>OZ021691.1:30163536-30763536 GCA_963978525.1 Ornithomya fringillina | reverse complement strand
TTGCTGAAAAGGAAAAGAAATAGATTTAGAAGAAACATTTACTTAATTCAGTACTACCCTGTTCTTATAAGCTCTCTAACAACAAAGAGAATAAATTATAAACAGCTGATAAGTCATTGTGAATTGTTAGTGCAGCACATGGCAACGCTAATAATTTATATTATGGAGTTATATTTATCCAGTTATTCATGATAAACAATATAATTTAGATTTTCATCAATTAATGAAAAAATTTTATTACTACCAACTATCTATTAAGCCAATTAAAACTGTTACTCACTGCATACTAGTTTTGAAGCTTTCAGTTCACCCGGTTTAAGTCTGCACTAAGTACTCTTAAGTAACATTGCCACATACAACTTTTTTATATTTTAATTTTTACTTGTTTATATTTAAATTAAAGCAAATTCCTATAAATAAGAATTTGATTTTCATAAAATGAAAATTAAATAAAATTGAATAATTTCTAATTGGCAATACCCTGTACTTAACATATGTTCTTAAGAATTGGCGGTATTTTTATTAAATTTCCACCAATTTTTTCGCGAACTTCCGCAAAACATATAAGTGAGAATAAATTCAATAAATTTTTGGTTTATACACGAATAAATATGTAAAAAATTAAAAAATGAATAACAAAAGTGTTTTAAAGTGTTTTGTGGTATAGAATGTAAAAAAAGAACGCATGTGAAATTTTATATTCGTTGCCGCCACCCGGTGCGTAATTATTTTCGGCCGGTAAGTTTGTTTTTTATTCTAATACATATTTTATAATAATTGAAGGCTTTTTATATCAATTGCAGGTTAACTGGCTATTATTTGTGAAAAATGTGTTAAATAATGTAGTGATTAAAGTGCGTTTAACATAAATTTGGAAAATGTTTTGCAAGAAACTTAAAGGTATTGCCTCTTTACTTTGATATGTTAGATAATTAATACATCAAATCATTTCTACTGCAATTGTAAAGGACGTTGAAAGCAGGATAACGTTCAAATCAAGGATTTTAAACATGTAAGTCTCAAGAAGAAAAGATGGTTTATAAGTTATAAAAAATGATTAAAAAACTTAAAAAATAAATTATTTCGATCATATGATTTAATGAACTTCTATATAAATCCATTTCAAATTTGACTTGCACTGCATAAGTAAACGAAAAGTATTTTTTGTTCGTGCGTCTTACAATACAAAATGAAGGTATATGACAATATTTGCTTTCTAAGGTATTAGAAACGCTTGACCATCTATAATACTTTTTAACTTTTAAGTGATCTTAAAATTAATTTTATGTTAATAGTTATTTAATGTATATATTATAAAAAACACCGAATTTGTTTTATGTAAATAATCAATTCTTCTTTTTCATATTATATGCACATGTATGTATACACATATGAATATATATATATATAAGTTTACATGCATTTATATTGGGTTTTATATTCTCGCCAAACGAGCTGCAAAGTTGTGACTTGTTATGCACACATTTAGATTGCAATCGTAAGAATTTTCTCCGCCTTTCTTTGCCATTTTGCCCCGCAAGGCAGGCCAGCCAAGCCAAGTACGCAAGCAAGCAAGCAAACTACATCATCTTTCTACAAGTGGGTTAAGCACCCAAGAAATAATATTAAAATAAAAAAATTATATAAAAAAAAATAAAACCAGAGTGAAGCCATGAAAACAATGTACTCGCTCATATATCTATCTCCTTGCGAAACTGTATTAACGTTAATGTTAACACGCACAACAACAATATACAAAATATCAGAGGATAGCTTCTATACACGGTTTCATAAAAAAAAAAAAAAATTTTAAATTGTATGTATGTATGGTATGTATATGTACTTATAATCTTCTGCTTAATATAGCCTCAGTTGAAAATGAAATGTTCAGAAAGAATGAAACTCACTCTCCTTATACAATATTTACGTATTTATATGGTTAGTAAAAAAAAAAAAAAATAAGAAAAGAAAATACATCACGTTCTATGTTTTAATAACTAGCATTAGTTTGATTAAATGACGGCCCAGTCAAACCTCCTTTTCAAATATAATATTGACTCTTGGCTGACCGGCCGGGCTGGCTGGCTCTGACTGACTGCTTACATTACTCGCATATACTGTTCAGGTTGTGTAAGTGTAAGAAAGAAGTACAGAAGTACTGGTGCTGAAGAGTGTGTGCGTGTGTGTAGTAGAGAAGCTTCCAATCGTTATGATTACCTGATGGTGATACTGAGTACCCCCGTATAAACAGCTTCGTGTCAATAACAAGAAGAACGTCCTTGTTCGGTTATCATCATCATACCTGGTGTGTGTGCGTGTATGCACGTGTTGTTGTTGAAAGGTAATTGTATGAAAAAACGTAAAAGAAAAACAACAACAACAACAACAACCACAACAAATACAATAACTCCCTCCATCGTTAAGGTTGCATAAGGCATAAAATACTTTATGGTGGACGGATGAATGGATGGATGGGATGGATGGATGGACGACTGACAAGATGTTTGTTAAGTTGATGATACAATGCTGACCATCATACCATGAACTCTGCTCTGTCAATATGTAACATTAACGAACAACAACAACAACAACAACAACAACAAAATAACACTAACAGTGGAAGGAAGGCTTGTAGTTAAGAAGCCTAAAAAGGAGAAGAAAAAGAAGAAGAAGAAGCATAAGAGTTTTACACTCTTAAACAAAACGACACGTCCATCTACTTCACGTAGTTAAGGCGTTGACTTTATAACCATGCTCAAGTTGGGTAGTAGTGGTAGTCGGATAGATGTCAGATGAACATTGTGTCGAATGCATGTCGAATGCATCATTTGCTTCACATACAAACGCAACACACGTAATATCATCACTTCTCAACTCAACATACACTCGACGACGACGACGACGACGACGACTATGACGTGTGTGTGTGTGTGTGTGTGTAACAAATGCGATTATTTGATGATTAGAAGGTATCTGCTGTCTGCTGTACATACATGCCTGCTTTCTTGCTTGCTCCCTTTCACAGAAGTAGACCATTTTTTAATGTTGGTTGGTGCTGTTGTTGTTATTATTATTATTATTTTACTTACTTTATATGATCCCTCTTTATACACCACGTAATCGTAAATCGTAAGCATTATTATATTCACAAGTAATTTGCGGTTATTACAACCACACATTTTTTTTTAAAAATTTTTTTTTTTGTTCCGTTTGCGTGATAGTTATTGTTTTATTCTTCTTTTTTTATTGTACAACAATCAGTTATTGTTTTTGCTGCAAAGACATATTCTACATATGCACTTAACTGCCATATAAGTACATGAAGCAGTTTTGGCTGTACTTCTTCCTTTGGTTTTGGTTTGGTTTCTTTATGCATGTAAGGATATACATAATTGCTGAAATGTTGCTGAAATATTGGAAATATTCAGAAAGTTAAACTTTAGAGTTGTACGCATGTTCATCCGTTCTACTATGTTCTTTTAAGGAATGCTTTTACGCTTAATTAAGACAGAGGGCTTATTTTTATATCCTATACATAAGATTGCAACATCCAAAAGGAAGCATCAAAAGTGTTACCAAGTATATATATTGTTGATCAGCATCATAAATTGAGTCGATCTAGACATATATGTCCGTATGTCCATCTGTTGTTGGCACTCTCATGATCGTAAGTTTTGATATTTTGAGCTAAAAATTTTATATAAACACTTTTAGTTTTTACAGATATTAAAATTGAACATAATCGGTCAGGAGCCACGCCCACAATCGACAAAAATCTATATGACTGCTACAAATGTTGACCTACGAACATGAAATTTGGTGCACTTATTTATAATTATCTCATGCATCGATTTGCCAAAAATGGGCGTCGTCTAATAACAGACGTGCCCACAATATATAAAAAACTGTACTTCACGTAAAACTCGACATGCAAGCTGAAACGTAATACATACACTATTAGAGGGCGTCACGCCCACTATTGTAGATGTGCAGGGTATTTAAGATTTGGTCTAAGCCAAATTTACTTCTCTTACTTGTTGTAAATGTTTAAAATGATTTTTTTTTTTGATATGTCATAAAATATTTGTATATTTTTGGCATCGACATTTTGTTCATTTCTAGAACATTTTATAATGTTGTGGGGATTGTATATCTTGCAATAATAAGCATATATTTGACACATGTGGTTATTTTGCATATATTTTTAATATATTGCTTTATGCATATTCTATATATTTTGTGTATATTTTGCAATTGTTTTGTAATTTTGAATTTTTTTTATTTCATATTTTTTTAAGCTGTTTTGCATATTATGCATACATGCCTGTTTATTGCATATATTTGAAAAAAATGTTGATATTTGGTTTGTTGTTGTTGTTTTTTTTTGCTATTTTATTATTACGGTATTATTGTTGTTGTTATAAATATCAATATCCACGAAGTCTACTCGTGTGTTTCTATGGAATAGTATTGTTAGTTAAGTGGGGGAATTTGTAACAAATAAGCAGGAGTAATAATAATAATAACAGCACAGCACAGCACAGTACAGTACAGTATAGCACAACAATAATAAGAACAAACAAACAATGGTTGAGGTTATATAGTTGGCGCGTTGGCAATATCGGATCAGAAAACATAAGCGTGTACACGCTGTCCTGTGATAATCGCTGTCCTGCCTGACAGGTAAACAATGCTGCGAATTCTGATTAGGATCAGAGTTGTATGTGATGGTGTACTCCTAAGCACTCTTGTCGTTTCCACTGTTTGGTTGCTGTTACTGTTGTTGTTGTAGTTGTTACTAGTGCATACAGTAAAAGCTTTGTTTGTCATGCACTTGTACGCGTACTGCAATAAATACATGTATGAATTAGTTCAGTTCAGTGATGATGGTGGTGCTGGTGATGATGGGGTATGGGAGGGGGTTCTTCATTGTTGCACTTATTCACTGTAAATGGCCCGTATTTTCAGCTTTTCATTGCTTTGCTATGCGCAGCGTATGTTGCCTTGGTGGTGGCTAGTTGGTGGCTTATTGAAATCAGTCTCTTGTAAAGCCTCAGGTGATTGCTCACTAATTGCAAAACGCCATTCGTTTACATATGTATCCCATGCATTCCGTTCGTATCCATATCTGTTGTGCATTCCTGAACTTTATATTGTTTTCATGTATATTTGCATAATCATGTAAATATCGTTTTATTGTTTTTAAGTTAAGTAAAGGAGAAAACGAAATATGCACGGCAATGAAGCTTGTTGTTGTTGTTGTTGTTGTTGTTGAATATTTGTTTATTATGTTTGTGATATTGTTTTAAAGCCTTCGAAAAGATGAATGTGAAGAAGTATCGTGTCCTGCGTTTCTATAATGATAATAGTTTTTATATCCTACACATAAAATGGAAGGTAAACTAAGTTTATTATTCCGTTTGCAACACCTAGCTTCGGTGGACCTACAAGGTATATATATTCTTGATCAGCATGAAAAACTGAATCGATTTAGACATGTTCATCTGTGTGTCCGTTTCTTGTAGGCATACACTCAGTCGTAACGCCCACAATTAATAAAAAAAAATTGATCTGCTACAAAAATTAAGCTAAAAAGTTGTAATTTGTTACACATAACAGTTACTCTATTCATGGATAAGCCAAAAATGGGTGTGGTTGGATAACAAACACGCCCACTATTAACAGAAAATCTTATAAAGTTTAAAACTCGACTTGTACGCAGATCACCATATAAATTAGGCAAAATTTGTCAAAAACCACGCCCTTATTTGACAAAAAACTACTTAGCTGCCACAAAAATTGACATATTTAGTAAACATACTTATAATTACCCCATTCGACAACGACAAAAATCTACCACAACAATTTATCTATAAAGTTGGAATTTAGTACAATTATTTATATTTATCTCATACATCGATGTGCTAAAAAGGGGCATAATACGTCTACAATTTACAAAAAAACCTAACCAAACATAAAACTCAACTTGCAAAGTGATTTTTTATTAAAGGGTGCAATGATGCACCTGCCACACCCACTGTTTGTGTGAATATGTGAAGAGTACAGAAGATTTGGCCTAAGCCAAATTTCGTGTTTTTACTTGTTTAATAATAATTTTTTGCCTATTTTGACCACTGTGGCATGTTTACATATTTTTTTAGATTTAAAATTTTTAATTTTTTTTTTTTACATTTTTACATGAAAAATTAAGTTTGCATGTGTTTTTACATATACCGACATATTTATATATTTTTCATTTATTTATTAATTAATTACTTGTTTGTGTCTGTGACTGTCCGTTTATGTCATTACTGTTCGGGAAGAAACAACTGAAATTTCGATTTAAAATTGGAGCCTTTGTGGCCTACCGTGAGTTAGCACAAAGCTTAAAAGTTTAATCTCAAACTATTCTGACTTTTTATGATTTCCCTCTTATTAGGTGTCACAGGGCAAACAATAAACGTAAAATGTATTATCATTGCTTTAAAGAGCGAAACTATTTTTGTTGCAGAATCCTACACAAGAAATCATTTGTTGGTGGGGTGCACAGTGGCAATCCTTTAACTTAATCTTTTTATTGCTGCAACGGATGGATGGATGCCTGGCTGCCAGTTTGCCGTGCTTGTGCACTTAAGCACTAATTAGTTTCAGCCCATTGAAAATTCACGGGAACTCACGCGTTGTGAGGTCTTGTGCATCCATTCATTCAGTCAGCCTCAGTCAGCCTCAGTCAGCCTACATATATTGTATTTATTTAGTTACATGTCTATATACGCTAAACTAATGACAGACAAGTATGGTAGATAGAATAGGTACAACAATTACAATACTTGTGAGGCATTCGTGATTAAGAAAGATAAATGGGTGCACAAGTCAATGCATAGGGAGGGGGAGTAGAGGAAAGACTAGGAAAAACTACAATACATAGATAGATAGATAGGTTATGAAAAAGTATTTATGAGAAGTTATCTTCTTCTTCTTTTTTTAAATTTCTTTCACTAACCTTGCATGTCTATTAACACTATCCAACATGAATGTTTCCAAATTGTTTTAAATGCGAAACGTTAATAGATTTTTGGCAACTTTTTTTGAAGACCCACTAGTTCTCTGGTGGAAAATTATGAATATTTTTATATGACGTTGATACTAACAATTATAGCAAAAAGTTCAACAAAAGCATAAATTTATGAGTAGGAATTTGAGGGAAATGTATTGGTTAAATTATTTTATCTATACTTCAGCATTAACTACAGGAAATTTGTTTTAAAAAATAATCGCAAAAAAACTTATTTGCTATTAAAGAGTTTTTCAATAAGGACATAACATAATATAACATAAGTATCGATGCAATATTTTCAATACTTCGACCAGAGAGTTAAATCACTGGCACAATAATGAATATTTTGGCTCAAATTTATTTACTTTATCGCGCAGCCTGCCTGGTGTGACGATTATTATGACCGAAATTAGGAGTAAGAGCTTTTAAAGCTGCGATCACCGTGTCATAATTGCAATAGCTACTTTTAATAATTTCCAAACCATGCTCATTTGTAAACTTCATTTTGATAAAAATGTTAGCCTTAATTGGCATTTTGACAATATACAGATTATGAAAAACATTTAAGGATGTGTTCATATTAAAATACAAAATTGTTATGTCCCCATTGAAGAATCCTGTATTCATTAGTTTAAAAAAGTTGTACTAAAATTTTATACTAAAACTACTATTACAGTACTAAAAAAATAGACAAAAAATGTTGTAATCAGTGTTAAAGCACTATAGAGTCTTAATGAAACACTAAAATTATTATTGTAAATTGTAGGCGTGACTATTATTTGACTCCGCCCATTTTTGGTATATTTACAGAAAATCAAAATATAAATATTTCTACATTTCAATTTTTTAGCTCAATTTTTATGGCTTATAGATAACAAATGCATTTTTGACTATGTGGGCGTGGCTTTTAACCAATTTTGCCCATTTGGCTAAAAATACATTGGTACCCCATTATTGTATTATATTCCCCCATCCATTGTCTTTTATATATAATAAGTGTAAGCGTAAGTGTAAATGTGTGTCTGTGTGTATATAGGTAACATTGACTTTTCATCTGGTTGTTTAAAATCTAACTTTTACACAATCTGTTTGTAGAAAAAAAAAAAGAGATTGCCTTTCACGGCTATAAGGCTAGCTGCATGCAATTCAACTACAATAACAACAACAATAAGCCAAAGCTACTGCTATGTCTGCCATGAGGTTGTCGTTGCATGGCAAAGAAGAACTTTACATTTTACAAAATGGTGTACTTTGTTATTGGCTTAACTTTGTACGTGTGTATAATATTTTTGTAATATTTTTTTATTGTTGTTGTTTTTGTTTTTTTAATTCATCTTTTACAATAACAAGAGAAAATACAATTACAGTGCAGCCCCGCCGTCTGGTTTAAACGAGTCTTGTTGGCACGACCACTATTTCATGCAACAGTGGGCAACACCCATTTTTTGTTGTTGTTCCCCGTATATTCTTTCATTACACGTTCATCATAAAAATAAACAATAACAATAATTCCTTTACCGTAGTTTTTTATTTTTCATTTTTGCTAAAGCATAACACTCTGATCTATCATAATGATCTATTCCATCACAATCAAATTCTCAGCAACCAGCAACTGCATCAGGCATCAGCTACATCACTACCAAATCGTTTCGTTGAATTTATGAAAACGTATAATCAGCATGAGTATATATGGGTGTGTGTGTGTGTGTATGTAAGGATCTGTTTAATATATAATTTATATGAAAATAAACATAATGCAGTTTAAATAGACGGACGGACAGACATACATATTGATTTTGTGTGTGTATATATATATATATACGAGTATATGGGCAACAACAAGCATTAATTTATTGATTTAATGGAAAAATCATTTTCATTATATATAAAAACTGAACACAATAACAACAACAACAACAATTATATTAAAAAAATTACCTTGTAGGCGTTACTATCAGTAATTTTTATAGTACAGCTAAGACTCCCCATATACAATAAAAAAAAATCAAAAAAAAACTCAAAAGACTTGTGTTTGGATCTCATACAAGCTCTTTATAAATCTGGTAAAAAGATTTCTGAAAGCATGTATCAATATATGGTTGGTGTGGTGGGTTTAGCAAGTAAGAGGGTATCATTAATTCGTGGCGGTGGTAGTGATGGTGATGGTATGACCTAACCGTGCTATAGATTTCTTCTTATAAGAAATCGCAAATAAATCTCATCCACCACTACCATAGCAAAAGTGAACATATTAACAGCTGCCTTAAATACGAACAGATCTTCATTTCGTTTACTTGGGGCCTTATGCTCTTGTTTAACTTTAAACATCTCATCATCTCACAATAATAACAACAACAACATATTACACACTTACGGCACTTGCACACTAATAGGTACTCAATGCTCAAAGTATAAATAAATCTGTGGAGGAGATTGCCTGATTTATCAGTAAAAATACGAAAGCTTATGCGTGAGAGTGGTGGAGAGAAGCAGCAGCAGAAGAAGAAGATGCTGTTTTATTTCAGTATCCAAGTACATACTTTGAGGTGTTTATTAAGATTTCTCAGCACACCTAATGTGAAAAAAAGGAATAAAACTAAGTAAAGAAGCATTTTTATAAGAAAGCATGACCAACACAAGATTACATATAACTGAACTGAACGTACACGTATCATGTGTGTTAACTAAACACCCGCACTGCAGATGATTTTTATAAAAAAAAAAATACTAGTGACCATTTAGAAGACCATTTTAAAAATTTTTTTTTATATTTTTTATATTTTTTTTTTTTATAAATCCTTTTTTCTTTGGGTCTCTTTTGTATCCAGCATACAAAGTAGAGGGTTGTTAACTTTATTATACTGTTTTTAATACCCAGAAAAAGGTGTCAGGAACATTCTTAGTTTCATAGTTAAGAGGAGAAAAGTCCTTTCAGCGCCACGCCCACAATTAACAATATGAAATTGTGTAGTATTCAAATTTATAAGTGTTGTAGTATCGTTGTATTCAAAGTAGGTGAGTTCATATAACAGACACGCCCACAATTAAAAAAATTTTTGTTGAAATTGAAGGATTACACGTTCGAAGTAAAATTTTATATATCTTATAAAGCCGTTGTGTAAAAAATAGGCGATGTCGTACTTGTAGACACGCCCACAATTTATCATAAGTTTCTCTGGTGAAAAATTCAACGTTTGAAGTAAAAATTTAT
This sequence comes from Ornithomya fringillina, assembly GCA_963978525.1. Classification (NCBI taxonomy): domain Eukaryota; kingdom Metazoa; phylum Arthropoda; class Insecta; order Diptera; family Hippoboscidae; genus Ornithomya; species Ornithomya fringillina. The sequence continues at coordinate 30,753,268 of OZ021691.1, read as the reverse complement.
AATCTCTAGTTGATGTAAAAATAAGAGATGGCCTATTATGGACACGCCCATAATTAAAAATGCCTTATTGGATAAAGAATTAGTCATTTGAAGTAAAGTGTTACCATATATGCTTTATATTTTTTAATGGCCATAATGCTAAAAATGGGCGGTATAGTAAAACAGACACGCCTCCAAGTTAAAAACGGTTTAAAAATTTAGCCATTTAGACAAAGAAATAATGAATAATTTCGAAATAAGAAAATAAGTTTTAATATGCCACGCCCCTAGTTTATACATAACTCTAAAGTGTAGACACAGTTTAATCTAAAGTCAAATGCAACATTTTTACTTATTTAATAAAATAATTTAAAAATATAATTGCGGTTGTAATATATTAGTAATCGCGTAAATGGAGGGATGAGTGTATAATGCCTTTTTTCTTTGTCTTTCTATATAATACGTACAACGAATGTCTGGTGAAAAAGAAAAATGGAATAGGTACATTTGTAATAACCTTTTGCAACTTAAAAGCCGTAAAATATTGTACGTACGTATAAGGCGAGAAAAAAATCTCGCATCGAATGAGAGAGAGACACGGTGATATACACCATTTTTTATTATTTTTATTTTATTATATTGTACATATATATCAGGCTGTCTGTGTGTATGTGTGGCATTGGTGGGGTAAAAATATTGTACAATTGTGGTATATGATGTGGATGATGTGTGTGTGTGTGTGTGTTTGTGTGTGGTTGGAGCGTATTGTACACATAAATAATGGCCATAAATTGGCAATGGCTAAAAATTCAGTATTTATAGCCGGATGATAAAAATAAGATTTATTAACGGTTTCGGTTTTTTTTTGTTTGTTTCTGAACCAAGCTCATAAAAACACAACTGAAATGAAATCCAAGTGGCGAACTTTATACCTTTCATGCCGTTGAGGTTTCCATATTTCGCACAATATCTCTTTCTTTCCTTCGCTGTCTCTCCGTCCATATATTATAAACAATGATCAAGTAGAAGGTAAAGAGTAATATATAAGAAATCACCGCCCACTTTCCGTTCATTGATGGCGGTCTAATACCATTTATTCGCTGTCGTTGTACTTAAAAAAAATTAAAAAAAAAAAAAAACTTAAAAAAACATAAATTTGTATATCATGTCCTTAATAAATTTTAAGAAACCATTTATCAATAGAATCTTGAGCTATCCTCAACGACTAAGAAAATGTATAAAATCTCGCTATTGCGGTGTAATTATCACAACAAGCCTCTAAGATTTGGTTTTATAAGGACCGACAGACTAATCTACACATACATTTATATCTTGCATGAAATGAAAAATTGTTATAAGCTCATTTTTATTTCATTAGCAGGTCACGTGCTACAGATACATGTCGACATATCCGTTTAATGTCACACAGCTCACACACACATTCACCCTCACTCGTGCATAATAGATTATAAGTACAGACACTTGATATTTGCTCAATGGCACAAAATTAGCGTAACACGCGCCAACAACGCCAAACAATAGTCTTATCGATTAACCGGCGAGTGTAAATAATAAATTTTAACGAAATGTATTTTGGTGTAATGTGATATTTGACAGTGAGTGAGAGTGACTGTGTGTATTTAATATTTTAATATTTTGTGCATATCATCATAAATTTTAGCCATACATGGCACAAAACTTAAATATGTGATTCTATAATAAGAGAGAAGAAGCATGAATTTAATTTTTGACAATTTTACCATATTCTCAATAACAGGTAAAACACCGACAGAATAAATTTTTAAATGTATAACAGTTTTAAAATGGATTAAATTTTCTATTAGAACATAGGTAAAATGTTATAAAATTTCTCAATAACAAGTAAAATATTGATGGAATAAATTTTTAAATGTATAACAGTTAAATTTTTGTATAACAGTTTAGTTTTACAGAAATATTTCTACAAGAACATTTGCAAAACGTAGCTTTTATAAAATAATTTTTCTCATTTAACAAAATGTATAAAACTCTTATGTCAGTTCAATTCTGTGTATAACACTTTAATGCAAAATTTCTGTAGGCAACGTAATACAATACAAAATTACTTTATAAACAAACGAGCTGAAAAAGCATACTCTGCTAAGACATATTTATACCCTACTCCACATGTGATAAGAGGGTATGTTAAGTTTATGCGAATGTTTGTAACTTCTAAACTCCAAATGCCACACTCTCAGTTATTCTTTCTCTTACACTTTATTATTTATAAGAAATTTTTTTATTAAATAATAAATTTATAACACTTATATAACAGTTTTTGTAATGCAAAATTTTTCAAAGGAAAATTTATAAACCATTTTTTTTGCGCTAAAATTTCTGACAATTCCTTCTTATTTATATCGACCTATTTTATACCATATACATATATAAATTCCTGAGCTTGAGCTCAAACTTAAAGAGGAATTTATATATATATAAAATTTCTGATTTAACAAACGGTACACTACTCGTATAACAGTGACTTTTCTCTGTCATATCCATAAACTACACAACTGTTGTTCATTTAAAGCTTTTGGGAAACGATAAAAATTCAATGCCTCAATTATGATCATTTTTATCGACACAACAACACTATTGGTCTGGTGTATTGTTTGTACATATTGTATGTGTTTATTAAACTGTATTGTATGTAAATATCCGCGTAGAGCAGTAGTTGGACTTTATTAAGTGCAGTCGCACGATTGGTTTTTGCAGTGTGATAATATACACAGACGAACGCACATATATACGCTTATCCTAGCAATTATGCAATCGTTGTTGTTGTTGTTGGTATCATCAATTTTCCAATTCAATAATAATCAAGGGAGCAACTGAAATATTTTATGAGTCCTAGTGCGATTGTAGTTAATTATGCTTCTAGTGTTTGTGTTGTTGTTCGTGGTAGCTCAACTTTATTATTGAGTAATTAAAAATGTAACATTATAGAGCAGGAGAGTGAGAGAGAGAGAGAGAGAGCGAGAAAAGGACAAAGTGTTATACGATTATGGGATATGATGGTCTCTCGTTAAGATAATAAGCAGCACATTATCGTAGCTGCTAATTACAATTTGCTCTCTCTCTCTCTCTTTCTCTCTTACTCGCTTTGTAACTCCGTTGGGATGCTTTATTTTGCACTGTTGCACATCATATCGTTTCACGGTTAATTTTTATTTTTATTTTTGCTTGTTGTGTTTTTTTTTTCTACCAATTTTTATTCACAGCCGCTACAATGGAGCAGGTGTAGTAACCTAAAGTGGCCTAAAATTGTAATGTCTGTAATTTTTCTTGTTTTTTTTCGTACGTTTTCACAATTAGCTTTTTATAATGAGGTGTCTGGATTGTCTCGTTTTGTATATATTCCCAAACACAACAACAACAACAACAACAACAAATTCCATTCCTGTGCAGTTTTTATCGAGATTTATGATGCAATTATAGTCAACAAATAAAAAAGAAAGGTTGCGGCCTTTCTGATTATTTTTGTTAATAATTTTTGTTATTTTTTTTAATATAAAGTGATAAAAATTTTATAAAATAATAACAGTAACCCTTTTTACGTAAACAATAATAACAACAATGAATAATTGATTTTTACAACGATACCGATTAATGCAGACAATATAAACTTTATGTGTTTTCCTTCGAGTGCTTTATAAACAGAAAGAAATAAAGAAAATTGAAATGAAATTAATTTTAGTAATCTCCTAAAATCGGGACTGGATTTCAATTAATCCAATAGAATCCACTAAATTTGAAGCCTTAGCTGACAGACAGACTCACGGACGGATGCAGGTCTTGATGATTGATTGTAACGTCTCTGATGATGTCGAATTCGAAGTGTTGCAAAGAGAATAAGAAACTTAATAAACTATGAATTTTTATAAAAAATATGTTTTTTTACAGGAAATTAAAATTGACCTACAAAACATAAGTTTGGTTGGCACATAAAAACTTTCACATTTGATTGACATTGTAGTCACAAGCCACGATCCGAGTGAACAATGATGAATGAAGCTTAAGATATTTCTTTGTTAAGCGGATATTCATTACGTTAACCGCAACGTAACGCACTTGCACTTAATCATTCTTTATTTCTTCGTGAATATATGCAATCGCTTCCCTATACCTCAAGCGGATATACATTCAAGGCGTTAGTGTACAACTATTAAACGAAATAGAAGTGTTTGTTGGTGTGTATGTGTGTGTGTTTGTGCGTTTGTGTATTTGTGTAAATAAAGTAAGACACGCGTTACCGCTTAAATAAGGTTTTAGCACCCTCTTCATGTGTTAGCACGCGTCTACGCGTTATGCATACGTTTCATTTGTATGCCTGTCCGTCCGTCCGTCCGTTCGTTAATATGTAATGTATACATTGTATAATATTTTGGGTGCTATTGTGTATTTTGCATGCGCGCTTACGTGCTACAAGTTACATATGTCATTTGTATACCCGTGGGAGTGTTTGTTCCTTTTAAAATTGTAACACTGTACCTCACACTACACACCAATCGCTGTTAAGCATAATAGTATTTGTATATAAATAGTATTAAGGATGCCGCCGCTTCAAACATAACTTCAGCTCATATCAGTAGACATAGCTGCTAGTGCTCCTGCTGCTGCTGCTGCTGCTGCTGCTGGTGTGTTCGAACCCATCATAAATGGTATAATGATTACTTATTAGTTTGGGGTGCTTAACTCCACATTGTTTCAATCTTTAAGGGTTGTTTTATTGTGCCCTCTTTTTGCTACATGCGGTTATTCATGACTTGGAAAACGTTTGGCTCTTCTACCAAAGTGTTGTAATAAGTGTTTGTGCAAATCAAACGGGTGGAAAAAGTCAATTTATCCAAAATTTATACTTTTAATCCTAATGATGGTGATGGTGTAAATAATACGATTAACTTTTGCACTCCCATGCATCGGCATACAGCTAACTATTCTTACGCGTGCCAGCCAACCAGTAATGGCCGTAATGCTATAAAGCTAGACAATAAACTGTGATTTCTAAAACCGTTTTAATAATATTGAGAAAAAAGATTGCTTTTTTAGAGCATAAAGTAAAATTAAACAAAAGAAGTTGGCCATTGTAGAGGGCTACTGATTTAGCAAAAAAAAGGCAAAAAGAGAAGTTTATTGAGTTCAAAAAATAACTTTAAGACGTTGTTCATACCTTATCCCCCAGATGTGAACTGATTTTAAGACTCTATGACAAAGAATTAAAAATTTTGCTCTATGGAAGCTTATGTCAGACTTTTAAAGGACTTTAACATTCCTAAGAAGATCATCACACAATAATTGGCGAAGGTTTCAAGTAATAAGAAATGTTTGGATTAAAGCAGAGACACGATGAATATTTTCTTCTCATGTAAGCAGTTTCAAGTCTCAAGCATAGAAAAGCAAAGGCTTCTTCTTACCTTGATTATGGATAAAAAGTGAAGAAGCTATGGAATGAGAAAGCATAGAAAAATCAAAAGATAAACCACCTATGCTTTTATAACTCCTGTTAAACTCACTCTTGTTTCCAAACTTATGTTTTTTTGGCTGAAGGTATTAACTCAGCATACAATTAAAGCACAAAGTGAACAATCCAACGAGATAGGTTAGTTTAAATTCTAGTTAAAAAACTTTATTAAGTTTCTCTTCAGCAATGTTTGAACTCGAAGCTGATAGCATGCAGACCTTACTAAGACAAAGCCTAACTTCAGTTGGTCTTATGAGGTTGATGAGTTACTAGTCGCACATCACTCTTGATTGCCTTAAACTATCTTAAAATCCAGTTGAAACCTACCTTACATTGCTCTTTAGCAGAATTTGAACTCCTTGCAGCACAGTATGCAGAGTTAACGAAGACAAAACTCAACTAACGAAGGTATTGATAATATTAACTACTTTAAGTAAAATGACTTGAATGCTTCTCAAGCACAACGAATCCCTCTCGGAAAGTGGGTACATAAGTATTAGAGAAAAAGCAGACCCAATACAAGGCAAATACCGACCAAGTAATTTTGTAACATGACAAGGTTTGGTTATGTGTTGTAAAATTTGTTATAATTGTCAGACATGATACCTACCGCACCCACTGTATTCAACGGATATGTATTGTTCTGTTTATTCCTCATAGCATGAAATTAAAAAAAAGAAAGAGTCATTCTTTCGATATCCTGCAATAAAGATGAGATCTTGCCTCGAGCAGACCCTTAATTTCTAACCTAAATTTCGTAGTTTGCCATGAGTGTAAATGTAATCTGTCTGAGTAGGCCTTCTTACTAAATGAGATACCACTGAATGCAAAGACTCCGTTTCCAAAGCCATTGTTTTCACAGATTCTTTCTACATGAGCAATCGTAATGCCATCTAGTAGCTTGGAAATATATTTTTTTTTATTTAATAAGTAAATCATTTCGCTTTTTGTCTATGAAAAGATTAAATTAATTTAATGAAAATGAAAAAGAACGAGGGGCGATAACCAGTTACGTTCGTCTGTTCATCGAAATTGACGGGAGAATGTATTTAATTAGTATGCAAATAAAAGCAGATTTGTTTTCGTTAAAAATGCGCTGATGCATGATCCATACAAACATTCTACAAAGAGTGTGTGCTACTTAATAGATAACATAAATGAATAGAATAATGTTTTTTGTTTAATGTAAAATATTTAAGAAGAGAGTGGGGAAAACAAGACATGGATGGAAGAGGTGGATAGAATGTTATTGTATTATTATTATGATGATTTTAATGCATCGCGATTGGTGAAGAACTTGTGCAAGTCCGTGCTTTCAGTTTGAGAGTTTAATATGAAATAATTCAAAATATTACTAGACTCTTACTTTCACATTGTCTCTGATTCTACCCCATTTATAGAGAGTACATCCCAGTCTATTACGTAATCGGCAAATGTTAGGACTTGAATCTTTTCAAGGTGATATTCGAGAGTATAATCTTTCGGCCTTTACAGATCTGACAATAGCTGATCATCTTTTTGTAATTTAAATTGGTAAAACCTTATTGAAATCCTAGCAAACTGATTGTCAGAATATGTGGGGGCTCTTCGCGTTTGTCTTCTTAGACCTTTCTGCTTGAAGAATGAGAGGAAAAAGCTTCGTTCAGATTGTTCTTTGATATCCAGAATCGGAGTTGTTTCGCAGTGTACAAGGGACTCACACAGACCTAACTCTAAAGACTCATGGCAGAACAGTTCATAGTCTCCGAGCAATATTTCTACATAAACATGTTTTTCTAAATCTATTTGTCCATGCCATCAAATATATTATCGTTCATGTTATGGTACAATTTATGTAGGCTCCCATGTACGAGTACGTTGTTCAGCTATAAAAATGTCTAAATTTACATTCGACCATTATGTTTTCTAAGCAATCATGTAAAAAATGCAATCTATAATAAAATAGCGAATGAGAGAATATATGGCGATCAGGTAAACTTCAACATTTTGGGTGTGGACAGTTGTGCTTTCCTTGTTATTTTCCATTTATTGATGTTGCTGTTCGTTTTATCAGAAACTTGGAGTTTTATGTATGACTTTAGCATATCGGGGTATGTATGCAAAATGCTTGTGGTCAACGTTGACCTGTCTGTGATGTGATACATGGCGTGTAAGGAAACTTTCTTAACCAACACACCACTTCTTCGTCGTCTTCTTCTTCTTCTTACATGTTTATAAAGCTGGCATGTCTTCTTCAGTATGAACATATATACATAACATGCACCCATATACTTATGCATCCTTTCATGGCTGTACGTTTTTGGCATAATGAAGATATATTCACTAGATTTTTCATAAAAACATTGAAACGACGCATTTCAACACACACAACTATTCAATGGAGTGTGAGATGCAACACGCCAACAACATAATTTCTGCAATAAGTTTTGTTTTTTTGTTTTGTTTTGTTTTCGTTTTTGCTTTTCTCAGCCAGCCAATCAGCCCCGTTAGCCATTTAAACTAAGAAATACCATATGGCCTCATATCTCATGCACTTTCATATGCACGGGCCCGAGGACTGTACACACACAACAATTGAATCATATGGGTGTGTAGATTTTTGGTGTGCTTCAGTAATATTAACCTGTACAACTTCTAAGAAATATTCCTACTTTTTTATTTTATATTCATCTGTAATCTTTTCTTTTGGAATGCAGATCTATTTTGCTGTTAGGACGGTAAGCTTTAGATAAATTCGATTGAAAGTATGTTCGAGTGGGGAGCATGGGTTTATAGAGATTCGTTTGCTAATATTTTAGCGTAAAAACTTCAGGTTTCCGCTTGAATGTCGTTTAACTGTGGCCTTCAGTTTCGAAGCCTTTCCGTATTAAGGTCTTTGGTTACTAAGAGGTCTGCTTATATTACATTATAATCTCTATGCCTTCCGTGACCTAGTCCTTCGTTAAAAATATTCAACTTAGCAATGAATAGGTCATGCTAGTTGTTTAAATGAAAATGCTTCAGATAATATGGTGTTCGGCCTGATATCATGTACAAAGAAGACTGAAACTCCGGTGAAGAAACCAACTCATATGACTAAACTTGTAGCACTAGACTCTAATACAGAGGGTTGCGGGTGCGATGGGATGGCTTCATGGGGCCTATTTGGGAGTAATTTCTATACCTGGTAGGTAAGATCGGCATGATGCATGCTTTTTTAAGAGAAATCTCTTTAGTGCTTATCTTTTTTTCAAAAAAAAAAAAAGAAAAAAGTGTTTGAAGTCGTTCTAACATTTGGCGCACAAAACTATGGAAGACACGTTCATAAAACTATTTTTCATACAAGTCCATGGTGGAAAATTTTTAACTTAAAAAGATAAAAAGAAATGTCGAATTTTTATGTCGGCTTAGCAGTCTAGGTAGCTTCAGTAAGATTGCAACTTTTTATAGAGATCCTTCGAATTGAACTTCACTTGAATTTAGCTGAAGTGTTGACTTTACGTATAAATATTTTTATTGTACAAACTAATAATTTATGGAAATTTGAAACAAACAGGAATATGAGTAAAAACCCATCTTACACTTAAACTTCAACATTGGACTAATTTTTGGAGGGAGAAGACATCATCTTACACTACGATTAAAAGTCAAGGTTACAATTAAAGATATTCACACCTTTCATCTGGTGACTTATATAAAAACACACGCACACATTTCATCTGCATTACATTACCATAAAAAAACAACAACAATAAACTCAATGCATTCGAATTGTTAACTGGCACACACTTCAATCCCATAACGTCGAACTCGTTGTAAATGTATAAAAATGCGAATGTTATCATGAAAAAAAAAAATACCTAAAAGCAACGGCGGGTGTGTGAATCTTCTCACATTGATTCTGATTAATGGCCCAATACCAAAAGTATCAATGCATTGCGACCGAACGATCATTGACGGTTGGGAGGGCGGGAGGCGTTGTTCGCCTCACACACGCCCTGTGGAACAAATTAAAGTGAGTTTCGAAATAATTTCAGACCGCAAATCTTGATTTTGCACGAAGAAAAAAAAAATCAGAAAATCAGTTTTCTTCCGCACTTCTGGGGTGTAGTGAGGTGTAGAGCAGAAACGACAATTGATAGAGGATCTGCTTGCTGGTGATATTTGCAATGAATTTTTGAAATAATTCCGTTTGCCGAGTGCCACAAACAGAATTGTTCAGCGTGCATTACTTGGCGGCGGCAGCAACCTCTAGGTGAAGAAGGTGATAACGTGCACACACAAACAAAAGGAAAAAAAGAAGAAAATAGTTTTTTTTTCCCTTTTGGTCATTTCATGCATTCCACGTCCCATGCATGATCATGTTGTTGTGGTCAGCATTCAGTATTTAACTAACAACGGTCTTGTGCAATGTCTGCTGTTTGGTTTGGTTTGCTTTGCTTTTATGATCATGATGTGTGTGTGCGTTAATAAGCTTGTGTCTTCTCGGCTGAATATGTCTTTGCTTCAAACTTCGACTCGCACCATATCAATTCACATGCTTGTCGATATTTCGATGTCGATGTTTTGTTTGGTGAATTAGTGTAAAATGTGCGTATTTTTATGTGTGCTGTCTAGCGATTGGTAGGCGTTGCTTCAGAGGCTGTACAAAGTGTAAATTTATGATTGTACGATGGCATCGCCTATAAATACAAATAAAAAGAAAACAAAATATATAAAATTTGTGCGCGTTTTTACACCTTACAATTCGTTTCAAGTTGCTGTTACTGTCGCTGTTGCTGTTGCTGTTGCAAACAACACCACCTACTCTAGACACGATTCTTAATCCAGCGTTAGTCATGCGATTTATGATTTTTTATTAATCTCTACACTACTAAGTTTAGTTTTTCATTTGTGACACATATTTACTGTATTCTTAATGTGCGATTCAAATCTGTTATAATCATGCCGGTCCTTGTGTGTATATTAAGATAAAGTTTTTTGTTTCTATAAAGAAAATTTTTTTAATTTTGACAACATCATCACATGTCACGTCCACTATCGATAAAAATTTATTATAGCCACAAAAATTAATTTAAAAAATGTAAAAAAAAAATTAATTTGGCCCCATCGTAAATATCGTCTACATTCATATGAATATGTGGGTGATAGGTACCTAACTCCATCGTCTATTAGATTAAATTTTATGCCACATAAAGTTTTCTGTAAAGTTTAGATTGAATATATTAACGAACGGACAAATCGTCTTAGATTTTGTTACTTAACAAACATTTCTACACTTTATGTTTCTTTAAGTCTAAATTTTAGTAATGTTTACATTTTACTTTTTATTATTGTGGTTTAGTTTGGATATATGAACAATAGAATGAATGAATGGACGTACGGACAAAGTGATTTATATATTAATGCTAGTTAACAATTTCTCAGTTTCATATAACAAAAGTCTCAAATAAAGTAATTTTTACTTATTTTATGTTTACACCATTAAAGGTTTGGCAGATACATTATACGAGTATATGTATTAACAGGTGGACGCATAGACGTATGGACGTACCGACAAATCGACTAAGTTTGTGCTGTTTATGAAAAATTTCTACACTTTTTTTTTTAAAGCTTCAAATTTAATAATAATTAGTTTTATATTTGCTTATATTTATAATTCATTTAAGGTTAGGGTTAAAAATATTAACGGATGGATGCACGGACGTAAGAACAAATCGTTTCAGATTACAATGTTAGTAACTGTTTTTTTTTTTATAAAATACAAGCACAGGGATAAACTTATCCTTTTTCTAAACTAACGTGGAGAACATTAGAAATGGATTGTCAGCCATTTCCATTTCAGGTTGGCTTGACAGTTTTTGCTACATTGTGTCACTCCATTACACGAACACGTATATGTATTAAATGTATTAGCATTTTAGTTTAAAAATGTCCTCTACTATATATAGAAAGATTAAAAAGATGGCAGAGATATAAAACGGATCCTTTCTAAGGATAAGCTGCGTACAGATGATGCGTCCACAAAACCATTTACTTATATGTGTGTACATATGAGTAAATGAACTCACACCTTGAACTGTTATATTGTAGATCCTAAGCCCACATACATATATTGTTATTGTAGTTATTGTAGTGTATTATTATTTATATATAATATACATATACATGTATAAAGCATGTATGATGTATTGAAACGTTGAGAGACACCGAGAAGCACACAACAACAAGAACAAAAGTAGACGAAATGACAAAAACATAAAAAAATTTAGATTTCAGTTTTTAGATAAACAGCTTAAAGCACAAGCACAAGCATCTGCATCTGGTTGGTTTGAGGTACAAAACGTATATATGTCCCGATGACTGAGTATGTGATGGTTTCCTAAAATACTTTTAATAAAACTAAAAACGAAACGAAATCTTTAGTTGACATATTCAAACAGCAACAACAATGACAACAACAAACTATAATAACAATAAAAACAAAACAAAAAAAAAAAAAAACTAATTTTACTTTGAAATCAGTCTGTACGTCCTTCCCAACATCATTACCATTCAGCTTCTTGTTCTTCTTCCTCTTCTTCAGATGGGTACGAATATTTCATTATTTAGGCGCATTTACAAAAACAAAACAAAAATATTTAGATTTTTTTCTTTAATGATAGTTATCGCTGTTATCAGTGCAATAGAAATCTTGCTAGCAATCTATAGCACAAGGAATAAAAAATGGTGGAAAAAAATGTTTTTAGCATAATTACTAAGAATCCCTTAATGAATGGAAATGGAGTGGAATGGAAATGAAATGGTAGGAAATGTTTAACAAACGAAAAAAAAAATCTCTTTAGAAAGGTTTACAGCAGAAACATCAAAGACAAGGCAATTGTGTTGTTGTGTAGTTATCATGTAAAGATGTTTATGACAATAATGGCATAAAACAACAATAAAAAAAAAAAAAAAAAAAATATGAAACCACAAGAACAAGAATAAAAACAGCTGACCGATCAACGCCTTAGCATCTATTGTCGCTTTATGAATTTATGGTTTATGATATAAATTGAACGATAAGCATACATTCTCATTTCCCACCCTGCCTACGCTTTTTCTCATATGATAACTAACAATCAATGATAAATTTACCTTAACACTTAATTTAATGCCTACAACAATAACAATAACAATAACAACAACAACAACATATATGTGATATAAAGGAAATTGTGTGAAAGAAATAAATAATTATTGTTGTCTCTTATTTTCATACGAAAATCTGATAATAATCAGCAAGTTAAGGTAGCAGCAGCAGCGAACAACATAATGCCTGATTAACAAATAAATAATAAGGAACACAACAACAAACACAATCAAACATAAATTATAATGTTGTATGTATTGTATTGGGTCAACGAAAAAGTTTCAAGTTCCCAATAAATTGCTGATTTACCCTAACAAACCTTATTAGCGTTTCGGAAAGGTGACAGTCAGATAGTTCATAAGAGCAAAGAAAAAAAAAAACATTGTGACATTATTTTTCATTTATTAGGAAGTAATTGGGCTTCGAAAATGAGTCACAAATCTCACGAAAAGGGTAAAAAGTATGTTTTTTTAAATTAAGGGCGTGTGCGATCATGTCCATTTTTAGCACCATCAATGGATGGAGTATTTAAGTGTTTATACAAAATTTTAAATTTTATAGCTAAATTTTTTGTGGCTAACAGATACATTTTTGTAAATTTTGGGGGCGTGGCTGGTATCCAATTTTGCCCCTTTTATAAGGAAGGAAAGAAAGTTTCCAAACTTTAGCTCAGCATTTATTTTTGGCTTCTCATAACCAACCATAGACAGACATACGGACATTGTTAATCGATTTGGATTGCGATGCTGATCAAGATTTTATTTTTCATTTTAAATGACAATCTTAGCATTCTTCTGATTTACGTAAGTAGTTTTATTTTTAAAATGGACAAAATTAGTTAACCGCCACGCCCTTAATTATGGGAAAAATCTCTTATGGACACAAAAATAAATTCTTATTTAAAATTGTGCATACACACCTGTATAAACTCTAAATATCAATGTGCGGGGTCATATAACAGAAACGTCCATAATTTGCAAAAGAGTATTTTTTAGATACAGAATACAAGTGCCGAGGTTCTAGTACGTTAAAAAGTAAGCATTTATGTATATATTTGCCTCGCGCATAGTACATGTATAATGGTAACCAATGTTTTTTAATTAATACGTTGGTGACTTGAAATTATAGATAATAACTGTCTCTGTCTCTAATTCCATTAAATAATTCATATGAATGCTGATACACGCATACATACACACCTTTATATAATATTTGCAGCAGATACAATTCAATTCAGAAACCATACAACACAATCTACAATATTATGCAAATTAAGTTCAATCTTAACATACCTCGAATATCAGTTAAATTGGTTTTGTGGCTGTCTATCTGAAATAGAATGATAGAAGAAGAATAAGAGGAACATCATAGTACATAGCTTGACATCACATAAATATGAAATATCTTATTATACGTATTAGCATCATTATCAATTACAAAACACATATGCATACAAATATATGTTTGTGTACAAATTGAATTGAATTATAGGCTTGAGGTCATAACAATGCTTCATACAAAGTATACACATAACCTCTAATAACTTGGGAAATAATTGAATCTCTGGATGGAACAACAACAACAACAACAACAACAACAACATAGATAATTATAACAACTACAAGATAATTAACATTAATTAAGTGTATGTGACATTTACAATCACAACAGCCAGTTAACCAACAACTATTCAATGTTTGGACAGTTTTCGTATTATTTTTTATTTTGTGGTTAACAAAAGCTTCCTGAAATGTTGGAAATGCACACACACACACACACATGATGATTTGATGGATGGACATGGTTGTGATAAAGTCGAACAGGATGGATGGTGGGAGGGTGATGGACTTTTACTATATTTGGTGTGCAATCTAACAATCAACAGAAATTCAATTATTTATTGTAAAGAGATATTGCATATAGGCGCACACGACAACAACAACAATCAAAACAGAACAAAACAGAACAAAACAGAACAGCAGCCTTATGCAATATAAACAAAAAAAAAAAAAAAACTAAATGAAAATGTATGTTAAGCTTAAGTCAAATCCATAAGTCCATACATAGTGGGCGTGGCAGATACCTGAATACACTCTCTAGTGTATGTATAACGTATTAACTTGTAAGTTGAGTTTTATGCTGAATACAGTTTTATGTAAATTGTGGGCGTGTTTGTTAATCGACCATGCCCTTTTTTAACATGGAAATTATAATTACTAAATTTTAACTTTATCATATAGTTCAATTTTTTTGGCACATAAATTAATTTTTAACGATTGTGGGCGTGGCTCTTAAATAATGTTTTCCCATTTATGACAATGATTTGCTTATAGAAAGTGAAAAGTTTAGAAAATTTTCAGCTTAATATCTTTTACGCGGAGAAACGGACATGTCTAGATCGACTGAGTTTTTAAAATCTCTGACGCCTCCCTCTGGATATTGCAAATTGAATAACAAACTTAATATACCTTCCATTTTATGTGAAGGGTATAAAACCATACATTGGTACATTGGTATGCAATGCCAAACGTAATAACCAAAAGAAATAAACGGATGGACTGACTGACTGACAATGTTTGCTGCGGTTATTTTCACTTAGCTATTGTAAATGACGTTGGTTTGATAGTTAGCTGGCTGACTGACTGACTGGTTTGTTGTATCAGCAGATGTTAGATGAACGCATCACCAATAATAATAATAATAACAACAACAATAATAACAAGAACATATAAAAATAATAATTCTTCATTGCATATGACACGAAACAATTAAGATGGTTGCCAAAGATAATTACAGTAAAAACATAAACATCATCACAATCAACGTCTGGAACGTATGGTCACTCAGACAGTCACTCAGTCAGTCAGTCAGTCAGTCAGTCAGTTAGTTAGTTACTTAGCTAGCCAACCATTTATTTCATCAGTCATAAAAAAGTTAGTAATAGTCAGTATTCAGTCAACACAACAATAAACACGATACTTGTAACATGCCATCAGAGAACAAAAAATGATAACTTTTTGATATAATGAAATAATTATGACCAAAGTGTTCAGTTGTTTTTGTAAAAGTACTTTAAACGCCTAGAAAGTCAACGAGTAGATTAATGTTGTCATTACATGTGTAACATCAGTTATAACAGGGGTCAGATATGTAAGAGATACAAAGTATACATTTATTCATTTAATGTATTGATTAGTCCATGACAAAGGGATCCAAGTGAAGTTTGAAAATTTGAAAATTTTCATTTATTTCAATTTATTAAATATTCCACCACAATAGTACCGTTTTGCATCCAGCACAGCGTAGTCTTGACTTTTGTGTAAATGCTATTTCTTATTTTTCTTTAATCGATTTTATTTATTAACCTGGAGATGATTCTGATGCTTAGTTACAGTCTATGTGGTGGTTGATGTTGTCCGACCTAATATTATTATTATTTTTTTTTATTGTTATTGTTATTGTTATTGTTGTCTTTGTTTTCTGCAAAATACAACTAAAAAGAGCAAAGAATGAAAAACAGTTAAATTGACCGTGTTAGGGAGTGAGAGATCACAACAGTCAATAACAATTGACAGTGATTACTAGCCAACACACAACACAATACAATATTCATGCAGAGAGAATCAATAGCCACAATAATAACATATCAACCACAAATCAAAAGCAACAATAGCAACAACATCTAAAACAACAACAACAATATTAAAAAAAAAACTATATTTTGGCTTAAGCAAAATCTTAAATACTTTAGTTTTTTTTCCAATATATCAGCTTGCAAGTTGAGTTTAGGGTTGAATAAGGTTTCTTGTTAATTGCACGAGTTGCTGTTATTCGACTACGCCCATTTTTAGTACATCGATATATTATAAATTTGTAAACGAATTTTCAACTTTATAAGTAAAAAATTTGGGGCAAATATTTACATTTTTGTAGATTTTGGGCGTGGCTCTTGATCGATTGTGCCCAATTTAAATAACGGTTTACTTAAAAAAGTAAAATATCTAAAAATTTACAACCTTAAGAATGTCAACAATGACATACGGACGGACACATTTAGATCGACTCATATTTTGATGCTGATCAAGAATGCATATACTTTGTAAAATCTTTGATGCCTCTTACTGGGTGTTGCAAACGATATAGCAAATTAAACTCTTATGTGTAGGGTATAATATTAATAAAACTAAGCATCAGTATTTTTATAAATATAGTATATGGCCGGCGGCGGTTTTCATGCCATGTTCAACACTAATATTTTGTAAAAACGACAACATTTGTTCCTTTAATGCCTAAGTATACAGAATGCTGTGTCCGAGTAGACAAACACAAACACAACAACAAAAACAACAATAGTAATAATAATCTTCATAACAGCAGCAGCAGCAGCAGCAGCAGCAGCAGTATGAAAAACAACAACAACAGCAACAATAATAACAATGATAATAAAATACGTGCCCAAAATGGGCCATGTTAACGATGTGTGATGTGATCAATGTTTTTACTTTATAACCCAATCAATGCAACAGCAACAACAACAACAACAGCAACAACAATATAAGCACAACAATAAAACAAAACAAACAAACAAACAACAAAATTCCTGCTATCTACACGCTTTTGATATGTCGCCTGATTATGATTCTGCTTCTTTTCCTTTTTTTTTGGTTTTGTTTTTGTCTTATACCCAACATACACATACACGCACACGCCTTTCTATATACATAATAATATTACGGGTGTGTGTACGCAACTATGTGCGCTCAACAAAAAAAAAAAAAAAAAAAAAAAAAACATTTCTTATCATACCTTGTCGATCGTTTAGTTTTTGAGTGAACCACGGCGTTCACATTTTTATTGTGCATTATGTGTATGCATATGTATGTATGTATGTATATTTTTGTAGTGTTATGTGATTTACTGATTTGACAGCAGATCATTACGTTCATTGCTCCCTTCGTGTTCGAGCATTAGGCACAAGACGCACTCTATCTTCATCTCACAACGTACACGACAATTTTCATGCAATATTTTTATGATTGTTTGTTCATGGTTTTGTTGTTGTTTAATATATCGTACATATGATCCTTTTTGTTGAAATTATTTGTAACATTTAGTAGACAAAGTGTAAAGATAAGGATAACAGAGAGCTCTCTGCGGTAACGGCTGCCTTATATACCACATGACCTTCAAAGTTTGTCAAATAATGCTGGAAATTTTGGTTAAAATGCATACTTTTAACCCCTATTCATTTAATTATTAAAGTACAAGTACTTGAAAGTATGTGATGATGTTGTGAGCAGTATTGCGCTATTTATATGTATGATTAAAGGGAGAAAGCTCTGCTCTATCTTGCTTTGTTAGCTGCCCGTTCGAAATCCTGCTATCGTTCACATATTCAATATATTCAAAAAGGAGACCGATCCTAAAACCGATCCCGATTTTAAACTATTTGATATTTAGGAAAAGGTATTTTATGTTCTACTATGGCTGTCTTCCAAACATGTTAAAATATTCTTCATCATCTATTCGATATGGGTCTCAAATAAAAGGGCTTGACTAGTAGAACGTCATAAGCTAAGTGGTAAAATATTAAAGCCAATATGGCCAGCTTCATTATAAAATAAAAGCATTTTTTTAGGAGCACATTAAAACAAGTAAAAAAACTAAGCGTGGCTTAGGTTGAAGCCTCCATATGTACACATACACGTACTCACAAACAGTGGGCGCGGCAGATACATGATTCCGTCCTCCTATACTAAACTTTATAAGTCGAGTTTTATGTAGAATAAGATTTTTTGTAAATTGTGGGCATTTCTGTTATAGAAACAATCTCACTTAAGTATCTACTCTTCACCATAAACATTTGATTTCCTGTGGCCTTATCATTACGTCTGATTCATTCATAATAACCAAAAAACATATTGACTTGTCTATGCAAGAAAAACATCAAACACCGAATACTGCCTGAAGTTGATAATACGCTTAGATATTGAAGCATTTGTGTGTAAAGATATATCAAAACAAAATCAAAATCAAAATCAAAATCCGTGTATAAACTGTCGTCAGTCAGTTGATTTCATTTGTCCGCTCCAATAAATTTCAAAAGGCCTGCTTCTGCTTCTGCTTCTGCATCGCATCGCATTCATTCATTCACTCATTTAATCAGTCAGGCAGTCAGTTAGCCAGTCATTGATTATCTACCCGCAACCCGTGTATGAATGTGTATAGATTATAAGTTTGTAGAGGTTATAGCGGTACGTTAAACATGTTTGATTATTCTCCATTATGTTTGAATAGCAGCAACATTCAATGAATCTCGCGTAGAGGGTTGAAGGGTAAAGTGTACACACGTACAATATAGATCGAAAACAGAAAATTACTCATTTGGAACATTAGCACTTTTAGAATGAATGAAATATAATTTCTGGTTGACATTTTCATAATTCAATTACCCAGATAAGATGAACGGATAGTGGAGGCCATTAATCTGTAAGCTTCAAAGAGATTCAAACAGAAGCACAATGTGATGGAACACTTTTGATTTATTCAACATCTTTTTTATAATAATCAAATTATTTGATTATATTGTAGAATTATACTCGTATACTGGCCTTTGCATCTATTTAAAACCGATATAAAATGAAAACTTGAGCATTCGTTGTTGTAAGATAAAGATCGTGTGGCTGTTAAATTTTATAGTTGCAGCATGAAATTCTGTTTTATTTTGGATTTTAATTATGCATGATTTGGACATGAATTCCTTTCACATCTAACACGGTTTTTCTTTTTGTCAATCGAAAAAAAAAAATATACGTTATTAAGATTACCAGAGTGTAGCAGCAGGTAAGCTCAAGTTAATCTTGGAATTTCTGAAAAAAAAAAAAAAAAATAAATAAAATTTCACATCGTGTGGACTCGATCGATTTTAATTGTTGAAAAAATAAATAAAAATAAAATAATAAGAACAACAACAACAACTTCCCAAAAATGTTTTGTACTGTCTCAATTGGGATCATTGTTGTTGTTGTTGTTATTGTTGCTGTTGCATCGATATTGTTGTTTGTTATACTTGTTCTTTTCAAATGTTTTTGTGTTTTTGTTACTGTTGCTGTTGATGTTGATGTTCGCACATATGTATATACACAAGTGTTATGTTGCGTTGTGTTGACTGCCTCTCATTCCATGAATAATTCACCATCAGACAAGCGCAAAACATTTCATTATTGTGTGCTATACAATCAGAATATTTAATGATTTAATCAACCACAATAACAACAATAATAATAACAACAACATAACACACAAACACACACACACATATATATATATATATAAGTTTTGCTTAAGAACACCAGCAAATACAACAATTATAATAACAACAACGTGTTGATAAAATACATACTGTATCTGTCTGTCTGTCTGTCTGTCTGTCTCTTTGTCTGTTGCTCTGCCTATTTACAGCCAGTTGGACAGTTTGAATAGCACATGGCATCAAAACACATAAAACGTAAACAACAAACATTCGTAAGAGTAAGAGAGAGAGAGGGAGAGGGAGATATAAACAGAGAGGAAGACGGAAAGTGAGAAAGAGGGAAATGAAACAGATCTACCACCAAGTTCGTTTGAACTACGATGTTAGCAGTGATAACTACAAAAGTTCACAGATTTTGCAAAATAACAAAAAAGCAAAAAAAAAAAGGAAAAAACCAGAAATTAACACGATATTCTGCAGATGATAGAGAGGGTGAAAAGTAAAGGCGCGCGTTTCATGTTTACAACAAACACAAACACAAACCCAAACACATACACAACAACACAACTTTGATATTGTTTTTGTTGTTGTAGATAAGAACTACAAAATAGCAACAACAACAACAGCAACTAAGTTAGTATAAGTAAAAAAAAAAATTTCGACTTTTATGCTGAATGCGGTTTTAAGTAAATTATGGACGTATCTGTTATCCGATTACGCCCATTTTTGGCACATCCATGTATGTGGTAAATATAAATATGAAAACCTAACTTTAACGTTATAGCTTTACTTATGTGACAGATTTATATATATTTATTTATTGTGGGCGTGGCTCTCAACTAATTTTATGTAATTCAAATACTACAATAATTAAAATGATAAATAGAAATGTATAAAATATTCGATCGTAAAAGTACCAACAACAGACAGACACACGGACAGACATATCTAGATAGTCTGAGTTTTTGATGCTGATCAAAAATGTATATACAACTCTCTGATTTTCTGATGTCTACTTCTGGTTGTTGCAAATGGAATGACAAACTTAGTATAACACCCATTTTATGTGAAGGATATAAAACCCTCTTTCTAGGGAAAACGATTATGAGTCACAATAGACAATCAACTATAATTCTTATTGAAATCTATTTAAATGTACGAGGAAAGGAAGGTAGAGTGCCTTGGAAAAAATGTATATTATTATTGCATATTGTAGGGCATTATAGATTTGTTCTTTTACAACATTGAACACTTGTTTCATTTAACAACGAAAGTTATCCAAGTATGTGCGGGTTAAACTCTCATTTCTGATAACTTTTTATGGCAACGACATTGACTGCGATTTGCAGCAGCAAGGGCATCCCAGCAAACAAATATAAACAAACAAACATACAGACCCGCACATATATATACACAACAAACCAATTGGGAACTTCAATTGAGCGTAAAATTCTACTAACCAGGTAAAAAGTTGAAAAATACGGGTTAAGAAAGAAATCCAACATAAGTGAACGATTTTTGTGGGCACAAGTACAACTACTCTCCACTCTGCAACCGCTTATGCCAATACAATGTGTATGTTTGTGTGTGCAAAGCAAGTGCTATGACTAGAGTTGGTGCTGTTGTGTCATGCGAATCGACGTTTTTAAAAAAGTTCTAATTAAACAATTCGTAGAATTTCGAATTAATTGCAAGGAAACGCGACTGTTTGCACAAAAGCAAAGTAGAAGAAAACCAAAAAATAAAACAAAATAAACGCAAATATTCCAGCAACTCTTTGCTCGCACTTGTACTAGCACCAGTCGCTGGAAAAAGAGCCCTCTTTGTGGCTCTTACTACATACTGTGCTGCAGCAGCTTTATACAATTAAAAGTCAGATGCTATAACTCTCTAACATACACACACACTCACGGAGTACACGGAGAAGATGTATGTGCACGTTCTCAGTACACTTGCCACAATTGGAGCATAAGCAGCATATGCATCTGTGTGTCCATGTGTCTGTGTGTATGATAATTTACGTGTTTGTGTATTTGTTTGGTTTGTTGTATATTGTAAGATGCCTATAAAATGTGCTGCATGTGCTGCATGCTGCTGTTGACTGGATTGTTTACGATGCAATGACATGGAAAATGTCGCTGTAACACGATTTTTGTTGAAAATATTAAAACGGTGCAAACATTAGGCTAAATGTACGTATATATGGTCTTTAATTCTCTATCTTCCTCTCTCTCTCTCTCCCACCCTATCACTCCCGTGCTTTGTAAACGTTGTCTATCGTTATTAAACGATCTGAGGTGAATGTAAATTTTTTGTACAGTTTTTCAACAGAACCGTACATATATTTAAATGTACAAAATGTATGTATGTGTGCATGTGTAGATATGGCACTGCAGAGAATCGATAACTGATTATTTAAAGTTTCACTTTTTGCTTTTATTTCATTTTATTCTTATATCGTTTCGCAGTTTTAAACGGAAATCTTGTTGCTTTTGTAGAAACATAGAATTTCTAAGAAAAAATGCACCCAGAGACAGATTGCTGTGCTATAAAATAATTTGCATATATTGCATTATACATACATATACGAGTATATACATGGTGAAACATTAACGAATGCATTACATACCAAAATCATAGATTACATGGTAAAAGTTTTACAATCACGCATGATTGTTGGACTGCCTGGCTGGCTGGCTGGCTTTATATTTAAATTGTTATTAGTTGTGCATGGATTTGTTTGGATTTTTAGTTATTTCAAGTGAATCTTTAAAAAGTGTGGAGTGAAGGGGCCAAGTATACGACGCATTAATGAACTAATCACTTGTTAATAGTTGACGGTTAAGTATCTCTATGTGCTGTGAATACTATATAACACGAGGTGGTTACATCATTTTGAAGAATTGGGATTAAGTTTCTTTTTAAAGCATTTAATATAGAGATTCCTAGACTAACACATGGCAACAGCGTTTTCAAATTCATCACGATTATGTTGTTGTTGTTGTTGTTGTTGTTTTGTTATTATGTTTACTAATAATATTGTTGATTTTTTTTTTTTGGAAATCATGTTGTTTTTATTGCCATTAGTTTTGTTTTTGTTTTTGTTATTCTTAATGATACTTTGTACTTAATATTATTGTTGGTGTTGTTTTCGTCTGATTATATTGTTTTTTGATTTATTTTATTTAATTTTTTTTTGTTTGGAAATTATGTAGATTTTGTAGATATTGTTGTTGTTGTTTTTTTGTAATTATTGTTTGCTATTATTGTTGTTGTTGTTCTTCTTTTCTTTTTTCTTTTTGGAAAGTTTTTGTTTCCATTGTTATTGGTTTTGTTATTGATAATAATTTTGTTGATTTTGTTGTTGCTGTTATTAATGTTATTATAAAAATCATTAATAACAAATCTAGACATGTATGTTCGTATGTGTGTTTGTTGTTGCTATATTTACGCTTGTAATTTTTTTTATATTTTGAGCTTTGTATGGACACTTTTACTTTCTGGACAAATATAGCTTTTTGAATTAAGAATATTTTATCAAGAGCCACGCCCACAATCGACAAAATAATTAGTCCATTCATTGATGTACAAAAAATGGGCATGGTCAGATAACAGGTACGCCTACAATTTACAAAAAACCATATTCAGCGTAAAGCACGACTTTTAAGCTGATACCTAACACGTATGCTAGGTATAGGGTGCGCCCACAATAATAGATTTGCAGGGTATTTAAGTTTTGGCTTAAACCAAATTTAGTTACTTTACTTGTTTGTCTTAGATTTTCCGATGATATGTGGATTTTATGACAATATCTCTAAAATTTATCACAATTTTACAATCTTGTAGTAAATATATGTATGTATGTAAATAAGAGATATGAATATAAAAAAAATACATAATAATATAAGAGTCGATTAAATTTCTACCTAAAATATACAAAGGCTTACATTCGTTTGCTTTCGTTTCAATGGTTTCTTATAAAGGTACGTGTAAAGGTAGTAGCCGGGAGCAGTTTGCGTTTAAAGGAATCCATCTTTAAGTAATCAGTGTAAATGTATAAGAATGAGTTGAACAGACTATCAGTCAGTTAGTCTGCCTCTATATATACTAGAGTTAAAAAAAAAAAAGAATAATTTGTTTGGTTCCAAAGAAGCGTTTTGGTTTGAAATGCTAATGTTGTAGCTTGGCGGGTTGCTTTGTATAAAAAACACACTTAAGATCTGCTCACCGCCATTATTCATTAACAAAGCGATGGTTTCAAGAGCAGAGAAATATATGCGTATGTAGGTAGAGACTTTGGAAAATACTTTAGTGAAGATGCTGCGGTTTTATCTATGTTTGGAAATCTTCATCGTTTTTGGTATTTGTTGTAATATTTAACGTTTTGTTGGACTCGTTCAGCATTCAGTATTCAACGGCCCAATAAAATAAAACATTGTCATACCTTAGTATGACAATAATTTTCTAATCCACCTAGAGGAACATAAAATTTTTCATTTTATTATTGAATTTTTCAAAATTTTATTAACCAACAAATTGCAAGTGGAAGGTAAATAAAAAAATCTCCGAACAATGCTTAGATGTGGCAGATGTGTCGGTTTCATGCGACCGTTTTATTTCATCATTTGACAACTATTAGAAAAAACTTTTTTGTTTGTTGTTGATTTATGACAATTAAACGTGAGTATATTTATGCCCAGACAGTGTAAAGGAGATGGGGATAGATTCTATATTTCATATAAATTTCAATTAACAGATTTACAACTTCTTAAAAGTCATAAAAAAAATAATAATGAAAAACAACAACAAAAACAATAACAAACAAAAAATGACACAAAAATGGACACAAGTAGACACCACAACAATTAATAATGTAAAAAAAAAAAGAAATGAAAAGGATTTGGAAACACTAACACGTAATAAATGATACTAAAAGGCAACAACGACTAGATGAGAAGCTACATATTTGTAAATGATTTATATTGATAAAGACATCCTCAAGTAAAAACATTTAGGGAAACAACAATATTTATATAAAATGAGTTTTTTAAAAAGAAACCAATTTTTAAAAGTGGATTTCTTCGAGCTGGAACTTAAATTGAAATAAAAACATTTCAGCGACATGTATTCAGGAATATAAAAACTAGTAAAAAGACAGACATTTTTAGATAATTTCTAACAAAAATTAAATCATTTTTCTTACTTCCAACCTTTAATAAAAGCTATTTTATAGATATTAACGAGACTTTTTGATTATTTTGAAACTGTATTCCATAAGTACGTAGGACGTACGGACATATGTCGATTACAGAAGTAAACATGCTACTATTAGTGTAGTGGATGTTATGTAAGATTTTAAAGCAACACTCTACAGTAATAAAAAAAAAAAGTAAATTTAGATAAAAAAAAACCGTTAACTCTAACTAAGGTTTCAGCCTTCAAATCAGAATTTTTTCAATATTTACAAGATTTCCTTTTGTGACAACATTAAAGATAACAAGTGGAAATACTAAATTTGGCTTAAACTAAATCTTAAATACCCTGCATATTAATACACAAACAGTGGGCGTGGCACATACCTGATAACGCTCTCTATAGTTATTGCATTATGTATCAACTCAGAAAGCAATTCTGCGTCAAAGAAAGTTTTTTGTAAATTGTGGACGTGTATGCTACTCCAACTCACCCATTTTTAGTACATCAATCAGCTATACTTATGTGACCCAACTTTAACTTTAAAGGTAAATTTTTTTTTTGCTTTTGAGATATTTTAGTCGGATTTGGGCGTGGCATTTGGTAAATTTTGCCTAATTTATTAAAAACTTTTGCTTAAATGCTAGAAATATTTGTTCAAAGTTTTAGCTCCATATCTCCAAATAGCGAAAGTTTCTAAAACAAACACAGATTGACTCAGATTTAGATACTAATTAAGAATTTATATACTTTTTAGGGTCTCTAAAGTTTCCCTTTGAGTGTTGCCAAGGGAATAGCAAACTTAGTATACCTTCAACACTAAGTTGGAGGGTATAAAAATATCATTTACCACTAGTTTTTAATATTATATAACATATACGATCATAATTATCAAAGTGGCCCAAGTCACGCACGTATTTATATTGTGACATTTTTAATTTATCTTCAAATCATATGATGCGATATAACCGATAAACAATTTTTTTTAAATTTTGACTTGAACTACTTTCATAAATATAGGCACATATTTATACCATTGGTCTTTACACCCAAACTTTATAAAAAATGCAATGAAATGGATGTACGGACATAACAAATCAATTTTTATTTCCAATCAAATTTTTTTTTTGTACTAAAAAGGATCTGCACCTAAGCTAATAACGAATTGAATATATTGTTTAGTTATTAGTATCTACTTAAGCCTTCGTACACACTCATGCATACAATACCTTTACCCTACATAAGAGGGAAACGTATTATAGAACATTAAAATACAATGACGCACGCCCGCAGTGTTGTTTTGTGTGACGAAATATTTTCAAAAATTGTCTCTAATGCTGGCGCCAGACAAACGCCTCAAACAATAAGAATTAGGAGTAGAGAACAAAAAAGAAAACACACACACACACACACACACACACATAGAAAAACCAACAAATCTAACCTGTCACACTAACGACTTCTGCGAAATACAATAAAACTGAAAATCTCTTCTTTTGCAGCCACTGCAGCCGTGTGCTCGTAGATTCCTCTCAACCTTTTTCGACCATTGTTGTTTATATGTACAAATGTAAAATGTTTTTATAAAAGATTATTTCTTGTTTATTAACTATAAAACTGACCAAAGAGCTGATTAGAAAAGAATAGAGTGAAGAGAGTAAGAGAGAGGGAGAGAGTGACGGAAAGAAAGTTAAAGCTTAGATCAATAGAAATTTTTAACTTAATATCTATTAATGTTGTTATTGTTGTCATATTTTTTGTTATAATTATAATTGTTATTGTTGTTGTTGTTGTTGTCAATAATTATATTATATTATCCTTTATATTAAAAATTGTTTTTGTTATTATTGTTGCTGTATATAAACACAAGAGAGTCCAAAATTGTATGAATCATTAGTATAGCATAACACGGTTTCAAATAATACGGCAATAATTAACCGTGATAATGAAAGGATAACTTTATATATATATATTATGTTATCTATTTATTATTGTGTAAATGTTGTTGCTATTTGATGTGTTTATAAATTTGGTTGTTGCTGTTGAAATTGACGCTGCAGGTGATGTCGTTATTATTGCTGTTGTTGCTGCTTGTAATTTTTCATTTACTTATTTGTTTAATTGTTGTTGTTGTGGTTGTTTCTAAAATTTATTTGCTAGTATTTGCAAAGAACTTTTGTTGTTGTTGTTGTAGGTAGCACAATTGCCACCAATATCCTAATTGTTGTTGTTGTTTTTTGTAATTGGCGCTACCGTCGCCGTTATTGTTGTTGTTTTTTTTATATTAATGTTGTTATTGCTACTGCAGTATCTGCGTAAAGGAAAATTTTTCTTGCTATTGTAGCCGCTGCCACTACAATTTCGTTGCTTCGTTGTTGTTAATAATGTTAATGCTGCTGTTGTTCTGCTGTTGGCATTATTACGTACTGCTACTGTTGATTTTTATAACCATGCCCACATATCCCTACTCGTGGTTTAGAATTAGATTGAACATCATTTACCCAATCTCTCTCTCTCTCTCTCCATCTCTTTCACTCGTCCTCTTTGAAAATCTTTGATCCTCAAAGGTGCAAGGAAAAAAGTACTTAAGAATTTTTGATGTGGTGATGGAAAGATAGATAAGTAGAACGGTCTTAGATAGATAGAGAAAAAACAAACAATTTTGCATAATACTCTCTTTTGAAGTTATTCTAAACAACTCCTTTTAAAAATAAACGCTTTTTTTTACATTTGTAAGGATGCTTGAAGTGTTTCTTTATAAAATGTTTTCTCCTAAATAGTGTGATAAAGATCTTCTTTTTTAATTTCTTGGGATTGCAAGAAAATGCTTTTCAAAAATGGGCAGTAATGATGACAGAGCATCATACAGCGTATGCACGCCTCTCTCTCTCTCTCGATTTCATTTTAAGTGCTGTGTACATAAATTTACAAATAATTTTTCTAACTTATTATAAAATACTGATCTTGAGTACAAACCATGTATATATAGAGATATGTATACACCCATGCAGTTGCTAATCCTTTTGTTGCTTTGCAGTCATTGTTTATAGATGGTCGAGTTACATTACTGGCGCATAGATTATCCGAATCTAAACTCTTAACTAATGATGATCCTTATCTACGTACTTAACTGTGTACAGATTATGAGCATTAATACATACGAACCTACTTAAGACAGAGCCCAGCCAAAGTTAAATCAACCAAAAACATTGTAGACCAAAATCGTTAAAATATCATCCTACGTACGAGCAAATAATCATATCTGCATAAGGATATGTAAGAAGATGTTAGTGAAAAAAAGAGCATTAAAGTTGAAGGACACTTCATACCGCCTTCAAGCAGCAGCAATAGTTTATAGGATGGATTTAAGAATAGGTTACGTTTTCATTAACAAGTGCATTCTTCAGTGAAATCACTTTCTTCATAAAAATAATCATTCTTGCTTTAAATAATTCGATTTGTTGTTTTTCTTTATTCGATTAAAATTATCATAGAAATCATTCAGGTGTAATGTTGTAGATAACATATCAGAATGTTGAAAATTTCGTTGATTGATTCATTTTCAACTGATTAGATTTTTATTTAGACATTTTATGGCATAAAATCAAGTAAGGAAAGAAAAATGTTGTTCTGATAAGTACGTAAAGATTAAAAGTGTTGTTTTATCACCTGATAAGTGATAAAGAGTAGGATAAGAAATATACACAAACAAACATATTGATTATCAGCAAAGACGTCTGATAATCAATACAATAATAAAAAAAAAGCGACAAAGTTGCCTACAAATATATTTTTAAACAAGTAGAAAAAATTTCACAATTTCATACAAAAAAGGCGTGGCAGGTACATGATTACGATCTTGAACATGTCTACATAGATTAACTCAGATTTTGATGACACAATAGCAAACTTAGTTTAAGTAGTATGATCAAGAGGTTTCAATTACTTTGCTTCTGTAAGGGTATAAGCCAAGGTCTATGTAAAATTTTGCCCAATTTCTGTGAACAGCGTGATTCGGCTCATTTTGTACGGAAGCTTTTATAGCTGCAACATTTTCAATACTTTGACTGGCACAGGTACATCTAATAGGAAATATATTAAATCGAATTAATCTACGATGGCACGCACAGCCCTAAGTGCAACAACCGACTCAGCATTGCACTGGTAATTTATAATAATTTACAAACCTTGTTCCTTTATAATAAAAATGCTAACCTTTAATAACATTTTGATATTGATAGAGCATGAAAAACGATCAAGGGTTAATTCGTATTAAAATACAAAATTGTTAAGTTCTTATTGAAAAAGTGTTTAGTTATAATTTTTTATTTTATTGTAATAGAAAATGGATAAAAAAAATCTTTATATGGCTCAAGTAAATTAAGTCTTTAATTGACTGTAAGACTTCTAGATTACGGACGAGGATTAGTACAATTTTTACGCCTTGTTTCTTTCCTACTTTACTTCCATCCTTCTCATTTTTGGAAACATATAAAACTTTTTTTAAAACAATTCTGCCAGTTTTCAGTTATTATGTAAGTATTTTCACTTTTCATTACACTGGGCGTGGCTTTTAATCATTTTGGTCCATTTCTAATATGAACTTAAGCTTTAGAATCAATAAATATTTTTACCAAATTAAAGATTTGAATTCTTGCAAACAAGGCAACGTGTGCATACAGACGGACACACAGATATGATTAAATCGATTCATGATTTAACATTAATTAAAATTATATACAATGTATAATTTTTGAAATATTGTCTTAAATAATAAAATGTGTAAGAATACCCCCTGAAAGAATGCATTGTGCTTTAATATTCATGTCACAGCCTAAAGGTTATTAAATACCTTTACCAAGGATGTACAGAACATGGGCATACCTTGCCACAATTTACCACACGCATCAACCCCCTCCACGTACCATTATTATCGTTTTATTATTGCGGTTAATTATTGAGTAGTGAGTGGTGCACTTATGAAAAAAACTGAATGCTTGCATTGTACTCTCATTCTACTTAGACCACACACACACACACACCTTACAAGAGGAACAGGAGGAGGAAGAGGAAAAAAAAAATAAATGTAAACAATTAACATGTGTGTGGCATTTATTTAGCAAGAAAAAAAAAAGCACACGTTCCGATACGGAACTATGCAATAATGAATCAAACTTTGTAGCTGTGGCTGGTGATAGGAAAGGATAGCAACAAAATGCTCTTCTCTCCGGTTTTCTGTATAAAAATGTTAGAGTGCAAGTAGTTCAAGTGAGCTTTTTATAAAGAAAACAAAGAAAACTGTTTACCAAAATGTTGTTGTTGTTGTTGTTGTTTTTTTTTTTGTTTGTTCAATATATACAACAAGGCACGCGCTTAACTACTTGAACTCTTCAACAACTTAAACTCTTTGCTTATATTTATACATACATAAACCAGAGTAATTATAGTAAAGTGTACAGCATTCTGATTACTAAGTAAATAAAAGCTGAAGTGTGGCATATACTTGAGGTTTAACAAAAAAAAAAAAAAAAAAAAAGAATTGGTGAAATTCTTCAACTTAGACCTACATGGATGTCATTATGTGAGAGCAACATAAGAAGAGCCCACACTGCACAACAATTTCAAAACTATTGAAGAAAGTTTCTTTTTTATTTATTTTTTTATTTTGTATTAAAAAAGTTCCTTTTTTTTGTAATAAACTTTCCTTTTATTGAATTTATAAGGGATTGCTGAGCTATAAATAAGAACTTGGCGGAATATTTAAGGTGGAAATAACAGCAACAACAACAATATTAAAAAAAATTAACAATTACAAAAGTTAAAATATATTATATAATATATGTATGTATTGTTGTAAGTATTATAAAAACTTTTTGTCATTTGTGGGCGTGGCTGGGACATAATTATTTCCTCTAATATATAAATATTATGCATCAACTTGCAAGTCACGTTTTGCACTGTGTTTTTGTAGATTGTGGACGTGCCTACTGGGCTGCCCATTTTTGGCATATCGATAGATAAGTTAATTATAAATGTACACACCAAATTTCAGTCCGTGTCTCTTGACCCATTTTTCTTAATTTAAAAAGTGAACTGATGCACAAATTAGAAGCGTCTGTATAAAATTTCAATTCAATATCTCAAAATTTACAACCTTGAGAGTGCCATTAAGAGATAGACGCATGGACAAACACTTCTAGATCAACTCAGTTTTTCATGCTGATCTAGAATATTTTTACAATTTAGAATCCAGTGGAGCCCCCCATAACGAAGATTCATAAATCACGGAACGTATATAGCAATTTACATTTTGCATCTTTATATGACAATAATTATGTTAAACGTTTATTAAAATTTTATTTTTATAAATCACCAAAACACAATATACCACTATCATGTGGTTGGATAATAAACAAAATTAGAAAAAAAAAACCGACTTCAACAGTTATTGCAATAGCCTGTTTCTCCCTCTCTGATGAGTATAGAAAAACGGTAAATTAATGCTCATAACATACAGTGTAATAGAAATTGTGAACATGTGGTTTTATGACTCAATTACGTAATGTTGAGTTTTAGTAAAAATTTGGGTAAACACCACAGACATGAAAATTAACCAAATTAACGCTGAAATCAATTGTTAAACAAGTTAATTTGATTGTGGTTGCTACACAATGAAACAAAGACAGATACTCACAATACTCAGCGGCTTAATATAGACAATGCTAACAGCACTCTACCCCAGAGAATAGCAGGAGTATGGATGGTATGGACTGCCTGTGGTGAGTATATAATTGAGAAATTTACAACACCTAACAGCAGAGTGAATAGGTTTTGGCAAAAATTTCAAATGCACATGGGTTTCGTACCGGCAGCTATGATTTACTGTTTGTCAAATACACACACGCACACCCATACGTCAACTTTAACTATTTAAGGATTTCCACTATTTTACGTGTAGCATCTCTAAAAGAGCGTAAATGTCTAACTATGTAGATAAAATAAATTGTTTTTCTTTGATAAAAAAAGATTAAGCATCCATGCGATAGTTACTCATATACAGGCGCTATGTGTGGTGTGTGTGTGTGTTTGGTATATTAATTGAGACCACCCCAGTTGTTCAGTGGATTGTTCATATTAACTGTCAAGTCATTTTTTTTTCTTTTTCTTTACTCCAAAACACACACACACACACACACATACATAAATATGTGTATGCTTACACTTAAGGGAGTTTTCAAGTTATGTTCCGTTTGTTTGTTTGTTTGTTTGTTTATTGTTATTGTTATTGTTGTCTATCAGAAACCAATTGCATTAAAATTAATTGTTTAACATTGTTCAACTTTACATCTGATTGTGTATGACAAACACATACACTCATACACATAATCATTATTATTCGTAAAATTTTATTCTTTAACATAAAAAAAAAAAAACAAAAACAAAATTACATGTTTGGAAGCATTTGAGTACGACTGTCACAATATAATCTTGGAATCTGTGTGTATGGAGCTGTCCGTGTGTGTGTTTGTGTGGGTGTGTTAAATTTATACAGAAGTCAAATGATAAATTATTTTCTGCTTAACATTAGCTTCCATTCTACAAGAAATCTGTATTTACTACTACATGTTGGCGGAGAGGACGGGAGAGTAGGTGGATTGTTAATGTGATATCCTTAGCAATCAATTGTGTTCATTTTCTTGATATATATACATATATACATACGTATTCACAATAAATATGATTGTAATTATTTATAAGTACAATATACAGGGTGGAAAAAAGAGATGAAAACTTAAAATGAAATTTTTTGAAGAAACTTTATATATAAAAAAAGGTCAGTGTGGAAAGAGGGAAGATTAATATAACTTTACTTGAAAGTTTTCATCTCTTCTCTTCATAAAAAGGCTTATTGGAAAGTATTCTTGATCAGTATCAAAATTAGAGTCTATCTAGATATCTCACTGTCGTACATTTTGAGATATTGAGTTGAAATTTTTCACTGACATTTCTTGTTTCTGTGTGCAAGTTGCAAAATTAGTTAAGGGCCACGCCCACAATTGGCAAACATCTATTTATGAACCATAAAAATTGATTAAGGAAACTTAAATATATATTTTTAATTAAAATATACAATGATTTTGTAAAAATGGGCGGGGTCGAATAATAGACGCAACCACTACTTACAGAAAAACGTTTTGTTTTTTTTAATCAAACACACTTGCTTAGCTGATACGCGTTGCATGTGTTCTTAGAAATCGTAATAATCGGGTATCTGACACACACACAATCGACAAAAATACTAGAAATACTCTATTTATAATTAATGTATTCAAAGATTTTTCAAAAATGAACAATTTAGATCCAAAGCGACTTTAAGGTTCATCCGCGTTACATAGACTATTTAAAGTTATGATAATCGGGTATACGCCACGCCCATAATCGACATAATACAGTCGCCAATTCGGTACACATATGTACGTTGAGAAATTTTTATAGTCAGCTACAAGTCCTTTTAGTTAAATTGGTTTTGTTATTCAATGCTTGTCTGTCATCTACAACATGCATATACTCTGTAAACTGTAAAATAGTTGCAGCCCCGTATAAAAAAATGAAAATAAAATCAATAATTTTGTTTGAATTGCCATTAAGATAATAAACCATAAACCAATGTAATGGACAGAGAATATGAATAAAATTGTCCTTTAAAAAAACATAAACTAGATACTTACCTACACATGAACATTTATTACCAAAACAAGAGAGAGTGGGAGAATATTTGAATATTTACATGTTATGAATAAATAATGAAATGAAGATATATTTACATGCACACAAACAAAGTTTAAGTGCCGGTTCATTATTACATACATATATACATACCTACCGACACTAAGAACCAGAGAGAAAAAATATTATTGTCTGAGCATTAATTGTATAAACGAAACATGAAAAATTGAAATCGAACTGTTTGATAAATAACAACAGCAACAACAATGTAAAAGTGTTTCTTGCCTGTGTATGTGTGCATTTGAGTTTGTATTTATTTTTGATTTATGAGATTTCTTGATTTGATTTGACATTTGTAATTATTCTTGTGTCATTTGTCACCCGAATGCATTTCTTTCTTCATTCTCACTCTCCCTCCCTCTCTCTCCCTCCTTCTTTTGCCACTTTTATGGTTATTTAATAAATTTTTTAAGTGTGTACTGTAAGGCGGTATGAATGGTAAGGTGTGTGAGTGTGTGTCGAGTCATTTTCCTCGCATACATACTTCTGCGTATCTCATCTAAAATGCGTTGGTTTGGTTACCATCAGCAAATTAACCACCAACACCACAATCGTCTATCATCGGTACGATCTATCGATCAAGGAACACCTTTTTTTTTTGTGTGTATGTTTATATTATTGTTGTTGTTGTTGTTTTATGGCTTTAATTCAAAGTATGTATATAGAATGAGATCTCACGGGAGCTCATTCAAAATATTTGATATGATATCAAACGTCAGGTTATGTGTGAGAGAGGGCCACGATATGACAGCCAGACTATTGCTGACTTTTATGGTTGTTGTTGTTGTTGTTATTGTTGCTGTTTGTTATTATTGCTATTACTATTGTTATTGTTATTGTTATTCCTGACTTATTGATGGTTTTTTTTTTTATATTTTTTTTCTGGTTTTTGTTATATTTTTTTTTTGTCTGTACTGCTGCTCCTGTTGATTGTGTTCGATCTTTAGTTAAGTTCTTTGTTTTAATTGAAGTTGTCGTTGCCGTTGTCGTTGCTATTGTTATTGTTGTTGTTATTGTTGTTATTTGTCCTTTTTGTTTTGATTATCTTTAGGGAATAAATCAACAAAATGTAAAGCGGCGTCAACAATGTTAATGGAAATTAGATGGGAAGGCCCCCTTAAATAATCACTCTCCCTCCCTTCCTCACTCCCTATCCTTCTTTCTTACTCATGCCTTTAGTTAATAGTCATGCCATCATAATTCTTGTTTATTGACATATTTTGACTGGCTGCGTGTTTGGTTGGTTTGTGTGTATGGAATATAAAAATTTCATAAAAATACCAAATAATTGATATATTTGGTGGCAATGGTTGCAGTGCATGTGGTCTCGTATGTTGTTTGAATAGGAAATGAGTTGCAATTGCCTTTCTATTAATATTTCTTCTAAACAGCTGAAGAGTGTTTATGAAATTGTAATTTGTTGTTGTTGTTGTTATTATTGTTGTTTTATAAATAATTTCTAGGAAGTTCTTTTTACTTTTTAATGAAATTTGAAGAGAATATTTTGAAACAAGACTCGTCTTCATTGTCTCCATAGACAATGACTTGCAGTTTGTATTATATTAATTACAAGGTAATGTTTGCAGTTAATTTGTGTCGCTAAAATTGAGATATTGAACGGAAATTTTTTACAGACGTCTATTAACTCAAATTGATGGAAAGACACGCCCATGCCAAACCGAAAAATAGTCATTGATATTAAATCAAGTAAAAATTTATGTGTATAGAGATCAAGCTACACCTTAATTAAGCATATTTTTGGGGCATTAAACATATCAACGTCACAGCCTCTTAAATCGTCTTAAAGGGAAATTCTGTGACCGCTTACACATATATTTACATATGTATGTATAAGTTTAAGTTGGTTAATTTTTGGCATCCGTGTAGAATACGGAGGGTTGGTTGGTCGGTCGGTCCGTCCGTTGCTCTTCTCTTGGTTTAGTGAATGGGGTAAACGTAGACAACCTAATATATAACACAAAAACAAAAATAAAAACAAAAACAAAACGAAATAGTAGAAAAAAAAACATTAAGAAAATAAATAAATAAAACAAGAGGAAAAAGAAAAAAGAAAAATGGCGACGGTATGCTACAGGGACATTTTTTCTGCTGTTATTACACATTTAAACGCAAACACAAACACAAACAAACATAGAAACTCTCCCATTTACACTTTGTACGCACTTACATGCACACATACATACATGCATACATACATGAATACTTATGTTTCTCTATATTTTTGTGTATAAAGCGGAGAAAGCTCGTATATTATCACAAAACACACATATATTCGTTTATACAATATATACGTACACACAGGGGGATGCGCAAAAGTCACGTCGTAAATCTTAACGATAACATTTTATGCGAAACATTTCTTTATATTCTCTCGTTATAATGATTGTTGTTGTTCTTGTTATTGTTGTTTTTATTTAAGAATGTTACAGTTTTGTTATTATTATTATTATTGTTGTTGTTGTTTTGCTTTTAAAGCAATTTTTTTATTATTATTGTTTTATATAATTTTTTTTGTTGGTCTTATTCATCTTCTTCTTTTGCTTCTCTACTCCTTTCTTAATGGAAGCTTAAAAGGATGTTTACCGATTATTTTTTAAATTTTTAAATTATTTTATATTTGATTTTTTTGGTTAATTTTTTAAGCTTTATAGTTAAAGTTAACCAACACATCTTCTTCTTGTTTTCTACACTCTCTCAATGTTTCATAAACTAATTACTTGTGTTTTCTAACAACCCCATCAACTTTGTGTGGTACACATGGCATTATGTAAATTGATCTTAAATAACCACAATTTTTACACCCATCATTCAATTGTTTAATCAGTTAACCCATTGCCACCCTCAATCGTTAAATGCTAACATGGTAAAAGGGTAAAAAAAGTAAAAAAAAAAAAAACAATTTGGTTTAAGACAAATCTTGAATACCCTTCAAAATAAAACATAAAATTGTAGCGTGGCTGGTACATATATATCAGATTTTGTTTAGAAAAGGATTCTTTTAAAAATTGTTAGCTTTTTATCTGTTCGACCAACCATTCCCATTTTTGGTTTATATATAAAAAGGCTCAGTATAAATATGGGTTCTGAGATTCAAATTTGTAGCTCAATTTTTAAGACTGATAAACAGGTATTTGTCAATTGAAGGCGTGGTTCTTAACCGAATTTGTTCAATTTAAATACCAACCTGCAGAAATATAATTACAAAATTTCAGTTTAGGGTTTCTTTTATTTTAAATATGGGCAATCAGGAGATGTCTCCTATAAATGCATGCTTCTTGCCAATCTTACCCTCAAGGTATAGAAATTATCCGCTAATTAATTAGTTTTTGTTCAAAACATCTTTTCACTCCAAATGCTGTTTTTACTGCCAACATTTACAATCGTAAACATTCTAAAGGATTTAAGGACACACGGTATTACAGACGGACAAGTCTTTCTTAGGCGTCCATCTGTTCCTCCAGATATCTTATAATCAATCCACAGATCGCAATTTTTAATATTTTTTTATGAAATTTGGTACAGGGATATCTTTGAGGCCAAGGATGAAAATGGACTAGAAAAAATTTATATAAAATTTAAGTTTGATATTTCAAAATATTACTATAGTAAGAGTATAGTGAGACAGACACACGGACGGACATATCTATATGGACTCAATTTTTGATGCTGATCACGAATATATATACTTTATAGAGACTGTGAGGCTTCCTTATGAAATAATAAACTTCCCACTAAGGCGAAGAGTATAAAAAAGGTACAGAAACATTACATCAGGTGCCAGAACGCTTCTACAACTTAACACATGTAAATAATTTTCAAAAATTTAAAACCAGAAATAATATTTAACAAGAACACCACTTTAAACTGCCACCCGGCTTTCTTCTATTAGGGTGATAACCTATACAGCCAACAATTTGCTGTAAATCTTTTACATATGGCAGTGATTTCTCTGGGACACAATCCACACACACATTAACGTAGATTTATACGTGCACATAAATTTATTCATACGCAGTATCCCCCCCATATTACTATGCCACCAACCACCACAAAAACGTTTCATATCTTTACGCATCTCTGACAGCTTTCTATTAAATTATATATTTATATGGTAGGTAAAGCTGGCTGGCTGACTGGCTGGCTGGCTGGAATAATGTTCAAGAGGGGAGACGAGTAGTAAAGAACAGAACAGAACAGAACACAAATAAGAAATGAGGGTTATTGTGCAATATATGATAAGGTGTGAGATAGATCAGGCAAGACAATGAATGAATAATGTTGGACAATAATTAAAGTGAAATCCTTGTGTACTTACGTACTTAGTTTGGGAAAATGTCATTTGAATACTTTTTAAGGAAACAATAATAAAGAAAAGCCGAAACCAATACCGATACCAAGCAAAATCCTTCAATTCAACATCAAAGTCTAAATTCTAAAATTGATTTTGTAAACAAGATAAACGAAAAATTTCTTTTGATTTCGTCATTTGTCACCTAGGCTGTGGAATAATGTTAACGAAACAATGAAAGGTTGGTAGAGCCTATAAATAAGTAGGTACAGTAAGAGCAAGTGAAGTGATTTTTAATAATATGAGATGAGAGACCCTTTTATGTGAATATAAAATTCACTACATACATATATTGACAAACACAGTCCTCCTCCCAGAAAAGCATTTCAACAATCTCGAAAAAAAAAAAAAAAGAAAAAAAACAAAGCAAATGGAAACTTTACATAATTAAAGCAACAACAATAACAAATAAAAAAAATTGGCTTAGACCAAATTTTAAATACTCTTCACGTCTTTATAGAAAAAGTGGGCGTGGCAGGTAGATTATAACACTCTATAATAATTGAATCAAGTTTTGTATGTTGAATACGGATTTTTGTAAATTATATATATATGGCAGATGCAACTGTTATCCGGCCACGCCCATTTTCAGCATAGCAGTGAAAGAGATATTTATAAAATATATATACTAAATATCAGGTTCATAGATCAATTTTTGTGGCAGATATTTCGATTTTTATTGATTGTGGGCGGGTATGTTATTCCGACCACGCCCATATTTGGCACATCGATGGATATGATAATTATAAATATGTATACGAAAATTTAATATGTGGGAGATAGTGGTATTTTGGTTATTTGTGGGCGTGGCTTTTGACCGATTTTTGCTTAACTTAATTATTTACAACAAAACAGCTTCGATTTTGATGCTGTTTCCGAATATTCCTTATTAGACGTTGCAAACGTAATACCAAACTTATTTTATGTGAAGGGTATAAAAAAAAGAAGAAGATAATAACTGAAAATAATGCGTATTTTTTCCTGTTTGTTGCAACAATTGATACTTGAGACATCAAAACAAACCATAAAAATGTGAATAAACAAACCGTCGATAGGGTTCTAAATTCAATGAACAGGTTGAACAATAAAAACTTACCCCAAACATAAATGATCCTAGAAAGAAAGATAAAGAAAGCCGAAACTATTGTAATGTGAAGCCTCTACTACAAAAACCCTGTTACCCCTAAGCCATGTATTGTGTCACCTCTTGTGTCCTCTTAACAACATTTTTCGAATAATACGCGTAAAAAAATAAAATTATGTGACATTGCATCATAAGTATGACAGGTAGCGTTGGGAAAATGATCAAATGATGAAATGATCGTTTCCAAAAGATAATCGAAGCAGAGAGAAGAAAAAGGAATTTACATAACAATAGATAACAGATTCTTATCTATTATCCCTTATCTAATGTTATTTATTGTATATTTTACTTGATCAGATTTAGTATCATATAGTGTAAGATTAAACCCACCCGGTAGTTAATGACGTGTTTGAAAAGCTTGTTACACTACACTGCTTAGAAGGGGGAACGGCCAAGTGAAACATTAATTGAGAAATTTATGGTGGAACAAATCGATTTTTGTTTTATTATTATTATCCAAAGCTGACGCCAAGACACGTGCGTGCTGCTCTGTCTTGCTAAACCTACCTAAATAGTTTCTACTGACCCAACTCTCTTAAATACTAAGGAAGAACAGAATAGAAATTTGTTCTGGCACTTACACGCTGTTTTATAAAGAGGATAGTTACGCTAATAACGGTACTGACTTCCTAAAAGCAACTTAATCGAAGCATTATTCAATTTTTTGTCTTCTTGCTGTATAATGGTGCGAAACTACATCTCCAAGTATTTACATAAATATTGCAAAAGTCTTGTCATTGTAGAAATATTTGAATAAAATCACTCTTGTCACCCTCTGCATTTATTTCACTCTGCTTGCACAATATTTCTTTGGTACATAAATTATTTGCTAAGCTAAGTTCGAGTTACCATTTAGCTGGTATTTCATACAGAGAGCGTGCATATTTAATTGGCGCATCGCTATTGTTTTGATTTGTTGTGACAGTTATAATGGTGAGAACATCCCAAAGACAACGCTCTAGAACTCAATAATTGCTTCATGGTACATTTCTAAATGTAATCTAACATTTAATTGCGCTTCGCTCAATCAAAAATCGCATAAATATTGCAATGTAGCAAATTCGAAGACAATATATTGTAAATTGGCAAGGAATTTTAAAAGATATGGGTGGGAACGTCTGCCAACTCAAAGATTAATTTCATTGTGGAAACGAGTTCATTATATATAAAAAACTTTAATTTTATAATGGCATCCAAGATATTTCATTTGAAATAATATTACTTATGGCCATCCACTCATTAAGAGCTTTCATTTGACACCCATATTGTATTATAGAGAAATTCCTAATCTATCTTCTTCGGTGGGTCATCATAATGAAAGCACTATAATCTTCTTCATAGATATACTTATTAGTCAACTTAATTAATATTGGAATTAGAAAAAGTTCATTCAAAAACAATTCGGAGTTCCTTCAGCTTAAACTCGGATAATATTTTTATCTAATTTTAGACTAAATGCGAAATAATGAAAATCTTTCTCAATTTCACTGGAGATTCAAAGTAAAGATTTAGAAAATAAAGATTATTTGATCTAGTTTCTTGGTAATTATGAACTGGCAGACGTCAGACAAGCAGCTTCGCCAGTTTTGTATCACATTCGGAGTGAATTTGAAGTACACTCAAAGTTAATTGAAAGTAACTGAACTAATTTTTCTATAGAAACATAAAATAGAACAGTCTGCCCAAATTTCGGAATAAATTCGGAGCGAAAGTTTAATAAATTAATAGTTTTTGTTTGAGTTTCGCAAACGATTCGAAGAAATTGTTGTTAAGCTGACATTTTGATCAATTTCGGACGAGATTTAGACTATTTTCGCAAGAGAAGTTTTAATAAACAAAGAGTTTCGGAATTCATTTCGAAACAGATTCCAAATAATTGTTGCCAGAAATTCGAAATAAATTTACTAAAAAATTTAGTATTTAGTTGATTTTTATATAAGTATTAAACTTTCTTTCGAAATAGATTCGCAATATGTGTTAATTAAGAGTAATTGTACTAATTTTAGAGTAGATTCGCAATAATGTTTGCCCGATGAATACTTGCGACAATTTCGCAGTAGATTCGAAATAAATTTAAAGTAAAGATTTCATAAATAAAATGTATTGGACTTCATTCCGAAGTCCGACTCACAATATTTGTTATCGGACAAGCGTATACGATAAATTCGGAATAGATTCTAATTGGTTAAGAGTAACTAAATCCGCTAAGAAGTAAATTCACAACAATTGTTGTCAGGATGTATGAACGGTACCTTGTATTATCACAGGGTCAACTTGGAATTAAATTCGGGGTGACTTTTACATTAATTCCACATTAATTCAAATTTACTAGAACTAAAAATGACAAATTTCGAAGTAAATTCGCAATTAATTAGGACTGTAATCAGCGATCATTATAGTTTAAGTTTCACAAAAAAACATTCTAATCGATCGTGTGACATGAAGTCTGATAGAAAAACTCGTTCACAGTGTGTAATGCAGAAAAATATTAAAATCATTTTAATTTGTTGTATAACTGTAGTCAACCAGTAATCGTACACGCAGCCCCGCTGCAAAACTTTCTAAAGACAAACAGCCTCGTGAAGCTAATTCGCAGTATTCTTCTAATCAATTGCAAGCGCGTTATAACAGTTTCACTGAATTGTAAATAATAGTAATCATAGGGATACCATGGCATTATCTACGGTACGGAGAAAAAAAAAAAGATAATAATTGTTATTAAAACTAATCTTTGTTACCACGAAATGATTATTAGGAGGGACAAAAAATCAGCAACTTTTTCTGACTTTCATGGTTGTTCATTTATAGCAATCTGCCATCTTCACTGTCGCCTGCACTTGAAGTGAACAACAGCCAATAACAGTCATTTTACAAAAAGGTAAATAAAACGTCAAAGAAAAATAAATAAATTTGTTCAATCTGTAGCCACAACCGCATAAAGGAATTATTAAACAAAACAAAAAAAGCTGCCAACAATTGCCAACTGCCACCGCTAACAAATCCTGAATATGCATTCAATTCAATTCAATTTAATTCAATTGTGGTGTGAAAGCAAAACAGAAAAACAATAAAACAAAAAAGTGGGAATAGCAATTATCGCCATGAAACATAAAATATAATAAACGGAAGAGAGACAGAAAGAAAGAAATATAATTATATTGAATATAAAGCAAGGTAATAATAATAATTTACAAAGAAAAAAAGGAAAAAAAAAAAAAAAAGTGAAGCCGCACACTACCAGGGATGAGTGATTATATATAATGCGACGAGAATTAATCTCGAGCATGCATTTGTACAACAACACAACAATATGATACATCACGCATCATGAGCTTTAAAATATTACTAAAAAAAGGCAAAAAGGTATCTTTAAAAAAATAAGAACAAATTTTTTTGTTATTGTTATATAAATATTTTAATATATTAATAAATATTAAAAAATTGATAAAATAAAATTTATTAAACAAAAAATCGATCTTAATTGTTTTATTTTTTAATTTTTATATATAGCTTTAATTAATAATAATATAGAAAATATAATATTAAACTTTAAAACTTATATGATAATAAAAATTATTATAATAAAATATTTAAATTTTATTTGAATTATAAAGTATTAAAATTTTTGTATATATCATTATATTCTCTTCACCCATAAAAATGCTTAAATATTTTTTTATTTAAAACAAAATTCTGAAATTTTTTTATCTAAAAATATCTGCTGACCTTATTTTATGAATTTTTTTTTCTAATTTTTTAGTTTTTTTTTTCTTTTAAATATCTTATATATATAAAAGAAAAAAAAAATCCTGCGTCGAGTATAAAAATATAAAAATTAACGCTTCAAATATTGT
This sequence comes from Ornithomya fringillina, assembly GCA_963978525.1. Classification (NCBI taxonomy): domain Eukaryota; kingdom Metazoa; phylum Arthropoda; class Insecta; order Diptera; family Hippoboscidae; genus Ornithomya; species Ornithomya fringillina. The sequence goes on along the minus strand of OZ021691.1, from coordinate 30,710,079 downwards.
GAAAATCTTTCTACTAAAAATTATAAAAATCCGTTCTAAATGAGTGCTCTCATCTTTTACCTTTAATGGTACTTGAATGTATCTCTCATCGAGAGCTGCTGTTAGTTATCAAAAACTAACGTTATCTCTTTCTCACATACTTTTGTGCAAGCACATCGACTAACATTGTACTGCTTGGCTAAAAGGAGTTGTTGTCTGTTTGTTTGTTTTTTTTTGTTTTGTTTTATATTTTCAAGCATACGCCATTTTCTTAAAGGGCGGAGTTGTCTGTTGTGCTCTCTACCATTGGTTTATGGAGTTTGCGTTGTTTGTTATTTACAGAGCAGGTTTGTTTTTGTTGTTCTATTTCTATGAATGAGTATTTTACATGACTTTTCACGAGGCTGGCTTGCTCTTACATTCCATTACTATTGGAATGAATGATAATTTAAAAAAAAAAAAAAAAAAATTGAAAAAAAAAAATGGAGCATAAATAGAGCGCATGCTTAGGCTTTGTGCAGTGCAGCTTATTTATCGCTGCACATCGATTTTATTTTCATGTATTCTGCAAGAATCCAAGGACCACTTGTTTCTGTATAATTTTTTTTTTTTTTTACAGATTCAAGTGGAAAATCTATAATAGTTACACGGCTGCAGCTGCTGTGTCGAACTTTAACCATCAAAACATTGGAAATAAAAGATTAAATTTTAACAAGTAAGAGTTGTTGTTTTTTTCCCGTTTTTATGAAGAATTTCTATTGAAATCCAAGCAACCCTTAATATGAAATGAAAATGAATAATTTTAGAACACTTTAAGTAAAATTTTACATCACTTTAAAATGTTTAAAAAGAATACAAAAAAAGTTTAAAGACACGTTCAAGGAAGTAAAGAAAGTGTGAAAGTAATAATCTTTTAATCACAATCAGTTAATAATTTATTAAACCGATAATTAATACATATGAAGGTATACGAGTACATGATTTTGTGAAAACATTTGCAACGCTCACAAGGAGGCGTCGAAAATCCCACAAAGATTATATATTCTGAATCAACATCAAATAATGAGTCAATCTAGACAAAATCGTGTGTGTCTGTATGTCCGCCTGTTGTGGTAATGACTCCTTCTCTCCCCATAATTTTCTTCCGCTGAAAGGTTATTAATAAACTTTAGTAAAACATTAATTGATTGCTGCGTTAATTGTGCTTTGTTTTGTTTTGTTTTATCACTTTTTATACCCTTCACATAAAATGGGGGAGGTAAACTAAGTTTTTCATTCCATTTGCAATACCCATCAAAGGCGTCAGACTTGCAGGCTGTTATTGGCATTCTCACAGGCGTACATTTTGATATATTAAGGTGAAATTTTATACAGACACTTATAGTTTGTGCACACAGAACACTATTTAAAGTGGGCAAAATCGGTCCAGAGCCATGCCCACAATCGACAAAAATATATTTATCTGCTACAAAAATTGACCAATGAACCTGAAATTTGGTACACATATTTATAGTTATCCCTTCCATCGATATCCTAAAAATGGGCGTGGTCGAATAACAATAATACCAAAAATCATACTCTACGTAAAACTCGACTTGCAAGCTGATACGTTATACATATACTATTAAAAGGCGTAATCATATATCTGCCACGCCCACATTTTTTATGCAGATGTAGAGGGTATTTAAGATTTGGCCTCAGCCAAATTTAGTTTTTTTTTTTTACTTGTTTTTCACATTATATAGATGCGAGTACATTGTTATAAATAATTACTTGTGCAGATGTTGTTGATGTTATTGCTCTAAAATGGAAAACACCAATTTAATTGAACTCTCACTCTCTGTCATTTTCCCTTCACTATAATATATAGATTGACCACTGAAATGATTGTTTATTATTGCTTAACTACTTTTTTGTTTGTTTGTTGATAGTTTAGTGGAAGAGGGATAAAGAGATGAGACGACCAGTGTTTGTTGACATTCGCCTTAAATCTGTGAACATTAGTGTTATTGATGAGTTTTAAATCTATTATTTTCATAACGATTTATATAACTACACTGAACACAATTTTGTTTAATTGTGTCTTTAATAAAATACAACGATCTACACAGGATGTGTGTTAATTCGTTTGAAATTTTCCAGAAGTAAAGTAAACAGATGTAAGAAAACCTTACAAAGTAAATAATTCTTCTTAATCCTTCTTTTCTTTTTTAACATCAGAATCAATGCAGTCAGGTTTGTCTATGTCCGTGTCTGTGCATCCGACTGTTATAGTATAATCACAAAATTGACATATTGAGCTGACATTTTGTAAAAACTTTTCCCACGCATCACAACCATAACAAAAATAATCTTTTAAAATAAAGTTATTGTACAAAATGTAAACTTATTATATAATTAGCCCATCCATGGATGTGTCAAAAAATAAGCTGAAAATTAGTAGTTGCATTTGTAGTTGTTGCTGTTGTGCTGCTGCTTATGTTCTTGTTGTAGTTGTTACTAAAAATTAGCAAAATATTTATTGTTGCTATTGTCGATTTCGTTTATTGATTGTTGTTGTTATTATTGCTATTATTGTTTTTGTTGCGGTTTTTTTCTCCTGTTGATGGAAAACAAATTTCTTTCTTTAACTTACATAGGTAAAGGCATAGACAATGATATGAAGAAAGTAACATCTATAATAAAATTTTGCTGCATCTTACACAATTTTATAAATAAAAGCAACGAAAAATTTGTTTAAAAATGGACGATTTTACAAAAAACATCTGAAGAAGAGCTCGGAAGGTAACAACCTCACAAAAAAGTCTTGCAATGTCGAATAGAATGTAGAAGCAGAACAAATACGTGGTACCGTTTCATTTCACTTGTTAAGAATCCATGAACAAGAAATTCAATAAATTATGATTTCATCTTTATTTGTTTGTTTGTTTTTCAAGTAAGTTTACAATTTTGCCTAAAATGACATTTTTCTTCTCCTCTATTTGAAGAGCTCTTTCCGTGAGGTCGTTCATTTTTTGTAGCTAAAGAAAGAAAATGTCATTTTCGGTCACTTCAACCTCCAAGGCGCGGTCTGCAAATGAAAATGTAATCCATCTAGTAATGACATTTTGAATGTTGTACCTTTTTACCTAAACTTTTTTCCACCATCTCTTCCAAATTGAATTATTTAAAGCCGCCAAATATTTCATGGACACGCCTCAAGTGAATCCAGTCTGATAACGACCCGCCAGATATCCCCACCTTCTGCTTTTCCTGCCTGTAAGCAATTTCAATTTTAAGCAAATCGTCGACTCATGGACAAATCGTTAAATCGAATGAGATTTTGATGGAAATCAAGAATTTATAAACTAAATACCTTTCACATCCAAATATATTATTTTCATACGAACAGTAGGCGTGACAGATATATGATGACAATCTCTAATAGTAGCAACTTCGTGTAAGATTTTTTTAAATTACTGTCCGTTTTCCAATCATGTTCATTTTTGACTAAATTATAAATAAATACACTAAATTTTGACTTCATAGATCAATTGTTAAATAAATTTTTTCAATTGTGGGCGTGGCTCCTGAACGATTTTGCTCAATTTAAATAGCGATCTCTGTGCAGAAACTGAAAAAAGTTTTTTTTATAAAATTTTAACTCAATATTTTAAAATTTTCTACCGTAAGAATGCCAAGAACAGACGGGCATGTATAGATCGGGTCAGTTTTTCATGCTGATCAAGAATATATATAATTTTTAGGTCTCTGACATCTTCTTCTGAAAGTTACAAATATACTGACAAACTTAGTATACCTTTCAATCTTATGTGAAGGGTATAAAAATATTGTTGACGATTTGTCATGTGTCTCAATCTAATACAATTGCTTTTCTTTCTAATTTATAGCTCTACCATCGTCTTTACAATCTTCTTCTTCTTCTTTTTCTTCTTCTTATTTTTCTTTTTGTTCTCGTTAAAGAAGTCCTAAATATAAAAAACATTTATCATAAATTCATATTCACGAAAAAAAAAATTGCATTTCTTTCATTTGTCCTTTTTTTTAAGAGCAAAGTTCATGTGGTTGTTGTTTTGGTCAACATTCGTCTTGTTTACGGAACGTCTGCATGTCTGAATTTGCATAATTTTTGGTTTATATTTCTTTTTTAAGAGCATGTGTGTGTTTGCATTTCTCTTTTGCTTCAAAAACAAAACAAAACCTTCCAACAATAGCATGAACTTTCTATAACGAAAGGGACTACATGGCGTATTACGTTATATGTAAGAAATATAAGTATAAGTGTGTATGTAAGTAAGTATGAGTGTGTGTGTGTAGGGCTCACCATGTGTAAGGTGTACACACAAACAACTAAACTATTGTTTACTTTAGGAAATAATGAGAATTCATATGCAATGGTGGTGCGTTTATGTGTGTATGGGTGCATGTTGCACTATAGTAAAAATCACGCTAAATGAAACAAAAGTCTCAATATAAAGAAATGTTTGCAACGTGAACGTGCTTGTGTATGCCACAGTTTTTATGCACGTTTCTAACCTTTAATACACAAGTGCTGCAATTATATTTATTGCTGTTCTGTTGAATTGTAGATTTGTTGAGACAGGTGTTAGCGCTGGATATTTATGGTTAGATATGATTTCACTCAAGTACCTTTATATGCTAATACAAGAAAGAAACCACAGCTATAGTAGTTGGTATAGGCCACTGGGTCTTTTGCATACAAAAAACTAAGGTGAGAATATATTGCAGTGTCTTTAAAATATTCTGACGATTTTTTTCTTACTAATATTTACAATATGTTTGTACCCTACAGTATAAAATTCGTACGTATTTTTAGTATTTTTAGAATCTGAATCGTTTAATTTAGATTTGTCTGTACGTCCATGCAGTTCTTGTTATCTTGTAATCAACCTACAGGTCATAGTTTATGATATGTTGTTATTACAGTTTGCACAAATATGTCTTTTAAGCCAAAAATAAATATTCTTGAAAATAAATTTGATTGATACATTTTCAAGATCTTTCCTCATATAAGGTCTTATTTGAAAAATCATTTTTATATGACAAAAATTTCGATTTTGCAAAATTTTTTAAAATTAACCTAAAATATAGTTTATTAATTAACTATGGAATAAATTTAAATTCAATCGAATCATTTTTAGAAACTCTTTTCATATAACGCTCTGTCACAAAGGGACTCTTATGTGGAAATGACTCGTCTTAGGTCATTTCCACTGAACTAATTTTACTTCTATTATAAATAATAAAAGTAACTGTAATGGTCGGTTAGAGCCCTTTATAAAATGTTCACTCGTTTTTTATTTCTCCTACAAGAAATACTTTCATTCCCTCCAAGTTTTTATTCTAATTTTATAATTTCCTTGCATGCAAATGTTGTCTTGAAGAGTGATTTAAAATGTTTCTATTAGAGCGCATGTGTTTACAATTTAAGGCACAATTTCCATTTTATTTTATTAGTTGAAAGGCTACACATTTAATGTGATTTTTATGTATCAACAGCATGAACAGTAAGCAGCCAAAGTCAGAGAGAGAGAGAGAGACAAAACAAGAGAAAAGTATAAAAATCTATTTGAGGTAAATAACACAATTGACGTTCAATGGATTCTTAGAATTTTTATTTTTTTAAAATCTTCTTTTCTTTATAATGTTAAAACACGATCATCATTAAATGAATTAATTTTATAGCAACGATAATGCCTCAAGACAAGATCGTCATTATCATCATTAGTATGTTTATCGGTTAGAAATGCTTCTAACCCATACATACTGACATTTTATGCTTAATAATAAATATAAAAAAAAAGAGATCAAACACCCTTCACTACTGATTAAATAACTAATTAAACACTAATAATAATTAATCACTGAAGTAAAAACAAGTTAAGCTGGTAAGAAAACTAAATTTGTCTTGGGCCAAATCTTAGATACTTTTTACGTCTATAATAGTGGGCGTGGCAGGTATGCGATTATGCCCTCTAATAGTGTACATGTTACGTATCAGCTTGCAAGTCGATTTTTTCGTGGAGCACGATTTTTTGAAAATTTTGAACGCTTCTGTTATTCGACCACGCCCATTTTGGCATACAATAGATGGGAAAAGTATAGATATATGTACAAAATTTCAAGTTCTCACGTCAATATTTGTGGCAGATAGATAGATTTTTGTTGATTGTGGGCGTTTTTGCTAAATTTCAATGGCGATCTGTATGGGGAAACTAGAATTCTTGGTAAAATAAACAATAAATACATTCATGGACGGACATATCTAGATTGACTCAGATTTTTCTGCTGATGAAGATTATAAATACCTTGTAGAGACTCCGATGTCTGCTTCTAGGTGTTACCAACGGTATAGCAAATTTAATATACCGTCATTTCAGTAACCTTAAGTTAACAAGAAAACAAACTTATGATTAATATTTAAAAAAAAAAAAAGAAAGAAAAAGAAAAACGACAGCAGCAACAAGGACGGTTGAACAAATGACATAAAAATAGTTATATATAATTTGGTACGTATGTATGACAGCGTGCGTGTGTGTGTGTGTGTGTGTGTTTGTAGTCAAAGTCATTAAAAACCAATTTTATAGCAACCTAAAAACAATGATAACAACAAGTAATAAAGAGATTTCCAAGAAAGCACGCTATTAACAAAAAAAGTAGAAGAAGAAGAAGAAGAATAAACACGCACACACTTATACATTCCTACATAACAAAGTATTTAAAAAAAAAAACTGGCAGAAAAAGCGTTAAATTCAACCATAAAAGTGATGTAACAGCCATTATAATAATATTAATGACACACACACACACACATGTATACTACATACAATAACCACTTGAACGTGTTGAAAGAAAACAAAGAATTCAATTTTGGAATTTGGTTTTTTCAGTTTATTTATAAAACACAAATGAAATGAGTGCAGGTTGATGTTTGTGTATATGAATGTATGTATATGTGTGTTTGTGTACCTTATAACAACAACAACAACACACACGTGCTAACTTATCGTTATCACGTAAAAGTTATAAAGAATGAGTTAAGATCAAATGTAAAACTCGATCGAAATAATACGGTGTGCATAAGTCTTTGAAATGAAAGCACAAAATAATAATAATAACAACAACAACAACGAAAAATTATCATTTGTATGCTTAACATACAATTTAAAGTGCTTTGGAATCGTTAAAGTCAAAAAAAAGTACAAAAGTCATAAAACGCAATTCCATTAAAATCCTCACAAAGTAAAACTTGCCGCAATTGCTGATGTGAGTATTCACTAAAACAATAACAAGAACAACAATAATAATAATAAAAAGAAGGTTACCAACCAACCAGTCCCTCCCAGTTGGCCTTTTTTATTGTATTATATTTAAATACATAACACATACAATGAAACATTATTAGGTTATGTTCTGTTATGTTATGGTTTAGGTTTTAAAACCGGAGCAACAACAACAAACTTTACTTTGTTTTGCCTAAAAACTCAACAATTTTGTTTATTTCTGTTTGTACTCATGAGTGTGTGCGTGCGTATGAGTATACAATGCGAAACAAAAATAAACGGTTTGTTGTTATTGTATTGTTGTTATTATTAATACTATCTACTAAGTGATTTTGTTGTCATCGCGTAGTTGTTATGCCACTACCACCAACCATCTCTCCATGTGGTGCGTAGATATATCTCAATATGAAGATAATGTTAACCACCACAGGCGCGTGCTTTTTACCTTAAAGCGATTTTATTTTGCATAATAAAGAGAGCGCTCGACATTTGAAAATATAACCAAAAAAAATAAAAAATTTAACACACAACTCATAAAAAGTGACCGTAATGTTACATTAAAAATAAAATAACAGCAACAACAACATGAAACAAATTGGAGACATAAGCAAATTCAGGTAACACACACACACACACATACATACGTACATACATAACAATTAAAAGGTAAAACTTGGAATTTGTTTTTCTGTTTGATTTATATCTCTCAACACATTAGTGTTTTAATGCTTTACCTTTAATGCATATGATTTATTTTGTTGTGGTTGCTGTTGTTGTTGCTTTTACAGTTTAAAATCAAACAAAACTGTTAAGATAAATGTTGACCTATAAAAAAAGCGCTAAATTTATCTCAAAGCAAATCTTAAATATCTTCCGTTTACAAAGAAAAGTTGTAGGCGTGGCAAATATCTGATTACGTTTTTTTACGTATTACCTACTTTTCACTTTAAACAAAGAACAATGGTTTTTGTGTAAATAGTAGGAGGAACTGTTATATAACCACGCCCACTTTTTAGCAAATTATCAATTATAAATATCTATACCAAATTTGTCTTTTATACATTTTTTTATGACTCTTAGACATGTTTTAGTTGATCGTGGGCGAGGCCGTTCAATTGATTTTGACTTATGTGGGTAAAAATTTCAAATTCACAAATTTTTAGTTTTATTTTTGTAGCTTCTCGATACATATTTGTAAATTTCTTGTATGACTAATTTCAGCTAAATATCACCAGTTTAGGAATTTCTGAGATTATTAATGACGGATGCACGGACAACTTTTATTCTGATCATTATCAGAGCATATATGTTTTATAGGTTCCGTGATTTGTTTTTAAAGATAGCCACTCAGTATATGTCTACTAAGAGTGTAGAGGTCGATCTTATTTCCCAAAGATATAGAAATTATTCCACAACATTTTGTTTTTTTTTTTTTAAACACCCCATCAGCACACCGTTATCTGCCTGTTACAAACAGAACAACAAACTTAATATACACTATACTACAATGTAGAACCTTTCAAAAGAAATGCTTGACATAAGTTACTATTCAGAGCAAAAAAAAAAAACAACAAAGAATAAAAACAAAAACTCTTCTCAGGTGTAAAGTGAAGATTTTTGCTGATATTTTTCATACAATGCTTGACTAATAATGTCTACACATAATACGTGCATTTATTATTAATGTCATCTGCCACTGATGCGCATCGTAGTAGCGTATGATGTGATCATTATATTAATTCGTACAAATAAAAATAAAATATTTTAAGAAATATAGAAAGTAGGCAAAGTAGAGTGAAGGCTTCACAAAATATACATAATCTTGATTAGCATTCAAATCTAAGTCAATTTAATCATAACAGTCCGTGCTTATCTGTATGTCCGTCTGTTGTTTGCACTCTCACGAACCTAGATTTTTAAGTATTAAACTGAAATTTTGAACAAATGCACGCAGATCGTTACTTAAGTTGGGCAAAATAGATTAAGAGCCATGCCCACAATATCAAAAATAAAACTTACGAGTAAAAACACAAATAAAGGGCGTTAATAAGTATATGCCACGCCCATATTTTGTATACACATAAAGAGAACATTTAAGATTTGTCCAAAATTTAGTGTTTTTTGTTGTTTTTTGATTATTTTTTTTTCAGCAATATGCGGAAGTTAGAAAACTGCACATATTATGCTGCCGGCATCAATCTTTCTAGATAAACATAGATAAGCAAGCTTTCATCTTCTTATCAAAGAAGAAAGGTAAGGTTTTTATTAAAAATTTCATCAGTTGTACAAAAAATATCACATACTTCCTAATTAAGATTTTTGTTCTTCTTCAGGCATTTTCTTAATTTTAAGTAAAGTCTTGCTTTTTATGCATATATCTCTATTTTATAGTGGATTTAATTTAGTTGCCGTTTACAAACATATTTTTTTTTGTTGGTAAAAAATTAAGTATTTTATAAACTGGCATATAAAACGTAAGCAACTACAATATTAACGTGAGTGTTTACCACTAGCTTCATAAAATTTACATAATTGACCCATTCAGTGCACTTAGCCGCGTGTGTGTGTGTGTGCTTGGGCATGTTTTATACTCAGGAAGCAACCACTCTCCCTACACTTGCTTTTATGCCTTGTACATGATGACGCTCATGTATACCATAGAGTAAGTTATATATGGTTCGGTATGGTAAAGAAGAGAAAGTAAAAGTCGACTGAAGAGAGTGAAAGAATCCAAGCAAGGGCCTACAACAACAAACTGCAATAAATGTATGTTTGTATATATGAATGGAATAATCACATACAAATTTTTACATAATCATATCAGTGTGTGTATGTGTGTATAAGTGAATAAGCTCCATTACTATAAATTGTAAGCAGTAAAGCTTGCGCTTAAATATGAAAATTTACCCCCGGCCTAGCCCTAAAATTGTTTGAGGTGGAAAGTATATGTTTCATAAACTGTTATTAGGGTGCGAATCCATTATCAGAAATTGGAATATGAGCACAACATGACCATACATACACACACACACACACACTCACACACACATTTATACTCTGCCCTATTCTCTACGTATAATATTTTTACTGGTATTCGAGGAAAAAGTGCTGCAATAACTACAACTGCCATGAAATCTATTACTTTAGTTATGGGTAGTTGTATACACGTACATACGTTCATACACAATAAAGACACTTGTGACGCCACAAACCATATAAACATAACAATATAACATGCAAACGGTTTTTTTTTTTCTTCACAAAACTGTTGTTTGTTGGTGGCCATCAGCAATGTTGTTGTTATTGTTGTAATATCCATGGCCATCAACCTCATCAATAATGGCAACAATGTGCATATGTGTTAACTCCAATTCAAATTAGTTGCCATTAAACAAAGCGGCAATTAATAACTACACGACAACAACAATAATAATAATAACAACACAACAACAACAAAATACAAAACGCATACACGAATGTAAACTAAAAATTGTGCTCTGTCTATATGACCATATGGTGGTGGTGGTGATGGTATTGGTTGTGTTGGTATTGCATGTATGTGTATGTATTTGCGTATTATTTGGTAGCAGCAATTTTAATTTAATTCTATTTTAATTGTGAGACTTGTACGCTAACAAAATTTTGCTTTCCAATAGGAAGGGTTTTTGTTTTTGTCGTGATGGTAATACATAAACTTTTTATTATTGATATTGTTATTATAAAGGAATGATTATAGTTAATATTGCAATTATCTTTTATAATAATTTCTTTATAATTAATAGGTTCAAATAATGATGATTGATTCAAGTATAACACTTTGGTTGATTGAAACTTGTTCAAACACTTTTTCCTCAATTTTTAACATTTTTACATATTAAACATAAGTATTTTATTAAAAATTTGTTTAACTTGATATTATGAAACTGTTATACATACTATGTAACTGTTATACTATACATTTATTGTGTATATAACTCGCATTTGAGTGTTTATAATGCAAACAATTTAAAAAAAATTATAAAACTGTTATACAACAAATTTTATAAAATCTGCCTAACTTTTATACTTAACATATTATATTGAAAATTTTGTATTTAAAACACAAACAACGTCGAAAAAGAAAAACTGTTATAATAGTAACTGTAATACATATTTCTTAACTATTATTATACCTAACATATATTGGAAATTTTTTATCCAACTTTACTCAGATTATAACTGTTAAACATAGTTTGTAACTAGTTTACATAATTTTGTAACTGTTATTTTCATTTTAAAACTATTATACATAATTTTGTAACGGTTTCACACATTTTATAACTGATATATATTCACAAAATATAAAAATTACAATTTTATATAAAAGGGCGATATAAAAAGTGAAACTGTTATACAATATATGTAATACATGAGTATGGTTATAACTGTTATAATTGATACTGATATTAAAACCTTTCTAGAGTATTATAAATAATTATTTCATATAAAGTAAATAAAACTGTTATACGTAAGCATGATTTTGATATCGTGCTTCGGGCTACAATTTTTTTTTTCTTTTTTGTTTATCGTCAATAATTTAACGTCATTTTCTCTTTTGAATTTAATTACAGTAACTGTTCATAATAATAATAAGATAATAGGGGCGTGTCACAATATATTTTATGACAAAAGAAAACCTCCTTCCAACACGGCCGTAGGTAACAATTTTGTTTGAAGATTTTTTACCGATTATCTGTTAAAAAAATAAATTTTATCTTCAGTTTAAATAATTAAATTAAATTAAATGACATGAGAGAAAAAATAAATTTTAAAAGAAAAAAATAAACTCCCATTTATTATGCAAAACCTTGTAGCCTCTAGAAAACAATAAATAATAAAATGATACCCACAACACACGTACGGAAGGAAATCTGTGTGTTACACACCAACGCACACTCACGCACGCATAAACATACAAACACGTTTTTATAAAAAAATCTTAAAATTTAACGCATTCATACGATTACCTAAGAAGATATATGTGGTAGCGCTATATGAAGGTAAGGCTGAAGCCGTAGCAATGGCAACGACAACGGTAACGGTAACAATGATGATGTTGTTGGTTTCCGTTCCAAACACCGGAGCTCATGGTATCGCTAGGCTGTGTCAAGGCAGACATAATGGCAGACATTTTTACCTAAAACAAAAAATAAAATAATAACCAGAAGCAGCAGCAACAGCAGCAGCCGGTCACCTAGTCTAAACAGTCATGCACAAAAAAATTAAGTCAAACTTCAGCTTTAGCTTCACACTTAAACAAATTTCATGCCCTAGCTTAACAAGACAATGCCACTATAAGCTCAGCACGACTACATAGAGTAGAGCAAAAGAGAGTGAGCGAGAGGAAGAATTTACTTTATGCAAAATTACTGCAGACCAACCATTCACTCCAATCTAAAGCCAAAAAAATCAAAATGGCAAGTCTTGGCAAATTCGTTTTTGTCTTACAATGAAACACTACACCCCACCATACTCGCCACATACATACGCATGTACGAATGAATGTGTGCTTGAACGTAGATAGATAAACATTTTGCTTTGAACTGAACAGCACACACAACTACTGAAAGAAACCACAGAATTTCGCGTATGCTTGAACATATGCTACTACTTGCTTCCGCAAACTAGATAACCACACTCAGATAACAATGAATGTGCACTGGTATGTATATCTTAAATAACATACAAACATGCATACATACCATTCATACCATACATATGTACATGGTAACAAACAAAAACAAAAACACACACTTTTGTCTATTTTCTCATTGTTCGCTTATGGTGGACACAAATGCACAAACACATGACTTTATACAAAAATTAGTTATATTGTGCATCTCTTTTACTCTTAAGGGAGCAGTGTTTGAGTTTTTGATTAAACTCTGTTTTATAAAATCCACACACACACACACGTAGACACACACACACACACACATAGAGGGAGAAAATCTACACTTAACACATACTGTTAAATGTTGTTGTTGTTGCTTTTGTTGTTGTTATTTTAAGCTATAAATAACCGCATAATCACTGAAAAGAAACGATCGATGATTGTTGTCACTGTTTGACAGCAAACGTACGTACGTCCGTACGTTTGTTCGGTTGAGAGCGCAACAAAAAGAGGCAGGCGTCTACTATCTCTTCATGCTCAATGGTATTTACAAATTTTGATGCATTCATATACAGCTGGGTGTGAGAGATAATCAACAACAACAACAACCACCACCACCACCTCTAAAACTATATTTACCATGAAACTGCTACCAATCTAGCAAGAGTAAGAGAGAGAGTGAAAAGGAGAGAGAAATAAAAAATATATAATGGTAAGTATAAAATATTAACTTAACTAACATTAGGCTTTATATAACAGAGATAGCTAGATAAACACTTGAATAGATGGGAAGGCCAGACCAACAGATATACAGACAGACCGACAGACAAATATTATAATAGGTTTTAAAATAAAGGCACAACCTCTAAATTATTTGTTGTTATTGTTAATTTTGTAATAAATTGTTCATATATGTAATAGGAAAAAAGGGGGTGGGGCACAAAACGTTTATAAGTAACAGCATTGCCAGATAAGAAATATTATGAAAATTCTCCTATATTAACATACTACTAGTAAGTAAGCCACTCCCGTTTTTATTTGAAAATATATTTAAATCTTAAGGAGTGACAAGGAGAGCAATATAGTATAAAGATATTTAATGAAGGTTTTATTCTCCCTTTTTCTCTCTCTCTTGTATAAGGCAAACACTCTCTGCATAAACAACCATTTTTTTGGTGGAATTCAATGCTCACACACTCGCGCACACACTTAGTCAAATATAAGACACTACTCTTAACCCATCCTTCTATGGTAGATAGCGAACAAGAAGCAGCAGAAGTATTTGTATTAATTATTTGTCTCTTTTCTTTATTATTGCTGGCCATCTACCTACACACACAGTTGATAGATTTTCTTTGTTTGCTTACAATTGGAGTTTAGTTGGTTTGCGACTGTTGACGTGTTTGCTTGCGTGAGTGGCGTAGCGTTTATTTTACGTGTGTAATTTTTCAAGCTTTGTCGTTGTCGTTGTCGTTGCCGTTACCGTTGTGTTGTCGTCGTCATTGTCGCAGTTATTGTTGTTGTTGTTGTTCTTGTTGTTTGTTCGTTCGTATGATTATCATTATATCGTACATTTAGCGTAAATTTTTTTTCAAATTTTTTTCGTTATAATATTTGGATGGTCGCTGTAGCTATACATACAACTTTAAAAAGAAAAAAAAAAAAAGGCTTTTCTTTAGCACATATAATGCGTGCGTTTGTGTGTGCGTGTGTGTGCAGTGAGAGTTAAGCTGTAACGTTGTACTGTATTTACATAAGCTTACAGTATGATCAAAATCGTAACTCGCTCAAGATTAATATCGCGCATTGTTATTATTTATAATATAATATAAAAGCTTGAAAAAAGGGCAAAAATTTATCAAATAATCAAGTGTTCAGCTAACAAGTGCGCGCCTTTACCGTCTGTATTGACATATGGAATAATGGTAAAGAAGTTAATAAAAGAGAAGAAAAAGAAGAGGAAGAATATCTATCGAATCAATAACAAGTGTTTTAGATTTTGTTTTTCCAAACAACAATAATAACAATTCTTTAAAGAGAGTGAAAGGAGAAAAATTTTATATAATTTTGCATAAAAAAAAGTATTAATTTAAATATATTTACATATAAAAAAAAATCATTTACAATAAATTTGAGTATAACTATAAAAAATTAAACCGTAAGTGTTTACAAAAGAAAAAAAAATTGTTTAACAAAAATTAAAAAAAAAATTATTTTATAAAGGATGCTTATGCGCACCGCACTTATGCGGTTTTTTTTAAACATTTTTATATTAAACACCTTTTTGTGTGTGTTTGTTTATGGATAATCAAAAAAAAAAAAAAAATAAAACTCCTCTTAGGATTTTCTAATCTTATCGTGAAGTTAAACATTTGTTTTAAACTCTGCGGGTGTTAAAATGATTGCTAGCAGTAACAGCGTCGGCATTTACATATTCCACTTACTGTTACCCTATCGCAAAACAAAGCAGTTTTGTTGACGGTTATTCGAACATGTATATGAAATGAACATAACACTGGCTGTGACAACAGTTTCCTTAGATATATGTTTGCATCAGATGTCGTAAAACAGTTGTCCTTGATCTTCGAACAACAACTTTTCGATACATCAAGTTTACATGCATTCAAGTTTATTAAGTTTTAGCTTCTAAACGGCTTAAGAGTGTTCAATCTCTTATTAGATCCATGCATTCATTCGCTGAATCAATTTAACTACTTGCGCCTGTTTGCCGAATCAGCCGCAATAAAATTAAAATATTTCAACAAAGTTTAAATTGGAAACGATTTAACCATGTCTGCCTGAGTGTCCATTCATTAAAAGCCGCAAATCCGCATCAATTTAATCATGTCCCTCTAATTATTTGTCCATTAAAATTTGTACTGTAAGGCGCAATTATTAAAATATTTCAATAAAATTTTCACCCGAATCGATTTAACCATGTCCTACTGTCTGTCCCTTCATTAAAAACTTATGCTTAAGCTGCGATTGTTAAAATATTTAAATCTCAATCGATCGGTCTGTCTATTAATTCATTAATAATAGTCGGGAATGTTAACATAATGCAAAGAAATTTTAATCTTAATCTGTCTGTCTATCCGTCCGTTCAGTATAAGGATACATATCTTTACCCGAAGAAACGGAGTTTTCATAAAAATAATTTATATTAGAGACTCTACCACTCCTCCTTATAAAACACTTTACCTTGAAATCAATCTTTATAAAATGAAATTTCTTAATTCTGAATATATTCGAACAAACTGATTGTGAACTATAGTTAATTAATGTAATAATTTTCCGCACAAGATTAAAACCCCATCTCTTCTCATATTTAGCTTTTTTTGTAACACTAAGCAGTAAAGCAGGAGAAGTTGCAATTTTCGTTACTTTTTTTTTAGTAGATTTCCTTATTAATTGAACCGAATTGGGCAGTTTTTGGTGACCCTGTCCTCTATATAGATTTTCAGGAAATTATGTGAAAAGAATTTTTCTTCAACAACTTCTTAAGGGGAGTAATCACACACTTTGTCAAAAGGTTTTACCATCTAGAAGAAAACTATAAAGACTCCTTGATGTATATATATATGTGTCTATACTGTAAACTAATCAAATCCTTTCAAATAACTGTCTGTTCATCTCTAGTAAAGATTCTCCTGATTGTAAAAGTCTGGTCAACGATTTTAAACTTCACTGCAATCTACGTTTGCTCGTTTGTTATTAAAATTTTAACTCAATCGTTCGAACAAAAAAACTCTTCTTTAAAATAAGCAGAAGAAAATATAACGTTTTTAGCAATTATCGAGAGATTTTTCTTCATCACATAAAACTATTTAATGAGAGGTTTACATAAAAGAAAACAGTCAGCTACTGGAATAATTGTAAAGGCCAGCGGCACCCTAAGACGTTCACAATATGTTTCAAAGAAAATTGAAGTAGAATTACTAGAATTTTGAAAAAGTGACTTGTAATTATTAATAAACATCAGCAGACATTACGCTATCCCCAGATATTATTAGTTCAGTAATGAGGTGACTGAGACTCCCAAACTCATTCGTGATGATGATGTTCTACAGCCTATAAGGTTGTCAAATTTTATTCTATTCTTTTCTTATTATTACAATATTCTGAACCCAAGATTTTAGTTGGTTTCAAAATCAAAAGCGTCAAAGGTTAAGGTGGGCAACGTGGGTTGACAAAAGAGATTTTACATGGTTCGCGCACTTCGGATTTCCTTTTAAAATAAGAATTATTTGTTCTCGCTGATAATGTGACAGTTGTTGTACAGTTTTAGTTGTTGTTGTTGTTGTTAATATTGTTATTGTTGCTGTTTAAAGTATAATTATTAAAAAACATAATATTGTTGTTGTTGTTGTTATTATTGTTGTTGTTGTTGTTATCATATTCAGTTGAAGCAACTGAAGATTGTCGCAGTATGTAAATGTTCCATCTTCCATATAGTTACTAAGCGACTCGATTTTATTTCTTTAAAGGATTTCTTACTTATCGATATTACATCGATATCCACTATTCATGATTGAATTGAGCCATGCTAATGTTTTCTTTATACACAACTAGAACCCATTTAAGATTGTTAACTGAAACCACGTTGAAGCCATTGCTGCAGTTGTATGCATAATTAATAGAGAACAAGCGATCGAACCTTTCTAATCTTATCAAAATCAACAGAAAACAGTTATAATGCAAGAGACCGGCCATACCTGATGTAGCGTGTAATAGGATACTTGATAGAATTCTGGAAAATGTTTCTTAATGACAATCATAAAATTTATTACTGAACTAATTTGAACAATGATGATAAAATCTTGATAACAAGTGGCGCCAAACCATCACAATCTTAACTAACTTCTATAAAGAATAAAAAAAATAAAGAAAAAAAGAATCCTTAAAGTGACACAGTTATGTAAAAGATAAAATATGAAGAAAGTGGAAGAAAGTTTAAAAAAAATCAATTTTTGTTTCTCCTTTTTTTTTTTACCTGTTTAAACGTATATTTATATGAAATAATATATAATTGCAGGATAACAATTTTTTTATAACAATAAAACAGTTATAAAGCAAAAACAAAACATTAACCATTTATTACAAATTTGACAAAGTAGAATAAAAGTGTAAGAAAAACAAAAGAAAAAAAGAAAAAAAAAACAAAGAAAAGAAAAATCTTTGAGCAAAAAGTAAATTATAACCACCAACCACCTCCATTAACATCATTATTATCATCATCATCATCGTCTTTGAGTGTGTGTGCGTGCACTGAAAAATCGGTCAAAATTATTCTCGAAATGGATATGACCTCAACGGCGGAGGCTGCTGCACGTAGCTGGTATGATAATCCGCGTCTAATTGCCGGTGGTTCACCGCAAACGAATGGTTTGGGTGGCGGTGCCGGCGGTGGCAGTCTCACTTCCAGTTTAGGACATCACAGTTTAACCGGTGGTTTGGGTTCAACGGCTGGCCTAAGCAGCGGTTTAGGTGGCGGTGGTTCAGCTGGTGTTGGTGTTGGTGCTACGGCCGCCTCAACCAGTGGATTAGGTTTAGATGGCAGCGATATGGGTGCTTTTTATGCATTAGAAAGCAATGGCCATCATCGGAGATATTATCCCAGTTATCATCAACATAGTAAGTATTGTGGTTAAAAAGAAAATTGAGATGAGCTAAAGAAAAAGTAGAAAATTTTGTTTTGTTAACATGTGGTTCATGGTAGATAGTTGTTGTTTCCTTTGCATCAGCCAAAGGTAGACATTTGAGACCTTACAAAATATCGAAATTTGAGTTGTTCTAGACATGAATGTCCAGTGTGTTCTCCTTGTTGACACATTGAGCTGAAATTTTATGTAAACATTGGGTAAAATTATTTGAAAGCCGCGCCCCTAATGAACAAAATTCTTTTCTAGCCGCAAAAATTGACCCATAAACTATACCTTTATCTATGACATTCGTATATACGAATTATTATAGTTATTTAAACGGATGTACTGACAAAAGAACTTTTTGTCTGTACGTACGTCCTTCAATAGAATAATGACGTTAGTAGCCATTATATAAATCCAATTAATGAAGGAAAGTTTATTTCACTTAGTATAGTAAGTAAAATTTTAAATGGTCCCCAAGTACACAAAAGCATGTTCAACCTTCAAATTTAATGGGAAGTATACTAAATTTACATGCGATCGGTATTATTTCGATCAAATAAATTATTTTTAATTAAAAATATATTTTCTTCACAAAAAAGAAAGAAATTTTTTTAATGAAAAAAAAATTTAAATAATAAAATAAATCAATAAACACAGAATCGTTTGTTTTTTAGAAATCTGTTGAAACATATTTCACATTATTAATTTTTTATAAATATATTTAAAAATAATAATAACAACAACAACAACAAAACACCTATTTCACATAATTAAATTTTATTTATTAGTTTATCTACACATAAATATTATTAAAAAACAATATAATATATTTTTTATTATTTAATCAATAAAACTGTAACTGGTCCGCTTAACAAATCTTAACTATAAGGACCCCCCGCTACTTAATATGATATTCATAATTTTATAATGAAATCTTTGTACAATAATTTTAAAATATTATATAATTAAAGTCTTCATTTATTAAAAAAATAATAAATTATAATATTAATAACAAGCAGAACTAAAAACTCTGACAGAGTTGAAGTTAAATTTGATTTTTTTTTTCTTATTACAATTTTTTTTTCTAATCCATGCATAAAGTTTATAAAATAGAAGAAGAAGAAAAAGAAGAAGAAGAAATAAGTTAAAGTGTTGAGGAGTTTAGTGTTGAGGTTGTTGAGGTTGTTGTTGTTGTATTATAAAATATATGTAAATATATAAGAATAATATGAAGCAGATGCCGTCAATCATTCACGCACCATTTTGACAATTGAATGACGATTACAATTGACGGCTGTTTATAACAAAAACAAAAAGAACATGAATCTCTATGTAAATCGACCGTAAGAGGCGTTCAAGTCGCCATCGTTTTTTTTGTTTGTTGGTTTTTGTGTGTCTTTTATTGTTGTTGTTGTTGTTCTTGTTGTATTATTTATACTATTTTGATAACAATAAATAATATATTAACATAATGTATGTGTGTTTGTTGTGTATATGTCCATTTATTATAATGAAGAAGAGAAGATTTTTTTTGTCTTCCTTCTTTGAAGAATGTGTCAAAAGAATTGAAAACAACTACAACGATAAATAGTATGGGATACCCCACAAAAACTGTTTAGGTATCATATACAGAAACCAGCGAAAACACTCAGTTTGGTTTAGGACAAATCTCAAATACTCTTCACTTATATATATACCAATAAGAAGCGTGGCAAATAGCTTATTATGTAAGTAATAAGCAAAACATTCTGTGCATAAAATGATTTTTTATAAATTGTGGGCGTTTCCGCGCCTTTTTTTGGTACCTCTTTGGATAACCTAGTTATAAATGTGTGTAATAAATTTCAACTTCATAGCGTTCACTTTTTTGACTGTGAGAGTGGGCGTGGCACTTGATCTATTTTACCCAATTTAAAGACGAAACCTTCGTACAGATTTTACAGAAATGTTTGTATAAAAAGTTCAGCTTGATATGTCAAAATTTACAACTGTGAGAGTTTCAACAATAGGCGGACATACGGACGGACATGTCTAGATGAGCTTTGATTTTTATACTGATCAAGGATATATATACTTGATAGGGTCTCCTAGGCTTCCTTTTTGATTTTTTAAACATTATAGCAAACTGAGTATACCCACATCGCTGAGGTGAAGGTGAATAAAAATAATAAGCGGGAGATAGAGTGGTTAGCATAACAATGATCAAAACATATGAAATTCTGAAATCAATAAATTAACAATATTGACAGGACTTCTACCCTCGTAACAATTAATTAAAGATTCGTCTGCAGCCACTGAGACCCATGAAACATTTTCTAACTAGAAAAGTTATCCTCCAACTAAACCTTGAAATGAAGCAGTTTACGTGTTTAAATTAATAAATTTGTTATGATTACACTTGTCTGTCTGTCTGTCTGTCTATCTGTCTCATGACAACCACTTGCTTTTCTTAATTCTTTTATAATAAATAATAAAATTTCGTTCAATTCATTTCACATGTGATTCTCTGACGACTCGTGTCATTGAATGAATCACAAATGAATTGAATTTACGCTTTCACGCCCTTCATGTCATGGGGAAGGAAGTACGTCATGGGTAATAACTAAAAATTCAATTTCAATTTAAAAATGTTGTGCTTCTGTACTCGGGTTAAGGGTACACCCTCCTCCTATTGGCACGAGATTTCATTTCATTTTACTTCTGTGTAACACAGAAGAACGTCAAGGGAGTCATAATAGGTATCTAGGTAGACATATGAAAAGACAATTCATATAACTGAGTAGTTTTTATTTATACAGTCCAACAGATTGGTTTTTTTTTTTCAACTTATATCCCAAAAATTTTCACAATCATCATTAAAAAAAGACAATTGTTTGCAAACTATTTGCTTAACAGCGTAGCAGTACAGTGGTTAACAATTGTTAAAAATGCTCAATATCATGGGATGGACAAATTAATATGAACACCTGACATAAACGGTTTCGCAATTGCAGCCCTTCCCGGAATGTTGCTAACTTTGTGCAGCTCCCACCGAACTTTTTTTGACGAAACTGTACCTTTACTGCGGTAGTAAAACAACAAAATGAAGATTTTTGAAAACTTTTAAATTAATTTTTATATCCTCCATCACAGAAAATACGTTAATAAGAGAAAAATAAGCAAGTTAAGGATAAACAACTATGCCCCCAACGTTAATTAATTTAAGCTAAATATGAATTTTTTTTTTACTTACTTATGAAAAAATTTCTATAAAATTTTTTCTTCTCCAATCATTTGATAATTTCATTAATTTTTGAATAATTTTTTAAATGATTTTTCAATTTCCACTTGAATTACTTGGGAGAATATTTTTTTTATGAAAATATATGATCGCCAGACTAACAAGACAAGACACTGTAAACGTGTGCGTATGTATGGGGACAGAGAAGATTCGAAAAAAGAATAAATTTTGGCATGCATAACGTTTGCATTGTTGCGTTATATTAAATGAAGCGGTGGTAAGCAGCAAACAACAACAACAACAAAAACAGCAACAAACATCATTTAATGTATTAAATCAGTAAACAAAACGTATGATTGATCAGTTGGTCTTTTATTGTTAATATTAAACTTGTTGTTGTTGTTGTTGTTGTTGCTTATGCATTAATATTATATTATGTGTGGTGTGGTTGAGCTTTTATTAAACGTAAATCAAACCAAACCATTCCAAGCCAAGCCAAGCCAAGCCAAGCAAAGCGAGGCAATCAATCGCAAACAATTTAATCAACACTAAGAATGAATGGTTTGTGTGTGTGTGTGTGTGTGTGTTTGTCATGAAATTGAAACAGTAAGAAAATGTTCAAATCACATCAATGATTTCTGTGTGATTATTTTTGTAATCTGTACCTCCATCTCTCTCTCTCTCTCTCTCTCTTACTCTCAACCAACAACAGCTTCAGCTTGAAACTTATTGCCGTCGCTTAATGAAACAATAAACACATGTACGCGTGTATACCCAGATAATCAATGTAAATATTGATTTGAATGATTTTGAAGAGAAATAACATTTCATTTAATTTGTTGCATCGCCTGCCAGCCTGCAAAGGAAAAAAGAAACCGGTTGTATTGTATGTGCCAGAGACTTGTAGTCTAGTCGGTTAAGTAGAAAACGGCCAACTCAAGTTCCAAGCCAGCAAGCAAGCAAGTCATTAAACATAAGCTGCACACAATTAACATTTAAAGATTCATTAGTTTGCATATATTATATGACGCGAAGTTATACAGAGAGGGAGACAGAGAGAGATTGATGGAAAGCATCAGCCAAATGTCCAATGAAACAAGAAACAATCAGTAATAATTCAGTTGTTCAATTTTATTACAAATGTTCATAAACTTACATACACATAAAGCATGTTCGCCTGTCATTTGACAGCTTAAAAAACATTTTTATTGTTATTGATGACAGTTAACCACAGTGCGCCTATAACTTGTAAGACTTAACACATGACATTTCATTTGAATATTTGCATAACAGTAATAACTCTATCGAGAAATTTTCAACATTTTCAAAATCGATTGAATTTTCAAAAAATCGTTGTTCGTTCTACGAGAAAGAATTTCGCAGTACAATAAAGCCTCAATTTCCATTATTTAAATTCAATATTTTCATTAGATATTTTGAAAAAATTTGTATCACATTAGAATCGTAGAAATATCTATTTTCACAAGTTATATAATAATTTATTATAAATTTCATAATTTATTTTTAACAAATTATTTTCTGTAATATTTATAAAAATAAAAATACATTTCCTAACTTAAAGTCGAATTTTCTCAATATATGAACTAATATGGTCTATATAATTATGTATATTTTTAAAATGTTCAAAATCTCCTCTTTTCTTTCATATATAATATGTATTAGAAAATATTTTATATCATATTAGATTTCATAAGTAAAAGCTTAAGACTTGGGGGATTTTTTCGTATTAAAATTTTGTAAATATCAGATGTGTCGGTTTTTTTCGCTTAAGAAAACACTTTAGTTATAATGGATATTTAATATTGAATTATACAAAGTTTTGATCATTTGAATCAACACATTTTGCCCATCTCTGAGGCGTGCCTGTTATTCCATCACACCCATTTCTTTGATGGAAGGAATCATTATAAATATTTATCTTTGAATAAAATTAAAATAACATTTCACAATAAATAAATTTCGCATTCTAAGTATGAGGTATATTTGTAAAATTTTCATCAATTGTGGGTGCGGCTCTGTGGCTTTTAATCGATTTGACCCATTTTGAATAGCAACCTAACGACATGAACGAAAAATTTCTGTAACAACACAATGTTTCAATTTTAAATATGTATGTAATTACAACAACAAATTGTCGGTACTATAAAAAGAACTCATTTTACAACCACAACAACGAAACGACCCTAAATATAGCTAATTATGAACTTGACAATTTATATGAACTTCACTTGCAAACTTGTAAATATTTTCGTAAATGGAAACACAGACACACACACACACACATACTGATCATTATTTATGCATGAGATGGCATGTAAAACATTGGACAAGTTTAAGTCACAAGTCATAGTTTCGATTAGAGTAAAAGTTGAAAACAGTAAAGCTACACACAGAACTTGTACTTAACTACCACCACAGATGCCATTTCAAGTGTCGTCATATAAAATTTTTTTGTTTTTTTTCTTGTTCATATTGACGTTAGTCTGTTTGTTAGTGTAAAAAAATATAAATGAAATATTATTGTTGTAATGGGGAATGCGTACATCTGTGTGTGTGTTTGTTTGTTTGTTTCTGTGTATGTGTGTGTTAGTGTACTATAACTCGCAACTTGCTTTTGATTAAAATGTCTCGAAATCATGCAACATTAATTATGACCTAAATTCTTGGAAAATTTCAGAACAACAACAACTACAACAACAACACTAAAAAGAAATCATACGATATTTTTTTGTGTTTTGCTGTTAAGTTGGTTTAGTTTGGTTCAGTTTGGTTTGGTTTGGTTTGCTTCTTAAAAGAGATGTAGATGTTGTTGTTGTTGTTGTTATTGTAAGCTGCTGTTGTATTTGTTATACTTTTGTATTCCTTGACTGCTTATCACTGATGCCACTTTATACTACAGAATGTGTTTGATAAATATCTCCTCTCAGTGTATTGTTGTTATTGTTGTTGTTATGCTTGCGTATGCTAAAATAGTGGGCTTGTCATACACACACATACGCAGAGGTAGGAATGAAACAAACATGTTCAACGACTATCTTACAAACATCTAAATGGTATGTGAGCTCCCCCACACATATACACACGCGTACAGTAGCGGTCATTCATTTCGACCAGCTGGGTTGTGGCTGATGAACATTTATTTTCTCTTTTTTCCTTTTTTAAGAACGCGTGTGTGCTTTATGAAATTGACACATGTAAGAACAGCTTCTCTACTCTGCCTCTCGCCCCAACACCGGGTTTGGCCCTTTAACCGCGCACAACCCCTTAAGCGTTTGCTGTCGAGCAATTTAATTGCATTTGAATGATTTAAACTGGTGTTACAAATTGTGAAATTTATCGTCCATGTGCCAGCATATGCATCAGCAATATATTTAGAATTGTGCTATAAATGCTACTGTGGCTGCCTTCTGCTCTGGCTGTTAATGTTTTTGCTTCAGACCGCCCGCCTTGAGTCCGTATGTGCGACTGCTGCTGCGGCTGCGGCTGCGGCTGTGAGATGTTTTAATTAGTTGAGGCACATTTGAAACGTTTAAATTTAATGGCGGCATCTTTGCTTTGGTTTTTTATATAATAACAACAGCACACGCATTGTTGACAGAAATATTTAAGCGTGCTTTGCATCATCATCCATCCATGGTATGGAATGATTGTTGTTCGGCTGTGTAAGGTTACCAGTCCAGTGTTGTTGCATGTTAAGCTGTAAAGCTTAGCATATAAATGTTGTCATTTATTTATAACGTTTTTGATTATTTGTATGTCTGTCCGTTCATTTTCTATAATAAATTCGACTAAAATTAAAGAATTTTTTTTATCGATTGAAAAATTTTGCACGTTTTACATAAAAAAAAAACACTGACATTAAAATGATGATAAATGTATTTATATTTATATATATATAAATTATTTTCAAAGTAGTCCAAGTTTTATTTTTCAAAAACATCAAAATTCGTAAATTTAGAAAAAATGTGGCTCCTAAGACGGTTAAGCGTTCAAAAAACGTTCAAAAAATGGCCAAAGGACCACTTTTAAAATAATCCATTCATTTAAAGATTTACCCATACCATATTCATTAAGCTTGTTAAGTTACCTTTACATCACTTGCAGCTTTAATTGAGTTTTCATACCCTTCACCTCAATGATGGAGACATACTAAGTTCGTCATTCCATTTGCAACACCCAAGAAAAGGAGTCAAAGGCCTTACAATTCTTGATCAGCATCAAAATCTGAGTCGATGTAGATTTGTCCGTCCGTGTAACTGTCTTTTGTTGGCACTCTTGCGGTCGCAATATGTGCGACATTGAGTGGAAATTTGGCGCTTAGGGTTTCTTCACGCTGATAACTATTTAAAATGGGAAAAATTGATCAAGAGCCACACCCACAATCGACATAAATCGATTTATTTACCACTAAAATTGAGCTTTGCAGTTGAAATTTGGTAAAGAGCACTTTGAAAGGACGGACACAGGTACGTCCACAATTTACAAAAAAAAAAAACATATTCAGCATAAAAGTCGACTTGCAAACTGATAAGTATTACGCACAGTGTCAAAGGAAGTACTGAGGTACCTGCTGCGCCCTCAATTTTTAAACGTGAAAGGTGTCTAAGATGTGGCCTAAGTCGAATCTAGTTTTTTCCGTACTTGTTATTTCTTATTATTCTTATCCGTTTTATTCTATTGTATAATAATGTGTTTGGGTGTATGATTGTGCGCCTTAATGCATGTTGTTCTGTGCTCTCTCATATATAATATTTTTTTTTATTATATCATTATTATTACAACTATTTTGTTTTATTTGTGTTAATTTATTTTTATTTTTTTTGTTAAGTCACAAGAGTGTTCTTGGCGATTACGTGTTTTGTATGTTTTATCTTTATTACGTTTTATGTTTAATTTGTTCATATTTTTTTTTTCTTTGCCAGTAAGTATGTTTTGTAGTTACTCTGGTGTATAATGAATGATTGTAATGGTTGATGACTTTTTCCATGTTTTGCATGCTCGACCAATAAATGAATGAATGAATGTATGAATAAATGTTTTGAATTGAATGTCTTGTGAATTGATTGTAAAGAACGAAAAAAAAAAATATATGCAATAATTCGCGGTAAGGTGTCGGTTTAGCTTTTTGTTGTAATTGTTGTTATTATTGGTTTGTTCAGTCGGTGGTTTTTGTCATCGTTGTGTGAGGGATATAAAGTCATTATTAT
Organism: Ornithomya fringillina; assembly: GCA_963978525.1. Classification (NCBI taxonomy): domain Eukaryota; kingdom Metazoa; phylum Arthropoda; class Insecta; order Diptera; family Hippoboscidae; genus Ornithomya; species Ornithomya fringillina. Next base: position 30,683,047 of record OZ021691.1, on the reverse strand, counting down.
GAATGCTTTGGCTTATGACATGTACACAAAAACATATACAATTCATGCATTCTAATTTCTTTTCATTCCTTCGATGCCTGCCTTAAATTCTCAGAAATCCGGGCTTTTTCGGTTCGTTTTTTCTTTTGTCACTTTGTAATGAACTGATTTTTAAAGTTCATAATAATGCTTGGACATGTTTTTTTCACTTGGCAATATAATGTACACAATTTTTATGGGTTGTATAACAGTTTTATTTAAGCGTATTCATAAAAGACACGCCCCCAATTTTAAAATATCACTTTCGTAAATATAAATATTTTTTAAATTCTTTTTTATAACTTATTTATGATTACGTATAATAATATTTTTTATAACAGTTACAATATAACGGTTTAGTTTTTATTATATTTTTTTGCAACTTTCTATTAAAATTGAATAAAAAATAGTTTTAATATAACATTTCAATACTTACACACGTTGCGTATAACAGTTATAGTATAACAATTTATTTCTTGTTTTAATTTTTTGAAAACTTTTAACTCATATTGAATAAAATATTGTGTTATAACATTTCAATAACTATGTGTCCAAGTATAACGGTTACAGTATAAAATTTATTATATTTTTTTAAATTAATCTTTATACATTTTAATAGTAGTATAATAGTTTTTACTATTCATTAATAACGAAATGTGTAGGAGTATAAAAATTAAGAGTATAACAGTTCAATATAACATTTATTTTATTGTATTACTTGACAGCAAAAATGTAGTTTTTAATAGTTTTAAAATGAAAAAACAATTCAGTATAACACTTATGTAAATTGTGTGTAATTATTAAACAAAAGTTATAAATGTCATAACGAAACAGCATAATGACAGTATAACAATAATAAAATGGGTATAACAGTTTATTTTTTGAATTGTGTACTCTATGAAAAATTTATTGAAAATTATTCCTTAATTAATATAAACACATACTCTTATACTCAACATAAGTATTCAAATATTGTGTGTTGTTGGTCACTTGGCTTCCATTAGGCATTTGTTTACTCAAAGATAGAATAGTGAGAATAACAACAATAACGATGACGATGGTGTACATGATATTACTTATCATATTCAATTTCAATATAATCTCTGTTCGGATCTGGTCTGATCTGTGACAATCTAGCTTGGTCTGCTGCAAACCGGTTGGCAGCAGAGTAATGCAGTTTGTTAAATAAACCAAAGCAGACATTTAGGCTACTACTACTACTTACTTCATTCCAAACAATGCACACACCAACACACAAACATGCAAAGATGACAAATCGTTAAAGCACATGGTATCCACAGGCAGACCAGGCCAAGCCAGGCCAGGCTGGCAGGCACCAAACTGTGACATTGTCCACTATAATGTATTATTGTTGTTATTAATACCAACTTTAACGACATTTGAATTTTGCAAATTAATATTCAGTCAACATTTATTCTATGGAACTCGCTTGTTTCTTTTTTTTTTAATTTTTTTGCCCTCGTATGAATTGTGCGGTGTACACAATGCGGTTAAGAAGAAGCGGGCGCGCTAGAGATTATTATTGATGATATAAAACATTGAAGAATATATGATTTGTAAAAGTACACACACACACACACACACACACACACACACGCACGCACCAAGGAGTCCTGAAGATGTATGCGCAGTGTAAACAAGAAGCTTTATTTCAAAGAAATTCAATACATTTTAAACGCACACACTTGAAAAGTTTTCTTAACAAAACTGCTCTTCGAAGAAACAATAACAATAACAACAACAACAACAACACTAAAAGAATTGTAATTTTAACATTTTTAGAAAACATTGACAGCATAATAATATAACACATTTAGTATAACAGTTTTTGATACGTTGCTTTCTCTTACTTTCATATTTTATGTAAGTGGTCTATTTTTGGCATTTGTAAAAAATCTATTAAACAAACAAATTACACATAAACTTATAACAGTTCAATATTCTACATAAAAGTTACATAGCAGCAGTATAACAGTTTTATTTTTGTCTTTTGTACAGTATAACGAAATACTGTATTGGAAGGAGAAAATTATATACACGTGTGTAGCAGTTAAATATTATCTGTTTGAGTTATACAGTTACAGTATAACAGTTTCATTCATTACTTTTAGACAGTATAACAGTACAACATTAGTATAATATTTGTATGAGTTATACTGTTAGAGTATAACAGTTTATCGTATTTCTCATCGGCGGTATAACAGTTACAATTATTTCGCTTATTTTCTCTCTTTCTTTTACTCTCGCACACATTTTATTAATGTTGTAATTATTGCTTTATGAATAAATTTTATTGCTTCTTATGCTTGAACAAATTTTAGAATCGTTTAGTGGAACAATTCTTTATTATTTAGCATTAAAGCAACACGCACGCTTAGAATGCCTCCTTCGCATTTGAAATGTATTCCTCTGCAGTAAATGATTTCTTAAGAATTAGTATGAGAACGATATCTTCTTCTTCTTCTTCTTCTTCTTCTTCTTCATATCCATTAAGATCAGAACGATTAGACAAAAATCATCTTTCTTCTGAACAATTTGCCTAAGTAACCAAATATCTTCAAAATCTCCCAAATAAAAAAAAAACAACCAAAAACCGAAAAAAAAATTATTCATACAAATTTATGTAAGCAAACAAACGGCAGCTATTTAGCATAATTTGACTCTTTATCTGTACAACTAAACAAATATACGCACACCATACCGCCAACAGCACCATAACACGCAACAAACAAACAAAAGTCACTGCAGCAAGAAACATTAATAAATAAATGATGTATAAGGAAGAGAAATATAAAAAAAAAAAAAAGCCAAAAACCTTGGCGGGAACGTATGCATGCAAAATATGTGGCTGTGTGGGACAACAGGTAACACCATGCACAGGCAGCTGTAGAATATAAAAATTTCCTACACGACGAACGAAGGAGTTGTAGTAGCGGGTCTTTTTATTATTACTGTTTTTGTTTCTGTTTTCTTCTTCTTGAAGCATGTAAACCGAAAGCCAACATACGCATGTATCAACATATACATGTATAGACAAAAAGAATATTGTTGTCAAAAATTTATGCATGCCATCATATTAAAAGAAATGTCCCCAAATTAAACAAAAAACAAAAACAAAAAAGACAAAGCAACTACAACAATAAGAAACAACGACCGAGAAGAAAGGAAACATCCGCGAAGCCTTTATATTTTATTGTATAAAAGACACACACACACACACACACAATATATATGTACATGAGTTTCCATAATGATCATTGATCCCATATGTACAAATTGTTGCCAGTGCGCCTTGTGCTTTTTTTTTTTTGAAACACTTTTAAATGTTGTTGTTGTTGTTGTACGTTTTTTTTTTTTTTTATTGTATATAATCTCTTAGTCTTTATAACCACCTTGTATATATATTATAATGAAAGGTATATTAAGTTAATTATACTATTTGCAAGGAGACGTCAGAGACATTCTTTGCAGCCTCAAGACCCGAATCGTGTTAGTTATGTCCATTTCGTGATGTTGGAAAACTATCTAACATCTAACTGTATTAGCTCAGAATATACTTAGCATTACTAAAAATTTAGTTTAAAATTACACCGAATTTATTCTAAACCTATTTCGAAATATACTTTATACAGAGAAGACAATATTTTTAAGACTTCAACACAATAGTAGCCAACTATTTAACTCGTAATGGTTACTAAATTTATCCAAAAATTTACTCCGAATACAATCGAATTAGACATCTAATCGTAATAAACTTAGACATTAGTTTCTTTACTTTAAGTTTACTTTAAAATTACTCTAAAATTATTACTAATATGCTTCAAGATAAAAGCAAAGGCTAAATATCGGAGTACTACAACATATTACTGAGACAAGTAACAAATGTTTAATATTTAAATAGGAATTTTTAGTACTTCAACACTATAATATCCAGCGATTCAAGTCTTAATTATTTCGAATTTTTTTCAAATTTACACCGAATTTAAGCAAGGCGCCTTTTTGACCTTTTTTACGCCGTGTCTATTCAAAAACCAGCTCAGTTAACTTAAATTTACAACAAAATTACTTGGAATGTTTTCGGATATACTCCGCGAAAAGCCTTTGTGACAACAATTATTGCGAAACTATTTAGGAATTCCTCAAATTAACCTTAAAATTTAATCGGAATTAAGTTCAAGTATATTCCGAAATATGAGAAGGTGCCTGCTTAACACTAACAAAACATTAAATATATTTCGAAACTCATATCATTCTACATACAATTATACTTTGCATTTAATCCGAATCTACTCCGAAATTGGCGCCGACATTAATCTGCGGGTATACTCTGAAATTCTATTTATTAGGGCACTTCTGATTTTACCTTAACTTTATATAATACATACAAATTTTTTTATTTTGTATTTGTATTTATGTATGTATATGTATGTGTGTATGTATGTATAAAAAAAACCGCTCATAAATTGTCCTTTTTTGTTATGATGTGGTATTCATGTTGTGTCGTGTGACTCCTTCATATGAAATCGTTTGTTAAAGATGTCACCAATGGACAGGCACAGAGTTTGGTGTAATTTATTACTTATACGTATATGATGTGAAGTGTAGTTGTGGCGACCACCAAAAGGGTGGTGGCGCGTGGAAAGGAGTCCGTCATTGTCCATCATCTTTAGTTGGGTTATTGATTTTATAATATTTTTATTGTGTACGTATCGCTATTGTCGTCCACTTGGAGTTTCAAACCTTCTTAAAAAGGCGCTTTACTTATTAGTTAACAAGGAGGTCTGCTGCTACTTCATTTTTTCTCCCGTTGTTGGTATTGTTGTAAATTGTCTTGTGAGAAAAAAGTGTATAGCAACGGATGCTATGCTTTCAAGAGAGAGAGAGTTATGCGATAAATTTCCAAATTTGGTAACGGCAGGCGTTTACTTTTGCGCCACAGCCACGATTTGTTACACGCAAACTTGTCAATTTTAATGATTTCACTGACGCGCTCGCTCACTATGTGTTTTGTAGTTTTTCTTATTTTTTTTTTTTTTATTGCATTTCTTTCTTACTTTGGCTGACGTCTGAATGGTAGGCAGGCAGGTTGTGTAGCAGTTTCTCAATTTATGAATTTATTTATTCATTCAATTTGTTGATTGTTGTTGTTGTTGTTGTTGTTGTTTATAACAATTATAAAACAAGATCTGGATCTGTGGCAAAAAAAAAAAAAGAAAAAGAAGGAGAAAAACAAAACGTTAACACACACTTCATATGGATGAATGTTTGTATGTTATGAAAAAAATGTTTGATTTCTGATATCATGGACTTAACACCACCACCACACTACACATGTTAGCGCCTCTCACTCTTCACCACTTGATACCAAAGTGGCTGCGATTACTTGATTTCAATACTGTTGTTATTGTTTTTGTCATAATTGTATACAAAACTCTAAAATGTGTTATAAAAAAAGCATTATAATTAACACTCCAGAAAAATTATCACACAAAACTAATCGACAATTTTTACTTAAACGGCAACGTGTGCCTAAAAATGCATTTCTTTAAAATCATAAAAATACATTTAAAAAAAAAATACTTACCAATACCAGTGGATGGTAAGTAATATACGTTTAATAATCTGTTTCATTAAAAAGAGAGACAGAACGAGAGACAGAGTGAGTGCTATTAATATTGTAAGCTGCCATGCATATAGTGCCATAATAATAAATGAGCTGAATATGTTTCGTTTACTCCCCCTTTTCCGTAATAACGTATAAATTACATTATAACTGATCTCGGTTAATAAAAAAAGGGAAGCATCAATGTAGAAAAATGCAATAATTATAAATGCCATTACACCGCCTCTATATAAATGCCATATATTAAAAATTACACTGAACTCTCAATTTACACAAATTGTACATGATTGAAAAAAATATAATCTACCTTTCACATAACATGGAAAAAGGCTTTACAGACGTTACAAAGTAGATTTTTGAACAGTTCTATCATCTGAAGTGATCGACGACATAGTCATGTTCGTTCCGATGTCCGTGAGTCTGACTGCTGTTGAACATAATCACGTGGGCAGGGCATGAAATATTAAACTGATATTTTATGTCAATATTTAAAGTGAGCAGAATGAGTCAAATGTCACGCCCATAATTCATAAAAAAATATAAAAACACCCACAACGTTGAAATTAGTTGAAAGGATTTACAATTAATCCCCCTCTTGGATGTTTTAAAATAATGGGCGGGGTCAAATTTAAAGAGACAGTGGTGCGAATTTTAAAAAAAATCTAACATGTAAGATGATATGTAATCAACTAGCTGCCACGCCTACTTCTGTATTAAAGATGACCTTCTTGAACACAAATTAATCGCTTAAATCGAGAGTTGAGGGTTTAATTATATATAGTATGTGATTAATGGTAAAATATTGTTTTATTATAATAAGATTGTATAATAATATAACATTCTCCTGTTCCTGTGCTGCTTTCAAATTTTAAACTTTTACATTAAATTATTCTTCTGTTATATACATTTTATACAACTATACTATTTTCACATTAACTTACGTAGAGAGAGGTCCAATCTCTCTATTCATCACCTCGTTCACTATTTTGCTGCATCTACTCCCTTTTTTTTTTTAAATGATGCTCTCTCCCTATTGGCAGATTTTTACTTCATTGAAAAATGCAAAAAAAAAAAAAAATACCAACAAGATATACAACAAACAACTTTATATGCAAACCTTGTACTTTTGCTAAGAGGACAAAACAACAAACATTTTACTTGGGTGGTTGCTTACTACGCTCTATTCATAATTAAGAATTTTTTCTCAGAACTTAACACATAGTTAAGGTCTTCTACGAAATTTGCATAAGTAAGCGCGTGGAAAATTTTTATATGTAAAAAATATGTTTAAACTGAAATTTCTATAAACAGATGGCCGGGTCTTTGTGTCGATGTAACAAAATGGCGCAGATTAACTACGCAAGACGCTGTTGTATGTTGCGTATGGTATGTGGTAAAGAGTTATGGTCCATAAATTATAAAACAAGAAACGATGTGTGCTTCCTTGGAGCTGTTATATGTAAATACATGTGCCTATGATTGATATAATTTTTTCGGTCAAGCAATATTATTTAATTTCGCTAATTGTTTATTATAAAAATATATACAAAAGAAATATTCTAATAATCATGATTTTGAAAATTTTCTTAGTTCCCAAAAAGCGATCTTTATTATAAACATTTTAATCACTACTATAAAAATAGTTAATAATTGATTAATGATTTAAATTTTTTTTAATTTTTCATAACTATTTTCACTATTATTATATTTGATTTATATTTTTTTCGATCTCAAATAACGATTATCGCTTATTTTATATGAAATGGTTTAATTTCAAGCGTTAATGTCGACCTATAAAATATACACAAACTCGTACTTTTTCTAAAATGAAATGAAATATAAGAAAAGGCATTTTTTTTGTACAAAACTTTCAGGTTCTTGCTACTCTCAAAATTACATTTCTGTACAAAAGCCATACATTTGTAGATTCGTCAATTTTCTAAACAATATTTCAGTAAATTTTTCCAATAACCTAATCAAAGTTTATAAGCAACGAAACAAACCAACGTTAACACTAGAAAATATGTGCCCGCATAATGCCAAAGTTTTTTTCTTTTTTTTTTTTGGGGAACTTTTGTTTAAATTTTTTTTTTTTTCCTTACATGGAATTGTTGTCACACTGCCATGGCATAGCATTGCGTGCATATGTACGTAAGAAAAGTTTATACGTGCAGTCAAATATGGGTACAGAGGTATATGTCTCTAACAGGCCAAAAGACTACAATGTGCAACTTGAAAAGAGATTTGCGCGGTTTTAGTTACAAGAAATATATACAGACACACATATGCATACATTACCTGCTTGGATGGGGATTTGTGTGGTACTTGCTTGAATTTCAATGCATTTGAAGCAAACTATACACTTGCGTCCATATTAGAGTAGTCGTAGAAAAGAGTGAAAGAGATAGATTCAGAGCTTTATTATTGTATAACACTGGTTGGCATAATGTGTGCTGTGATAGTGTGGTGTGGTTGTGCATAAGTAATTTACACTTTTTGCGCGCACAGTAACCAACTCGCGCTGAAACAACAACAAACAACATAAAAACGTTTCGCCTTATTCAGCATTGCGTGGCTGTCCACCACAATGGTTGTTGTTGTTGTTTTTATTTCATGCTAATGTTGGCAGATTTTCTATGCATTGCAAGAAGATCTCGATGCATGATAAAGTAGCATAATGCGACATACATAATGTCATTAACATCTGTGAGTTGTCATCAATGATGTCAAAACAATGTTAGCAAATATATATGTATAAGTGTGTGTGTGCCTGTGTCTATATGTTTATAGCGGGGTATCGTAAGTGTATCTTTTAATAAAGTTACTTGCCAAAAATTCCAGTTGTTTTCTGTTTTCCTTATTAAGTGATAATGATTTGATTGTCTTATGGAATAATTGTTCAAATAAATATATTTAAGTGCTACCATATACGTATGCAGATAATTACATACATATAAATGGAGCTGTTATTAAACGATTTCGATTGAATGATTGCCTTATGCACCATATGTGCAGGTCTGTCCATACATATGAAAGTGGGCTAAACTTTATATATTTTTATTTCGAGATATATAATTTATCTTAAAATAATATGTTATGATATGTATTTGATAAATTCATTTTATTAATTTTTGACTAAGACCACTTTTACAATTAGGGACTAGGCTTTGAACTCGAAACGTAGGAAAATTTGTAAATTTTTAATTTGTGTTAAAATAAAATATTCTTTTAAGCTATTATAATATGTATAATCTTCTTTGTTATATTGTTATATGGTTAAACTGTTATACTGTTATATTGAAACGTTAAACTATTTTACAATCATTATATTGAAATATTGCAATTTTATGCTATAAAATCATCAAACTGTTATACTATGATACTGTTATATTATTAAACTGTTATACTGTAAGATTTTTTATATAGAATTTTACTGGCCTATATTTAAATTATTATATCAGTACAGTTGTAATATAAAAATATTGAATTTTATGCAATAAAAATCTTTAGGCTGTTATAATGCTATATTTATGAAACTGTTATATTTACAAATGTAGTAATTAAAAGTTATAATGTTTCAATTTTATGCTATAAAATAGTTTAACTGTTATAAAAAGATACTTTTATAAACTGTTCTACACTGTTATACTATTATATAATTACACTTTTACAGAAACTTTTCACAAGGGGAGCATACCACTGCCAAGGTAGTGTATTTGTGACACCCTCACTTCATTAATATTTTAATTATAAGCCGCAAGCCTTCATAGATAATAACTCAAGCATTTCACACACTAATCCCTTAATTAAATACCTGGTTACTAAGTAAAGTATTACCATTCCAAGGTGCCTACCACACATGTATAATGAAAAGAATTCTTTTTTTTTTTGTCCTTAGCCATACAAACAGTTTTAATTACACACACGCATACATATACAAAATAAATTAAGTAATACAACAATATTGTAAATAATGAGTAGATGGGGTGCATTAATATGAAGCATACACATATGCATGGAATCATACCAACGTGCAATAATAAATGTGAAACAAGGGCAATAATAAGCAGGTGTCTTCTATTGCTATAAGGATTAATAACCTTTGTCGGTCAGTCACAAATTCGTTCGACTTAAAAGAGACAGAGGGAGATAGAGAGAGGGAGCATACACATAAAATGCAGCACGTGTCTAAACCTTTATAACATTTAATTTTCTTAGTTAGAGCCTTTCTCGTTTTTTCGGTGGCTTTTTGCAGCTTGCCCGTCACTGTCATAATACTTTAACATTCAATTTCACGTCCCCGTTCAGTGGCTATAACATATGAGAAGATGGATGTAACAAAAAAGGGAAGTCAGCGGACAGGCAGGCTAGCTGGCTAAGAGTCGGTCAGTTAGAGGAAGCAATCCAGCACCTACAATGTCAGTGAAGCAGGTGTAATTACAACACACATCACACATATACTCTACATTATGCAACCCTCCTATGCGTGTGTGTGTGTCAGCATGGTTCAGTGAAAGAAGTGCATTGTTCCACATTTTATTTTATAGCATAATTTTCTGTGTGTGTGTGTGTGTGTTTTTTTTTTTAATCATTATTATCCTATACGATGCGCGTTACCATGTTAGCTACAATACTTAAAAATAAAACTAAAAATAAAGATGTTTTGTGGTCGTTTCGTAAAGTTCGGTGGTCTGTCTCTGGAAAGAACTTTTTTTCTTTAAATTTCTTTAAGAATTCCCACCTGAGTTTTTATACAAGTCAAATACACAAATTTTTCTACACATGTAGGTATATGTGTGAGTATGTGAATAATTTATGGATAGTCAGTCAGTCCATTACAACTTGCAGTTATGTTGTAACATAAAAAAAAATGTATACAAAGAAGAAAAAACGAAAGTAACGGATGCAGCTGAATAGTGCAATAGTAATGAAGCGTATTATTGAACTACAATGTAACGGTATCTGTTTAATCTTTGGTTAAAACTTATCAGTCAAATACACTCTCTTCTCGTATTGTATTCTTCTCTATTTAGAACAAAAAGACTAAAATCTTATAAACTATCTCCGTGAATATAGCAAATGTGAGCATGGCAGGTATCTGATTATGTCATTTAGCTAGATTTTTTCGGTTATGGGCGTGGCTCTTAACCAATTCATCTCAATTTCAATAGAAACCCACTTAAACATATTTCATCAAATTTGCCAGCATAAGCATTCTAACAACAGAAATAGTAAAACATATGAACGGACATGTCTAAATCAAATCAGATTTTGATGTTGATCAAAAATAGCATCCATTTATATACTCTGACGCGCCTTTAAAGCCTCCTTCTGGGTGTAGCAAACGGAACAACAAACTTAGTATATTCTCTACATTTTATATAGGAACAGTTGATACTTTTTGTAAATAAATTGAAAAACATACAATAGAGATCTGTATCTAGGACTCCATCGCTTTTGTTTTCTATATGTTTCAAAGGGTTAACACTACTCTCGCAGAACTGCATGTAATTCGAGAAAAATCCTTTAGTTTTTGATTACGAATGATAATGATTCAGATGATGATGATAAAGATGATAAAAATGATAATAATTAGGAAGTGTGAATAAAAAAAGGTTTCAATTTAATTTGTTAAAGTGCTGACTAGGTAATGTATTCTCTAAACCAATCCAATCCTTTCCATTTCACCCTTTTCTCCCTCTATTCTTTCTCTCTCTCTTTGTCACTATTGTTTTGTTTGCTATTATTTTAGAATAGAGTTTTAGTTTAGCAATCACATTGTGGACCTTGTGTGAAATGTGTTAAATTTTTCTTTCAACTTTCTTATTATTATTGTTGTTACATTATTATCTAGATTTCCCGCTTTACACAACACAACACATACACTTCACTTTATGGCCTTTGTTTGTGTCAATCTTTCCATGACCGTTTGTAACAGTAATAATAGAAAGAAAAGCTGCGATTCTAATGAAACAAAACTTAAAAAAAAAAAGAAAAACTAAAAAAAAAATTTAAATAAGATTTTTCGTTAATGATAAAGCAGGGAGTTCTTAATACTACTTTTTCTTTTATATTCTCATCAAACATATGAAAAGACGAAGAAGAAGAAGAAGCATTTTTTTAAGTAAATTTTTTTCACACTTAGAAGAATTTTCCGTATACCTTACCTTATGTTTTTTAGAATCATTATGTTGATTGTAACATATGCCACGCCCCTTTGGAAATGTTTAACAAAAACTAAATAATATGTCGCTTTCTTTTACAGAAGAAGACTTGCAAGTATTCAATATATGACATAAAAAATATTTTAAAACTACGCCCACTATTACATTTTATTGCCTTAATGTAATCAGTATTCAAGATTTGGCCTGCGCCACATATTTAATTTAACAAACTCAACAACTCTTCTACACCACCAACATATTTACAATGTGTAGGTGGTTTATATAAATAGACATGAAATAAATCCTTTAATAGAATGTACAGAACATGATAATAAAACCTTTTTAAATGGCAGCATTACAAGTACGCGTTGTTTTAATTCCATCATTAGAAAGGGAAATTTATGTAGAAAATAAGTGAAAAAAAACTAAATTTGTCTTGTGTCAAATCTTAAATACCCTCCACACCTATGTACAAAGAGTAGGCGTGGCAGGTACATGATTACGCCTTCGAAAAGTAAAAGACTTCAAGTCGAGTTTTACACTGAATAGAGTTTTTTGTAAATTGTGGGAGTGTCTGCTATACGACAACGCCCTTTTGATGGAGGAGGTAACTAAAAATATGTGCATCAAATTTTAATTTCATAGCTCAATTTTTGTAGCAGATAAATAAATTTTTATCGATTGTGGGCATGGTTTTTAACTAATTTTATCCAAATTTAAATTTCTGCAAGTAAATAATAAAAAATTTTATGCAAAATTTCAGTTTATTATCTCAAAATTTACCAAAATGGAGCACGCACTTGAACGGAGGGACTGTTTTAAATCAATTCAGATTATATGCACTTTGTAGTACTATCTGCCTCTTCGTTTTGGGTTTTTTTAAACACCAACCAACTTAATATACTCTCCCTTTTATAAGGAGGATATACTGTAGGTATCTAAAAATTCCAGAAGTTATCAAAAACATGGTTTTAATGCAATAAAAAATCACCAACTGAGACTGAGACTGAGAGATATTAAGTGGTTGTGGAAAAATGAAAAATATTCATGAGACTTTACATTGTCATTATTAGACAGAGAATTAGTGTCAAACACAATGACAGCTTGGCGTTAAATTAAGCTGCAAATGCCCGAAAGCCGCGCATTTTTTTTTTTTGTATATCAAATAAGAGATCTTAATAATTCCACATAGCTAAGCTTGGACAGAAGTTTACGTGTTTATAATCAATTAATTATTGGACTCAAGTCAAATTTTTTTACCTAAAAGAAAGAGAGAGAGAGAGAGAGATTCACAAACAAAACTGTTCAAAGCGCAATTGTGTGAAATTTTTTTTATACCAAACAAAGATTATTTTGGCACCACTTCACTGTCTTTTCTATTGGAATCATATACACTTCCTAGCTTCCATTCAGTTGACTTTGTCCATATATCAAAAAACCTTTTTGATTTGAAGTCTCAATGGGCAATGATTGGTTTATTTTCGATATGCAATATATACCAGCGGCTGTCAAGTGTTTGTCAAATCGGAATTTAATGGAAAGCTTTATTTTGTTGTAACAGGTTCTCTCTTCTCTTTCTTTCTTTCTTTCTGGGAACAATTATTGTATCCAAAAAAGAAAAAAATACTTGTTTTTGTTATGTTGATGGGCGGCTTTCAAGCTTTGATGTTTACGTATTTTACAATACTTTAGGCAATCTCTATGAAAATAGTTGAAATGTAACATTTAACGTGTATCGCCAACTTGTCTTTAACGAACTTAACAAAGGAAAACAAATCACGATTGTTAAGTTAAATATTTGACAACACGGAATGTAGTTAATGGATGTCTGAATGAACGATCAACTAAGAAAGTCTGTCTGTCTAATATGTCTGTTTCTTTTTAAATTAATTTTTCTATCATAGAGCATACTGCGAGTCGATTATCTTAGCTATGAAGGTCTTTAAATTCTTTTTATTTTGTAGTGGCCTCCGCCATTTTTTGATTTAAAATGATATTGTTTAGATTATGACATTTTACTCATCAAGCCCCCTATTACATAGACTGTGATTTAATTGCAGTTTAGCTATTTTGTATAACTCACCATTTTGAATATATTGCATTACTAAGTCTTTTTATATACTATGTACTATTGTTATTGGTATCAAAGATGTTGGATAAAATTTAAATGGATTCAAAAAGTTAATAAAATATTCAATAAAAGTCTACGAAAACTGTTATACATACCATATAACTGTTGTATAATACATATTACGCTAAATACTATTATGTACACGTATTGTATGAGGATGATGATGATTATTTTGATCATCATTAATATCCATCCAATGCTACTTACTGTGCATGCCAGCTACAAGTTGAATCTCTCCATCTCTCTCTCTCTCTCTCTCACCTCTTGCATGTATCATCATATTTGATACATATAATTCCCACTTGATTATTATAATAACAGTTCTTTAGCCAATATTAAATGTACGTGTAGCTGATTATAGATATTAAAGCTGGACAAAGTGCAAGCATACACAACAAGACTTCTAGCTCGTAACTCTGCATGAACGCTACACTTGTGCGGTGGCGGCGGCGGTGGTGATGATGGTGATGTTGTCTGTGTTGTATCCGCATATGTTTGTGTTTCTTTATCCTGTACAAAACGAAATTATGTTATGACGATGATCAGATATCCAATTCTATACTTCACGTATATGTATAAAATTCTAGCTTGGGTGCTGTTAAGCCACACTTGGTAGCTGCAGGTGATGATGTCTAGATAAATACATATATAGAATGATTGTACGTACTGTAGTTATAGCCAGCTGGTTGGTTGGTTGGTTTCTTGTGGTTACGTTTTTATTAAATGTTTTTCTTTTTTCTATTCTATACAAGACAACCAGATTATATACTTATAGGCACTTATACAAACAATAATAATCATGAAGCAAGAAGGACTTTAAGTAAACTTACAATTGCTACATATATCATTGACTTGTCTTATTTAGACTATAAAGTATACAGAAATCAACAGGAGCTTGATTGTTTTTCTGTTACATCACATACCACACAATATAATCCAGAATCAATGGCATTATATCGGAAGATTGTGTTATATTTATAATAGGTGGAGTTTTACAAGAAGAGTTCTCGGAACGAAGACATAGTACATGAATCATTGTTATTGTATCCATTCAGAGCATTATAATAATGATTTATTAAAAAAAAAAAAGATAGATCAACACACCACAGATCGACAGACATTTATGTATCAATTCAATAAAATTATATAAATATAATATATAAAATAAATATAAAATATTATAATTATAATTGTTATACCATATAAATATATTTTGAAACTGTTATACAATAACAAACATACTTTAACAGGTAAAAATTAACTTTTTATTAAAAGTTATAAATTAGAAAATGAAACTGTTATACATTCCTAAAGTTTCTTTCCGCATATTATATCAGTTTTTAATAAATGGCAACAAACTTATTTATACTTTAAAACCATACGAATTTAATATTTTGTAACTGTTATACATTCACTATTAAAATATTTTAAAGATATTAAATAATAGTAACCGTACATTAATAAAGTAAAGGTTACATATTTTATTTAAAAAGAGCAAAATTTAAGATACCCTCTGTAATTGTATTTGTGGGCGTGGCATGTATGTAAATATGCTCTTTTTAAACAACTGTTACAGTATTCCTTACATTTAATCAGCTTGAAGGTGGAATTATGCCTGAAAGAAAGGATTTTGATACTTTCAATATTTTTAAGTAATAAGTGGGCGTGGGCGTGTACTTGGAAGCTCTCGTATTTAATGACTATTCGAGTATGGGTTACATTTAACTTTAATGGTAAAATTATGTATCGAATATAATTTTTTGAAAATTGTGGGCGTGTCCATTTTTTTATACCGCCCATGTTCAATATATATATATGAACAACAAATAAAACAACAAAATTTTAATATAACAACTCGCGCTTTTGAAAATTAAAGGAAAATATTGGTAGGTGTGGCTTATATCGCATGTAGTTCCTTTCAAATATAGCACGACATGTGTTTAATACATAATTAAATATTAAACAACATCTCGCCTTGGTTGAAAGCGTTTCAACAATCAATACAGAAAATATTAATAACAGTTATGTGAAAATTTATTTGAATACAAGCCCAAATTACAACCAATTACAATTGCTACAACAATTATGGATTCATTGTATATACAGAAACAACAACAATTATTTGCTACAAGTCAATATATGCTGCTTTTGTTTTCCTTCTCTCTCTCTCTCTCTCTCTATCTCTATAAGTATCACTCGCTCTTTGTATAACAATTGATTTTATCCTCTAGCGTTTTATATAAAAAAAAAAAGGATTATAAATGATTGATTGAATTGACTAATAAAACAGAGGTGGTAAGAGACGAGCGGAAGGGGAGGAGGGAGCAATAAATTCAGTAAAAGGCGCGAAATTTATATTTCAAAGTTGTAAACCGCCGCCACAATACCCGGAATAGTTAAGCAAATCAAAACTAAAAGTCAACTATTACCGCACTAAGAACAATACTGGTGGCCTTAGTAGCACATGCTGATAGTATTACGGGCTGCTGCTGCTAGTGTTGTTGTTCATTTTCAGTATAGTTGGTATGGTTGGGTACCATACTGCCAATGGTTGGAAAGGTTTCATATAAATTGCACATAAATCTCACTTGGTGTCCCAGCAAATTACAGTTTTCAAAAACATTAACTTACATACATCACACACACACATACTCAGCTCATTTAAATATAGAAGGTAAAGCAATTGAACCGTCTGGCGAACAGTCAGACCAGACCATACCAGACCAGACCGCACCGGACAGTTAGAGACAGACCGACAGACAAATGCGGTTAAAAATAATAAGTGGCGGCGGTATAAACGTCTCTTCTGGTGATCAACCTGAGTCAACCAACGTAACGCTTAGTCGCAGCTGTTTTGTTTGACCAAAAAGCGAACAGATTAGAGCCTTCAATCTTATGCATTCATTCGATGGATCGATAGGTGCTCCATATGTTTGCTCCACACACACACTCACATAATGATCGATCTTTTTTGGCTTGAGGACAAAGTTTAACGCGATTGTTTATGATACAAATTAAACAATTTATGAGGACAAGCAACAACAACAACAATAACGATTTAAGAATCCGCCACAATTGCAGCAATCCAGCAGAAATTATTCTTAATTTTTTATATTTTTTTTTGAACCATTTTTACATACCCCGCTCTAGGCCTAAAATATTTGCAGTTTAAGTTTAATCTCCTTTCAGCTTAAACTGAACATACGTTTCATGTAATTTTTTTTCTTTTTTTGGTGTTGTTGTCCAAAACAATTGCTTCTGCTGGGCAAGTAGTTGTTGTGGTGGCTAGCTGGCTGCCAGTGCGTTATGACAGCGGTAGTCATAAATAATAACACTCACTCTCAACATCATTTTATCTTATATACCTCCTCCCAAACTCCGCCCCTACCCACTCTTCATCCTTAAAAACAATTTTACCGCGTATATATTTCATTTCATTTCATTGTTACTGTTGTTGTTGTTATTACTGTGCTTCAGCTATGGAACGCCATTTATTATAAATCTTTATCGCTTCTGGTCTCAAAAATCCCCTATAAATAGAGTGAAAGACGCGAAGAGAGTAACGAACAGAAAGAAAGAAAAGAAAAAAAAAATTGTTTTCTGCTTACATCGAACTCTGTGAGCCTTTCATTTTATAGAGAAACTCTTTTTTTTTTTTTTTCACTTTACTTATCTCGGATAATTTATAAAACAGAAAAGAAAAATTGATAACGCCACAATATATGAGTTGTGTCAAAGTAATGAGAATCAAGATTATTTACATAACACTTGAACGTGAAGGAAACTCTTAAATAATGAATGCATGAATGAAGCGACCATGATGTGATAAGAGATTGATAGACTGATAGATTTTTACCTGGAACGACGGACAATAGGTGCTTTATTGTGCGATATTAGAAAAAGCTGAAAGCATGGGTTATAAAAATGGAGAAAGGTAAAAAGTGAAAAAAAAATTAAGACGGACAGACGCACAATTCGTTCATTTTCAAAAAACCGTTAAATTTATTTTGCATTACACACGTTTTATTCATATATATGTATGTATATTTTTAAGAATAAGCATAAAATAAAATTTCCAACAAAACGAAATATTTCTCCGGATCGAGCAGTACTTGTATTAGCAAAGAATCCGATATAGTTTTAAAGAAGAAGAAGAAAATGGTGACACATGGAAATTAAACGGTTTATAAACATATAGAAGGACAGACTTATTTTACCCAACAAACGTTTCTAAATACATTTTCCCAAGCAATACAAGAAAAAATTTTAAGAAAAGACGGACTGACGTACGTAATATGTATGGGATTGTATAAGATTTATCTGAGAAGAAGGAGAGAAAGATGAAGCTTTAATTATGAATTTATATAAGCTTATGAACAATTCTTTCGATTTTTCCCAAATGATTGATTTAAAAAAAGAAACTGTTATACTAAGTAAACTAATTATATATAAAATTATTAAATTTAAATTGAAAATAAAGGACTTTTGTGTTATGTTGTTTTCTAGTTTTATATATTATAACAGTTATATGTTAAATATTTGTAACAGTTATATAACCCCAACTTGATATAAGAATATATATGTAGGGTAACCAAGTTGCGTTCTAAACCCCTTAAAAACAACCTTTCTTACTTGTCGTTTTATGATTGATTTCTTTAATAATTGACGAAATTTAAATGAATTCTTTTTACGTAATTGATTTAAGACAGCGAATTAATAACACTTTAACAAACAAAAAAAAACAACAACAACACCTAACACCTCTTTACTGCATATTTAAATAATCTCTGTGTTCTCTTTCTTTTTTGTTTGTTTCTTTGCAGCAACCCGCATGCCTTCTTCACACACATCTCCGCAAATGTGTCGACCGCATTTTCATCCGCCTTTAAGTTCATGGTTAACAAGCGATCATAAATCATTTGCACCTGCCAGCCCCTGGGGCAGTCCGTTTGCGTGTCCTCAGGAACCACAAATCGATCACAAATTATCTCAAGTTGGCCAAACGCATCAGTCGGCGGTCACAGCAGCCGGACAACATTCATTTCCATTCCCTCCCACACCACCAAAGGATTCAACACCCGATTCGGTACAAACGGGACCTTCAGAATACCAGGTAATATAAACAATATTAATAAATAAAAAAGAAGAGGAAACGATGATCACTTGTAACAACAATATTTTTAATTATCATCTTCTTCTTCTTCTTCTTTTTTAGGCTGTTGTCAATGCCTTTATGCATCAAGCGCAAGCGACGGGTGCTACAAATTTAACAGATACCAGTTGTGCGCTAGATATTAAACCCACCATACATAGCAGTAGCAGTTCAAATCTACATAACGGTGCCAATTCGCAGTCATCGGCACCAAAACAACGTGAAGGTACTAATAATAATAATAACAATTCCTCCAACAACAACAATAATAATAATAATAGTAATACAAATAATAATAACAACAATAATAATAATAATAATAGTAGTAGTACAAGTAATAGAACACATACCCAAGCGTCTGCCTCCTCATCCTCGGCCTCAACAACAGCGGGCGGTGCATCCTCAGCCCAACAGAATGGCCATCATACTGCCCTGAACACCACCCAACACCATCAGCAACATCATCATCATCATGCTGTAAATGCGGCGGCACTGAATGCTGCCAACAGTGTGGGCAGTTTGTTTGAGGGGGCAGCTCAAGTTCATTATGGTAACTTGGGCAGTAATGGTGCAAATAATATTAATACCAATAGCGGTTATGATAGCAATTATGCGTCATATGCGGCTCATCATCACGCAGCGGCTGCTCAACATCAAGCGGCGGCCGCTGCAGCAGCCGGCATGTTTCAAAGTTCCTCTTTAGTAGCGGCAGCAGCTGCCCGCCATCATCATCATCACCATCATCATCATCAAGTCATGGGTGGAGGTGGCGCGGCGGGTATTGGTAATAATTCCTCCTCCTCCTCAGCTTCCGCTCATTTATCAGGCATGGGTGGTGGTGTGGGTTCACACCATGGTGGTGGCATGTCTTCCACGGGTAATAGTACGGGTTTTAATAGCTCGTCAGATGTTAAGCCAGATGTTAAGCCACGTACTAAACCACGGACCAGTGCGGGTAAGCAAGACAAAGTATAATCTCTCTATGGTGTGGGTAAATACTTTCGATTATTTGTTTACTTTTTTTTTTTTTTTAATAAAACTAACCCAACTTTTAATAATTTTGTTTATACACACCACTACACCGCTTGGGATAGAAAGTATATTTCTGCTTGTATATTTGTAATCATTATTTTTATTTTTTATACTGATCAGAATTTAGAATAATTTTCTAAATCGAATAAATAATGTCTGTCTGTCCATGTAAATTTTTTCAGGTTTTGGCCACAGTTTCGATAATATTTAAAATAAAATTCAATTTTTTTTACTAATTTTTGACTCTAAAAAATTATTCATAATGTGACTAAAAAAATACTTCCAAGTTGTACTAATCAAAGACTGTGTTAAACAAATTATGAAACTAAGTGGTGTAGGGTATTTAAATTGTCGGTTTTGACCGACTATAACATGTTCACTTGTTTTTGTTATTATTTATATGTGTTTGTGTGCGAAACTTTTTGCCTAATTTTTTTTTTTTTTAATGAAATCCAACAAAATCTGATTATATTTTATTTCGGTTGTTGCGATTATTATTTATTGTATAAATCATGATTACATGTGAAACGTGTTGTCATCTGTTATTGCTTTTTTTTTGCAAAATATGATAAGCGTCATCAAAGTTTTATGTAAATGTGTGTGTGTGTGTGTGTGTGTCGTTTTACTGATGCAAAGTACAATTGTGTCATATTCTGTTCTCTGTTCTGGCGGACACTTAAGCATGTTCGTTAAAATATGTAAAATATTCATTGTAAGCGACGTGAGTGAGTGTATCTTCACAAAGAATATGTACCAGCTTGCTTTTCTATATGGTTGGAATCAAAAGAAGAAGAAGAAGAAGAAGTAGATATTGTTAAAACTGTTGTTATAGAGGCGTGTATACTGTTTTTCATAAATTGTTCCTACAAGCGAAACTTCCTCTTACTCTAGTTAGTTAAGATCGTTTGCTATGAGGATGGACAACTCGTGAAAATGTTGTTTGAGGCTCAAGCCCTCCTTAATACAATTCATTCTCTATACTGGTGCTCGAACAACTGTGTCTCTAGTTCTGTCATTTTTCGTTTCTTAACAATCCCGAATTGTTTTCACTCGTCTATATATTTATATACTCGTATATTGTATAGCAAATATACAGCACAAAAGTACTCTAGTCACTAAAACTTATTTTGGTATCTCTTGCAGATGTGCTTTCCTACCCCACATATGTTTAATATTTATGGTATGTGTGCTCACGTACGTTCTTAAGTATGGTATACGTACACTACGTAGTGTATGTAGCAAAATATTCATTTTTTTTTTTTTAGGTTTTTGTTTTCAGTTTTATTTTTGGTTTCTTTTTGCATATGGTGGCGTGTGAATTTTACGCAGTAGTGTTATGAATTTTTTATGAAAGGTGTGCATGAACACTTTTTAGTGTGCGTGCTTGTGTGTATATACTTGGTATACAAACATGGTTGAGTTTTGTGATATCATTCCTCCGTCTAAATTTAACAGCAACAGCAGCAGCAGTGTGGCTTAATTAGCTAGGTACTCGCAATTGTTGTGTTTTTTTTCTTTTACTTTGGATTTGCTTCTACTGTGTATTTCTGTGGCTAGTAATAGAGTTTTATTATTATTATACGTTGTTAAAATGTTTATAACACCTTGGAAATAAATGATTTGGATTAAAATCTAGAGATTTATATTCATGAATCTCTCTTTTTTATATACCATACACTCATATACCATGCATAGGTGTATGTGCAAATATAATTTGTATATTATTTGTATTAAAAAGATCAAAATAATTTAGTAGTTTACCTAATATATAACGTTATTACAACAACGGAGGGAGATTTGGTGGTCGCTATAACTGATTGCCTTTAAATACAAAATAAATTAGTTACCTTAACTGTTTAAAATTTAAAAATTTTCGATTATCATAACTAAATATTTAACAGCAATAAAAAAAAGATGGTTGCCACAACCAATAAAATTGTTAACACAAACATTTAGATGAATTTTTGGCTGCCATAACGAAATGGTTACTTCAACCACATTGAATAACTTGCTTTAATAATTATATTAAATAAATTTACAGTTCAATGGTTACAACCATTTTAGTTAAATTTTCGCTTGTCACAACTAATTATTATTAACCATATAATAAAAGTGGTTAACACAGTCGCCGCAATGTTAATGTCACATTTTTACTCTAATTAATTTCGACTATCTGTAATAAAATAGTTTCCATAACTCTTTTTATATAAATTTTCGGTTTATCTATAAAAAAAAATTGATGGTTGCCACAATCATATTTGATAAATTTGTTCGTTATGGTGAAAGAAAATTTCCGTATGTTTATGTGGCTTTAAAAATTAACATTGGGAAAAAATACAACAA
Organism: Ornithomya fringillina; assembly: GCA_963978525.1. Classification (NCBI taxonomy): domain Eukaryota; kingdom Metazoa; phylum Arthropoda; class Insecta; order Diptera; family Hippoboscidae; genus Ornithomya; species Ornithomya fringillina. The sequence continues at coordinate 30,660,563 of OZ021691.1, read as the reverse complement.
CAACAACACTTTAATTACTTGTACGAATAATTAAAGAGTAAACATGATTTTCGATATTTTAAAAAACGCTTGAATACGTCTAAATTTTTATAAACAAGAACATACATGTATGCATATATAAACAGCTTTTCTAGTTCCCATTAATAAAAATAAAAAAAACACTGTCATTGTCACTTGAAAAATAATCCTTTTAACGCAATTGTTACTAAAGGTAGTAAAAATTTTTAATGGACGTACGGACATATATTTGTAGTTTATATATATATAGGTAACAACTGTTGTATGAAAAGCTTGGTTTTGCGCTCATTTATTTATTTATTGTATTTTATTTATCTGAGCGAGGGTGCACTTCTGTGTAAGAATACATCGTTAATTATTACGTGAACATAAAAAAGCATTCCAACAAAGACAAAAGCCAAGCATAGCTATAGCAGTATAAAGAATTGTAATAAAAGCTACAATAAAAACATAAACTTCCTCCTGTAATATACATTATGAACAAACCGTATGGACAGGGGACGCATAAAAGATACAAAAAATTTTTATTTTATTTTGAGTTATAATGAATGAGTCTCTCCATCTCTCTCCACTAAGCACTAAGCAAGGTGTGCACAACCCATCATATATACATGAACAGGCCATTGGATTACCACAAAAAGGGAAAAACATTTATTTGAGGTTAGGTGAACAAGTGTGCTTGGTACCTTAAAAAATACATATATTTACACATACACCTATGCTTAGATTATATGTGTTTTCATACACATACAACTAATGCGATTACTGCGGTTAGACGTAATCAATAGAAGGGGCGACCCCTTCCTGCAGCACGACACTACTTTAATGACACGACGAAAATTAAGACACCTCCACTAGGAAGTATAACAATTCAGAATCTGAACGAATACAATAATATTATAATGTAACGGTATAACATTTAATATAGTGTCATAAAATCTTAGTGCCAAAGTAGAGTAATTTGCAGTACAAAGTTAAATAATATAACAATATACACAATTTCATGGTGCAATATTAAGCCAGTAGAACAGTATAACAGTGCAATAGTATAACTGTGAAATGGCTCACTTAAATAATTTATTATTTTAATAATGTATTAGTATAACAGTAGAAATACAACAATATAACAGTTTCAAAAAATTAAAAATATAATATATAACCGGATAACATTTATATAACATATATAGTACAAATAGTATAACACAATAAAAGGCATATAATCAAAATAATCATAAAAAATCATCGTCATCATAATAATATAATAATGTAACGGTTAAATAATTTTAACAATATAACAGTTAAATATTGTAACGGTATTATAAAATAATAAATATAATATAAACACTAAAAGGCATTTTATCAGTATTTGGAAAATGTCATCATGCGTGAGGTCCTATTTTTCAACTTCTTAACTTAACTGGATTTTAATCTTTATTGTATTCGGTAATTGTTGTTTATAAAACGTTTTACCTTATAAAGCTTTCGCTCGCTCATACGCTTCCACACAATATACTATAAAACACTAAATGCCATCAATTGTTTTGTTTTGTCAATTCAATGTATTGGGGATACCAACAATCTCTAGGCGTTATAACATATGTTTGTTGGTGGATCAGGGTAATTTCTTATTCTCCTTCTGTTGCTGCTGCTTCTTTGGCAAATATATTGTGTTGCTGTTGGAGTTGGCAAAAAAAGAAAAGAAGAAAAATAAAAAGAAAAACACCAGGCGGCCTTAAACTAAATTGACTTCAATTCAAATCAAAAACTCAAGCTTCACAAAAACAAAACAAAAAACACAAAAAAAAAACAAAACAAATAACAACAATGAGAAGAATTCTCAAACAATAATTGATTATTTAGCAGGCTGCATGGCAGTATGTGTGTCTGTGTCCTTCATTGTGTAACTTTAGCTTCTTCTATATTATATTGTGTTGCTGTTGTTTTTATTGTTGCTTATTCTTGTGACCATAACAGCCGCATTAACTTAACTTTTTCATTGTATCTCCTCATATGTGTGTGTGTGTGTATGTGCGTTAGCCTCATCAGTTAATCTTCTGATAGAAGTCGTTTGACAAAAGTGTCCCTTAAGAAAATCAACCACAGAGGGAATCGTCGTCGAATTGTCGTAAAGCAGTTATATAGTAATTGATATGGGTTTCGCTTCTTCTTGATATGGGGGTTTTTTCTTTAAATACAAACCAAAAAAAAATTCTGTTTATATCAAAACAAGTGCTTTTTATGTATGTGTGTGCTCGTATAAGTGTTTGTTTGTTTGTTTTTTTGTTTTCTTAGTTGGTTATAAACCATTGTTTGTTGTTGTTTTTGTTGTTGTTAAGGCCTGTTGGTGGCTTAACTGGTTAACTACAATGTTTTCGTTCGTTTGTTTGTTTAGTTCGGATTTGTTTGACAGCTTCTGGAAAAAAAAATTTTAATTTTTTTCATAGCTCCACAGATCGTTTCTAAAAAAGAGGCGCTTGTGACTTTTTGTTGATGTTATTGTTGTTGGTTGTTTGAAAAAAAAAATATAAAATAAGTTTTCAAACACAAATGTTATTTATTGGCTTTTTCCCAATGTCTTATCCTCTCTGTCTCTCTCTCTCTCTCTCTCTCTCTTCCTCACTCTCGATTACCGTTTCATATTATTGGTTTTTTGGACCCTACAATATGTTTACGCATAACGGACAGATATATTGGTACAGAGCAGTACATGCCGCGCGCATTATAGAGTAGCTGGTGGAAAGTATTTTGCTATAAAGTCGAAATTTTGAACAATTTACAAAAAAATATTCAGTGTCAAACTTAATTTGTACGTTAACAAAAAATTTTTTTACTATTGGAGAGTGTAATCAGCTACATACCACGCCCATTATGGAGGAGGTGATGGAGGCTATTTAAGATTTGGTTTAAGCCAAATTTATTATTTCTTTACTTCTTTTAAGGTTAAACGCATGTTGTTGTTATTGATGGTTTATTTATTTATTAGTATTTGATTAAGTTGATTTTTCATTCTTTCTATCATTCCAGCAGCTTTTGATTGTTCTATTTTTTTTTTTTTGTTTTTGTTCTTCTTCTGTTCCTTCTTTTCATTTGATACAATTTTGCACAATCATGCACTTACTGTACATATATATATATATACCAACTATATGTATTTGCTCACATCAATGTGTCTTTTGTCTTGTTTACCAGCAAAACCCTTTCCTTTAAAATCTTTACGTATGTCTAACCTATTAACTACCTAATAAACTTTTATATTGACAGCTATTATTTAAAAAATTTAATCAAACAATTCATTGAATCATATGATTGTTTTTTATATTTATATACATATCATTCAAAATATTTAAATTAAGTAATTAATGAAAATGACACAAAAATAGTTTTGACTGTTATAGAGAGTATATAACAGTATAGCATAATAGCAATAGTTCCTATTATGACCTAAGAATATTATATTAATCATGAATAGTACAGCTCTATAATCCCATATAAAATTATTATAACAATATAACAGTATAACAGTTATACTAAATTTATTATTACAAAACTTGTATTGTATTGATATAAAAAAATTCGGCCTAAGCCAAATATAGTTTTCTACATATTTGAAATAATTTTATAACAGTATAACAAACTATTCTAATTCAAACTGTTATACTGTTAACAAACTGTTTTACTATTACAATATAACAATATTCAAATATATTACAGTAAAAATAACATCGTTGTCCGGTATAAATTTTAAAATTAGTGATAGAAAGTTAGGCTTAAACCAATATACCGCTTTTACGTATAAGATTAAAACTTACGATACTTTGATTTAACATTTACATTTGTTAAACAAATGTAACAGTATAAGATTAAAATATTTATAGTAAAAATAAACTACTGTTTATATATTATACCGTTAATCGTTTTAAACTTTTAAAACTGTTATACTAATAATAAAAATACAGCCTACTACAAATTTTTTAATACGAGTAAAACAGTATAAGTTTAAATTATAATACTGTTATAAAAATTTAAACTGTTTGTGCTTTAAAACTGTTATACTGCTAATAGGGGGTACACTCTGTTATACGCATATAACACATATAAGATTTACTACGTAAACTGTTATAAAAAATGGAACAATTTTTGCTTTGAAACTGTTATACTCATTCTATTATGTATTTATGTTATACAAATAAAACAGTTTAAATTTTGACACTGTTATAAAAAGTCTAATTCTTTGTGCTGTCTAAGTATAACAGTTATCACAAAAACATAATCAAATTAGCTAAGCCCTTCCCTCTCCAACATATCCACTTGTGACTCATTCCTGGTAAATGTGAAACAACAACAACAATGTTGATGCGTCTGAAATCTTAGAAAAGGAAAATGTTTTAATTATCACATAACAACACACCAACAACCTGTAACCCAATTTTTATACTATTTTATAACTGCTGACACATGTAACTACAAATAAACAAACTCTGAACTATTCTAAGAAGTAGAAGAGATTCCAAAGAATATCTATAATGTACACGAAATTTCTTAATAAAAAACTACACATTAAGACACATCTACCTGCACGGCCTGCATATAAGCACGTATGAAAACACACGTACCTTGACTTTTTCTCAGCAAAATAAAATAAAATGAAAATAAAAATAAAAACAACGACGCCTGACTTAACAATTGGCCAAATTAATGATCATATAAAATTGAGAGTTTCACAAAGACACACACACACACACACACAGTCACACAAAGTATCAAATGATGATGCTTGTTAGTGATGATACATACCCGCGTAGTCAGCCAGCCAGACAGCAGCAGCAGCAGCAATATACTACGAGAGCACTTGCCGCATTAAAAATAAAACAAAAATTTGAAAAAAATAAAAAAAATAAAAAATAAATAAAAATGTAAGAAGCTGTATAAAGGTATGAGAAGTCACAAAAATACCTACAACAACAGTACGGTCAACAAGCAAGTAGAGAAAAAGGTCACGTCTCCATACTCAAGTGTGCTGTGGACACGAATTCTTTACATATGTATGAACAAACCAACAAACAAATAAACAAACACACATGCAGCCAGGCAGGCATGCAGGCAAGCAGTTGAGCAGGCTGCACTGATATTGTGCTATATGATATTGGTTACACTACAGCAACAAAAAACAAAAGGTCTACACATAAAACAATAATGATAACAATAACAACAACAACAACCACAACACAGAAACATTAAAAAATTGTATAAACATCATTAACTTACTGATTTATTAGCTATGGTCCATTTCAAAGTAAAAACTCCACACAAACACATACACATGCATAAGCACATGCTCCCTCACTTATAACGCACTACAAAAAATTCAATCTTAACACTCTGTACGCTGTACTATGCAGTATTGTGGCACTGTATTCATCTTGAAGGTGGCAAGTGAGTGGGAGCTAAAATGGGGAAGTTTTATACAACAACAAAAACCAACTTCAGAGGAAAAAATTTCCCTTTTTAACAACAATTGTGTTGTGTTTACATATGAGTAGGTCCCCGTTATATTCCTGCCATGCTCTGTGTAGTATAAATATTGGTGGCAATTGCTTGCCAGCGTTTATCTGTTAGCTTGTAACTGCTATCTGTATAACTGAGTATATGGGTGTGATAATGGTTTTTATTCTTTTTTAATTCTTCAGAATTTCATAATTTTTACGGTCAGTTTACAGCCTCCTAATGTTCGTCGGTATACTCACTTTATCAATCCGTTTGCAAGATTCCAATATATTCTTGATATTATTCGTGGATTCGTCTGTCATTTTATATGTAACGAATTTCACTTTCATAGTTCATAAGCAATTTTTCCTAATAGATAAATTTTTCTCAATTGTAGGCGTGACACTTTTTAAATACAAAATTTCAGCTCAATAAAACTTACGATAAAGAAATGTTTCAAAAGCATATCCCCAAAAATTATGTGCAGGAGGAATGTGGCTTTTTATTTTAATGGTTATTGTTGTTGTAATTGTTGTTTAACTTGACAGTCAAGTTTACTACTAAATACAGTTTTTAGTACATCGTGAGAGCACTAACAGATCCTTACGGAGGGAGATTTTAATAGAATTTCTTTAAGTCAAGCCCCCTTTGTCGCATTGACCCATTGTCGCAATTATCGGAGAAAATACTAAGCTTTAAGAACGTCTCGAGCCTAATCCGGCACTTTAGCCATATAGTCCGACAGAACAAAAAAATGTATGAATTTAATTTCAGCTAGTTTGCTACCGCGAGAGGTTTTCTAAAGAAGCGGACGTATGGACATATTAATAAAACGAGTCATATATTCATGCTGATTAAGGATACATAAACTAGGTAAGGTGTCCGAAGCCTTCTTCTGGTAGTTGCCTATGGAATGATAAACTAAATGTGTGACTCATTGTGTATTATACCCTTCAGCTGTTATTTTAGGGTGTCCAAGCTTTAATACTAAATTTATTGTTTGTTTATTTACCATGTTTCCATGTACATTTATTGTTAGTGATGTTAACAGCTACCAGCACAAATTTCAATTTCAGTACAAGGAAGTAAATTGTAAGCTTGAGGTTTTTTTTGTTTTGTTTGGGTACTTACCAGATATGAAAATATAAAAAAAAAGGTGTAAAGGTGAAAGTGTTTGACTGCACCAAAATGAAACTATAAAGTACATTGTAAAGCCAAGTTTTTATGTTTTTTAATGATCTCTATGGCATATAACCACAATATACATTAAGTGCTATATTCATCTGAACTGTCTGGCCTTAACGATGCCAACTGAGCGAAAATATTTATTTTATAATTATTAATATATTAACATATGTGTATGTATGTATACTTATACGCTTCTATGACTATTTAACAAATTTATTTCAATACTGAGTTGTTTGTTAATTTCTCTTTTCATACTATTTCTCTCTTTCTCAAGGTCAATGAATTTGTTTTCTGTTTCTGTTTCATTTCAGAAGGACGTGAATGTGTAAATTGTGGTGCCACGTCAACGCCACTATGGCGACGTGATGGTACCGGTCATTATTTGTGCAATGCCTGCGGTTTATATTATAAAATGAATGGACAAAATCGACCATTAATTAAGCCAAAGCGAAGACTGGTAAGTACAATTAATTATGGTTTTTATAAATAAAATCTATAAGGAATCGATTATGATAGCATTTCAACATCTTATTAGAATCATATGTAGATGAAGGTGATTAAAGTCAAAGTAGCTTAAGTCCGTTTTTAATACAAAAATAAATTATCTTAGTTTTCTAAGTTAATGATAATAGTAATAAAGAAAGGGAGAGAGAGAGAGAGAGAGAGGGAGAAAAGAGAAACATTGTCGCCCTTTAAATGTGATTTATCCTTGTGTACCAAATTTCAACTTTATAGCTTAATTTTATCGCAATTAAATAGATTTTAGTTGATTGTAGGCGTGGCCCTTCACCGATTTTACCTATTATATATATGGACCTGCATACAGAAACTATAAGTGTCTGTATTTCAGCTTTAATATCTCAAAATTTATGATCGTGAGAAAGCCATCAACAGATGGACACACAAACCTACATATCGAGATCGACTCAGTTTTTGATACTGATCAAAAATATATATACTTTTTAGGCTCTCTGACATCTCCTTCTGACTGTTGCAAATGGGATGACAAATTTCGTACACCACCCATCTTCTGTGAAGGCTATAAAAACTTGATAAAATGGCCTTCTGCTGGAATCCTTGCTCTAATAGTTTAAATTGTTATGATTATAAAGTAATACAAAGAAGGTACTGTATATAGGGTAGCCAGTACCACAGCTTTTCACATTACTTTCATCTTGTGCATCAATCTTTATCAATCTTTATAGAGGTGGATATATGAGTAGCATTACGTCTCCAGTTTTGTATTCAATTTATTATGCCTGCATGTTTACATGTGGTATGATAATGTATTAATACTAGTGATGAAGGTTAAAATGAAGTCTACTAGTATTCTTGGAACTCTATAACAGTTCTGAATTGTCCTTCATGCTGAGATTTTATGACCTATAAAGAAATTATTAAATTACGTTTCAACATTCTTAACTATTTACATGTCATACATAAATGTGTCATGTTTTTTATGCCCACCTCATTATAGGGGAGAAATATTCACTTTGTTGAGATGTTTGAAACACCTAAACCTTACACAATATATATGTATAAAAATGCATTCTTAGTTAATAATATAATTTTAAAACTGTTTAATAATATCCGTCCGTATGTCCATCACGATTTTCAGAACTTGTGTAAAGTGCAAAGCACTTGTGGCCGATCATTTACATTATTTAATTATATCCTCCATATAATCTGAGAGGTATACTAAGTATGTCATTTCATTGGCAACACCCAGAAGGGAGAGTCAGGGATCGTATAAATTATGTACATTCCTGATCAACATTAGTTAGTTATTTAAATTAATTAAAATCAGCCAAGACTTACGCCCACAATTGACAAAAATTTATTCATCTGCTACAAAAATTTAACTATACAGTTGAAAATTCATATTTATAATCATCTCGTCAATTTTTTTATCAAAAATGGGCGTGGTGAGGCAACCGTACTGAGCGTAAAACCCGACTTGCAAGTTGAATATATTTAATATATACACTGTAATCATGTACCTGCCACGCCCACCGTTTGTATATTAGGTCCAAGCCAAATTTCGATTTGTGACTCGTTTTTTTATAAAATAATTTCTTCTCTATTATTTTATCATTTATGTGTCTGTGTGTTTGTGTGTGTGAATTTTTTAAATATTTTTAAAAACAATAAGTATTCAGGCAGCATCCAACGAATGTTAATATCCGTGAGTTAAGTGAGTAAGTCACTGAATAATGATTTTATGAAAATTGTTGGTGGTGATGATGATGACGCTAGTGTGAGTGTTCGTGGGTTGTTTAGTGTAGATTGTTGTTTTTATTTTAATTTTTTTTTTTTTTTTCTTACTTACGTGGCAGGGAATTCCCATGAAATTCACAGCTGGACGCCAGCTCAGAAGTTCTGTTGACAATGTGACTGAAGTGATTTAAGGAAAAAAAAAAAAACAAAATGTTTGTTTATAGTGTTGTTGTTATTATTGTTGTTTTTAGTAACCCAAGTGTGTGTTGACAAAATATGCAACAAATTAAAATTTATGCCTTTTGTTGCTGCTGTTAGTCTGCTTTTATAAATTTATTGTATATACCCGTCCGTACGTCCGTATGTCCATCCGTTCATCGGACCTGTCCTGTTTAGATCATTGTGCAATTATTTTATTGAATGCAAAACTTTTCCTTCTAAGTGGCAGTCTGTCGCTGAATGTGTCTTTTGTTTGGATTTTTTATTATACACATACACATACATGGACACCCTACCGGTATCATTTTAGTTACAAAAAAAACCCCTTACCTCATATTCACTGCAAAAGTAGGCGACAGGATGCTACACATCAATGTCGTCATCGTCGTCGTTGTTGTTGTTATTGTTATTGTTGTCGCCGTCGTGGTTCGGAAGACTTTTCCCTCAATTTAAATTTTTATTCAATACAATTGTGATTCAATTTCTTTTATGTTATTTTTTTATTTTATTTTATTTTATTTTTACAACCACAACAACAATAACAATAAGAAAAAGCGTTTGGCTAGCAGCGCGATATTGATTCATGGCCGTGGTCTTCATCCATCCACCTAGCAAATGATCACTCTGGGTGGCAATTGAATTGCAAACCATCAACCATTCTTTACAATTTTGTTGGTATGCATATGGGAGCGTGTGTGTATGTGTAAATGTTATATTCCGCTTGAACAATCATTCAATTGCCACAGTGACTTCGATTCTGTTCATTACCGCCATTAAAAGATACAGAGAGAGAGAGAGAGAGAAAGAGACGGAGATACATTTAAAGTTAAATTTTTAAATAAACAGAGTTTTGAATACAATATGTCTCTCTAACTTTTTTTTACACATTTACATATCACATACGTACAAGGTATACATGATTGCATATATCACACACACAAACACACGTTAATATATTATAGAATACATTGCAAAACATTGCAATGAAATGAAGTGAACTGAACTGATCTGAACAGAACTGAACTAAAGTGTTCTATACCCGCCTCTGTGTTTGTTGGTTGTTGTGGTTGTTGTATTATAAATCGTATAACACTGATGTATTGTTTCCTTGCTTATATTATTATTGTTACTGTTGTTGTTGTCGTTGTTGTTGTTTTTTTTTTTTTTGCTGTAGCCGTTGTTGTTAGTTGTTCATTATAAGTTTTGAGGCTAAAATACATAAATTTACAAAACAGTTTCATTGTTTTGTTGCAGGTTGTATGTACTGGTTTTGTGTTGATAGTGGCCGCATTTTCTTTTTAACGTACATTTTATTCCCCTTCCCCCATCGCCAAACACACTTTACATAGATTCCTCCTTTTTTTTATTAAATGTACTGTAAACTGTACATAATTACATATGTATGCGTGTGTGTGTGTGTGTGTGTGTGTGTATGTACTTATTTAGTACACAGTTTGTATTGATCATGTTATTGCTATTGCAACAGCTGTTGTTATTGCCGTTCTCCTCTTGAGGCCGTTTAATAATTAGTTTAATGAATGGCAATAAATATTATTAATATGTACGTGTAGGGGTATAAATCAATGTAAACATATCCACACAAAACAAATATAAGAATATAAAAATAAATTCAAGTAAATATATTTGATTAATCTTAGATATGTACCGACGCAGTGTTAAAAGACATTTTTCAACGTTTTCAATGGAAACAAATCAATGCTAAAATACTGAGAATGAGTAAAAATAAAATCAAGTACTCAGATATATAAGATTTAGCTTACAGTATTTAAGGAAATTAATCACTTTTAAACCTCATAAAAAAAAACCTATACATTTGTATTAAAGAATATTAAGAAAAATTTCATTTAGTACTAAAACCCTACAATGTATAAAAATTAAGTATAACAAGCACACACTTAAAAAGTGGTACTAAATGTTTAAATCTCTTATAAGAATATGAAAAAGGTTGTACTAAAACAATAAAGAAAACAAGTGAAAATATTATAGTCAAGCCCTCCCTTTAATACCCTTCACTACTTAGCTCCAAATATGGTACGGCTCACATATGTTAAGCTGATTAACTATTCTGATTCTTAACAACAATTTTTGCCAATATATAAACATATATTAAGAATTGCAAACATTCGACATAAAGACTTTCTTTGTAAAAATATTTTATACGAGAAGCGCTTCTAAAAGTGATCCAATCGGGTCCAAGTTTTGTTTAGCCAAATATTCAGCCAATTAACCATCACTCACCAAATTGTGTCTAAAAATAATATGAGTTTCTAGTTTTTGACAGGGGCGTGTCTGTTATGCGACCACGCCCAAAACGATAAAAACGTTAATTAAAAATATTAATATAGTATCTCAAATATGTAGCTCATTTTCGCTCCTGAAGGCCAGTTCTTGTCGATTATGGGCGTGGTTTACAACTAATTTTCCTCCTTCTAAAAAGCGAACTGCTTGTATAAACTAGAAGTGTCTGTACCAAATTTCGGCTGCCCCTTTTTTCAGTGTATCAGATCTCCTTCTAGACATTCCGCATCTTTCAACGAAATATTTTAAACTTTTAAAAAGAAAAAAAAATTTCAATTTTATCAGTTTTATTTATTTCAAACAAATTTCAACAGGTATAAAGATATGTGTACATATATGCTTCTTCTTTCTGGTAATAACAAATTTATGCTGCATAAATATTTCGCTTAATAGCAAATTATGTCTAAGAGGTTTTAAGAGACTTTAAAAAGAATTATTATAAAGAAATTTTCATTAACCGAAAACCGCTAAAAAAAGATTAAAAAAAAAGAGAAATATTACGCTTATACAAAATATTTATAAATATGTTAACATTTTATCCAATCTGCGTCGATACATATATTTTAATACACCAAACACTGAAATGACCCACAACATACAGACAGCTAAATAGCCAACATATGCCATATGCTCCGATAGTGATTAAAATTACACAAAAAAAGAAGAAAAAAAATTGTTAACTCTCTCGTCATGTTCAAATCGACAGCCGTGGGAAATTTAAATTTTAGCATAAACAAAAAGGGTTAGATGTTGCTCCACAATGCAGGCAATCTTTTAAATGTGAAGATTTCCACATTTACCGACTGCTGGTTAAAAGTGAGGGCATGCCTACCAATATGTGTGATCACCACCACATCTCCAAAGTATGTGGGCTGTAACGTTAAAAGATATTGAACGAATTGATGCGTATGTGTGTGTGTATGTGTTTGTGAAGTTGCTTTAATTTTCAAGCGAAAGTTCTTCATTCTACGTTGCAAAGTTAATTCATCTGTGCCAGAGGTTTCCCCACCCAATTTGATATAAAACACATAAATCATATTTTGAACAATCACCAGCAACAACAATAAGCAGCAAATAGCTTGTATTTTATACGATTAAAATACCGAAAGCACGCTCTTCACAGCTACTTTGCCAACAGCAGCCACATCGAACATCTCTCAACTCAACTCAACTCAACTTTGGCACAATAGCGCAAGCATGGAAAAAAAAAATATATATCAATACATTTCAAAAATTATCAAAACAAAGTAAAAATCGATAAGAGTTCAATGAACGTTTGATATGCCAGTTACGTGTGCGAGTCTGTGTGTATGCGCTGGTAGGCAGGTATTGTGAAAAAGACAGAAGACAGACATTTGGCTACAAGTTGTTTACAAGCCAAAAGAATGGGGCGTTATTACGCCAAAAGTTTTCAGTTTTCTTACTTTTTTCCTCTTCTTCTTCTTCTTCTTCTTATTCTTCGTTTTCTTAACACAAATAAAACAAAATATTATAATTTGTTGCTTATAAGTTAAGCACTCTTGTTAAGACAAGATTTCGTCAAAACTGAAAAAATAAAAACAAAACCAAACAAAAAAAGAAGAAGAGGTTTGAACATTAAAATATTCTATACCCTCTAAGGTAATGCATTCTTAATAACAACAATAACAACAACAATCCTATATCGAACTCTGATGAATTGCAAGCTGCACCATTTAAGTCTCTTTAAGATCTACCTTCAAATACAACAAAAATTTATACACATTGAGGCATTTTTTGTTCCTTGATCGTAGATCAATTAAAACTGAGCATACAACACGTCCTTTAGTCTTAATCATCTTATACAATAAAGTAGGCGTTAAGTTTATAGTATATGAATGAAGAAGAAAAACAAAAGAAATTTAATCAAAAAAGAAAAAAAATACTGTATAGAGTATGTATGTGCATTATAACCTGTAAAAGAAACAACAAACAACAACAACAGCAACAATACAATTATTTGTGCGTACGGTCTGGATCCAATATTAGCAAAGTAAATGATACTTGAACCAAAAGTGAGACAGTCTCCATAAATTGGGGGCGTGGCATATATACAATACCGCCCTTTGTTATGAGATGTGAGGTATATTAAGTTTGTCCTTACATTTATAAGATTTAGAAGAAGGCGTCAGAGACCCTACATATATATATTCTTGATCAGCATCAAAAACTGAGTCGATCTAGACTTGTATGTCCATGTGTCTCTGTTGTTGACATTTTCACGGGCGTAAATCTTCAGCTAATGAGCTGAAATTTTGTACAAACACTTCTAGTTTCCACATCTTTACTTAAATTAAACAAAATAGGTCAAAAGCCACGCCTATAATTGAAAATAAAATATATTTTTCTGCCACAAAAATTGAGCTAGGATGTTGAAATTTGATATAAATATTTATAAGTACTTCATCTAGAGATGTGTCAAAAATAGGCGTGGTCGTACAACAAACACGCCCATAATAAACAAAACTTTATATATGTGTGAAATGCGGTACACATTTTAAAAAATACCTTAGTGATCTATACACTAAAAATGGGCGTGATCGGGTAACAGACACGCCTTCAATTTACAAAAAACCTTACTTAGCATAAAACTCGACTTGCAAGCTTACACGTATTATAGAAACTATAATCAAACTGCCTCGCCCACAGTTTGTATGTAGATGAGGAAAGAATTTAAAATTTAGCGTTAAACTAAAATTTTACCCTAAGAGTCGAATTTGTTAAAGCCTACGATATCCGACCCTGCCCATTTGTTTCTTGATATTTTAACTTTGTAGATTAATTTTTAAGGGGCAGAGAATTTTTTAGGAAAAGATTTTTATCTCATTAAAATTGACGCTTGATTTTTGCCCAATTTCAAAAAGAATCTATCTACATGCAGAATCTAAATATGTGCGTTTAATGATATAAAATAAATATATGCTCTATCAGTAGTAGGATAAAACGATTTTTACGCGCCAGCCGCACACTATACATGTGTAAAAATGCGTTTAATGTCATACAAATCAAAGTAAATTGGATGGACGCTTGACATTTAGACAGCTGGTACCGGGGGTATCCTTAATTGCTAGAACTTTTTTCGCATAACATCAACAGCAACGCTCCTGATTCAAACTTGAACCCAACTTTATATTGTAGATGCAACAAAAAAAAAAACCATTTATTAAAATTGAATTATTTGCATAAAACTGAATGAGAAGATAACAAATATAATGTGTGTGTTTGTACAAGGCAGCCGCCATTTCCTATCGCATTGTATCAGCCCATCTAATCGAGAATACATTTACAACTGGTGGATGTTTTCTATCTCTATTTCATTTTTGCCTATAAAATACATATTAAGGGTAGTTTTCTGATACGTCTAGTTATGCTTACACGTATGTAGGCATGTGTATGTGTAATGTTTAATAATAAAAGGAAGCTGTCTGAAGTTACATATTTGTACAGAATCAATGATTTGATGCTATTTCCTTAAATGCATTTAAATTGTTTCTAAGCATTTAAGAAAAATTATCTCATGAGAGAAATCAATATTTAACACGTACTTACCTGCTCATGTAGTTGAAATGAAATGTTTATGATTTCAAACTCTTAGAAATGGATTCAAATGGAAATGAAATTTTATAATAGCTACTATTTTGGATTGTCATATGTATGTGTGGGCTAAGTACTAATTTTACAAATGTAACTTTTGAAAAATAAGAGTTTTGGTTATACCTTAATGATATATTACGTTTATTATACCGAAAAAAACTGTCCGTGCGTCCATATGCCTGTCTATTGTTGGCACTCACGCCCACAAGTGACAAAGAATTATCTATCAGGTGCACAAAATGAGCTACGAAGTTGAGATTTGATATTAATGAATTTTTCCATCAATCTGGGCCGGATAACAGACACGCCCTTCAAAAACCCTTCCAAAGTAGAAAACGAATATATACGTGTTACATAAACCATTAAGGGACTTAATCAAATACCTGTCACGCCCTTATTTTGTATACATATATAAATAACATAGAATAGAAAAATATTGAAATGGACATTACCTATCCAATGAAGCAAAGAAAGGACAGGAAAAGAAATGATAAGATAGGATAGGATTCTTAAGAAGAAAAAAAAAAAAGGAAAGAAGAGTAGTATAAGGATGGAAAGGAGAGTAAAGCAAAAGATAAGATAAGAAAGCATAAGATACCAAGAAAAAAAGGAAAAGAAAAGAGAAGAAAGGTAAGGAAAGAAATAGATAGGATAAGATATTACACGATAGGATAGGATATAAAATTGCCCTCGAGTATTTATATTTTTGTTATGTTATCCCTTAAATTCCTTTCGTTTCAATGTTTTTCACTCTAACATAAATAAAAATGAACAAAAATTTGCATGCAGTTCAACTGAAAACACTTTGAATGGAAAATTGGAATTGAATAAAATATTGTATTATTGTATATATCGATAAGAAGGAAAGGGTACGCATATAAACATCCACCCCTACTCGTACATACCTGTATCTATGTTTGTATCTATGTATATACTAAATAAAATATGTGGTTAACAGCAATTCATTAAAATGACAATTTTACAAAACTCCAACAAAATGACTACACTACTGCTTTTTGGTATAATACAAAATATATGTTGCAGCCAGTTGGTTGGTTGATTGTTGTTATTGTTGTTGTTGTTGGTGATGGTGATGGTGCTGTTGCTACAACAAAACATCATGTAGCCTTTGTGAATTTCCACGAATTCTCCAATAACGAAGAAGAAGAACAAGAAGACGTATACAAACCAAAAAAAAAAAAAAACACCAACATCGAACACACAACAAACATACAAACACACAAATAATGTTTGCTTGAATTGTATATTAAAACCTAAACCAATATGAAACATTTGTAAGAAACTTAAGGAAAAATATAAAACGTGCGTACGTATGTAGGACTCTACGGTTAAGGTTTGTTTCCCGACGCGATTAAACCACAACGCACAGTACACAGTGCTTAGTATACAGAGTCTAGCAAGAGGCAACTCAGGCTGTATAGGCAATAAATCGTTTCTTTTTTTTTTTCACTCTCACTCTCTCTCTCTCTCTTTCACTCTTTCACTCTTTATTCTTCGAATTCTTTATTCTTCTTATGCTTTGGATTGTGGTTTGATACATGACATCTTTCTATATGTATGTTGCACGCGCTTATATTGTGACATGTGTATATATTTGTATGTGTTTTGTATTTGGGATTGTGATAAAAAAAAGATTTTGTCCTTTTAATTGATATTTTTTCGTTAAAGGGAGGTCACCTGTGCTTCTGGTTGTTTGCATACAACCATTGTACAAAACCTTAATCAAGCACTTTTATGCCTTACATACCATTTATACATACATACACATGTACATAAATATGTTGTATGTATGTATGTGTATACAATATGTAAACATTTTAGTTATCCTTAATTCACGTACGATCGGGACACAATTTTTTTACGTTAAGCATACAAGATGCAGGGAAACGACTTCTTAAGGTAGTCTTGTGTTCCTACTGCTAAAGAGAGGGGAGTATACTAAGTTTGACGTACTGTTGGAAACATCATAGGAGTCACAACAGTTCAAAGATAAGCTCTGGACAAGAAGAAGAAGAAGAAGAAAAAATCATCAGCAGCAACAACCAAAATAACAACATTATAAAATATCCCAAAAAATCTCAATTGTTGCCATATATTTTTTCCTGCGTAGGGTTCTCATAATCCCATCTAAACATTGTACAATCTTAAACGATTGTTAAACTACTTTTTTAAAAATAAGGATATAACGCCTACATGGTGTTTTATATTTGGTTGTATCTTGTGTCACAAGGCATTTATCTCTCAGTAACTAATTAAGTAAAAAAAAAAATACAAACACACATACACACACATACCAATGCCATACAAAATAGATTTTCAACGTTTTCACATACTCAAGTATACCATGCATACGCGATATTTGTTATGTTGTTGTTATCAGACATCCTATCCTATCCCAAAAACTGAATCATTGGTGAACAGTAACACTTATTGTCTTCACTTCACCACCGTTACCACCATCACCAACACTACTCTGCCACCCGGTGTCATATATGTTGTGTGTGTGTGTGTGTGTGTATCTACATTAACGGGAATAGGTGAAACATGTTAAAAGTTTCAACTGTTGGATGTTAATGTGAACGGAGGTGTGTGTGTGTGTGTGTGAATTTGATTTCAGTTGTGTTTCATGTTCCACAAAATATAACAAGCTTGCCAGCAAAACCAACAACTGCAGCAACAATAACAATAACTTTATATACCATACGTAACCTAAATAAATTAAGTTGTTAACATGACAATTTAACATACATACCAACACACAAACACAATTAAAACTAAATCCTAACCAGCTAGTCACCAGCCCGTATTCAATTTTTTAATGAGACTCTCTTTCTCTTGCTGTTACTCTTGCTGTTGCCATTTAACTGGTTTTATTTCTATATAATTTTTTCTTTTTTTAATTTCTTCGATTCGATAATTTTCCTCTCATACACTTGTGTAATATAAAATGTAATAGCGAAAAAAGAAAAAATAACAACAAAGTTGAGGTGTTAGCTTAGAGAAAAATCCTCCAAGATTTTATAATAATATATAACATTAGGGTGTATTGCAAGAGAGAGGAAAGGTTTGGAAAGCAATCCAATACTTAGTTGTAAACACTCGGTTTATTATTATACCCTACAGCTCTAGTGACAAATTGTGCTTTATAAAGTTTGGGTGGACGTTGGTAACTTCTAAATGAAAAATGCAACACTCATCTTCGATTATACCGATCGATTCAGAATCAAAATCTGAAACAATTCATCCATCCGTCTGTCTGTCCACGCATATTTGTGCTTAAGCTACAACTTGCATTTTTTTGAGATTTTTCGCTAAAGTTTAATACAAGAGTATTAGCCCTGTGAAGAACCCTTTTGGAAATAAACCGAATTGGTCTATTTTTAGAACCCTTCTCCATATAAGTTTCTATTATAATAAAAGTCTTTATATGGAAAAAATTTACAATTTTTAATATTTTTTGACAAAATTTGGTGAAAGCTGTGCCAAATTTAAACCCTTTCCATATAACCATATTTCACAAAAACACTTACTGACTAATTATTGCACAATTTATGTAACTAAGTGGTGAAAGGTATTAAATGATCGGACTTGACCGCCTTCAACATTTTTACTTATTATATATGCACAAGTACTTCCTCTTCTGTATGGTGTCATTAGAGTTTACGTTTGGTTTACCTCTGTCTCCCTTCCAACCCATTTCCATTCACATTTTATTCGAAAACGTGATTTTTCTTGAAGTGGTTTTTTGTTGTATTTTCCTATTTTATTCTTTTTTTTTTTTGTATTATTGTTGTTGTTTTTGTTTTTATTTGGCAAAATTTATTCATTTACATTTCCTTAATTCTATCACGCCTTCTATCTCTGTTTCACTTTTTTTTCAAACTTCTTTACAGACCCTGCAGTCACTACAAAGTGCCGCCAAACGAGCGGGGACCTCATGTGCAAACTGTAAAACCACAACAACAACCCTTTGGCGGCGTAATGCGAGTGGTGAACCCGTCTGTAATGCCTGTGGCCTCTATTATAAGTTACATAACGTAAGTAATGAAAAATCATATAACAAACAATTACAACTACAACAACAATAACAAACTATGACTTTATATACTATATAAACGTACACATATACAAATTAAACGTTTTTTATAGTTTTTCTTTTTTTTTGTTTTTTTGTTAAGATATCATGAGGGAGGGAAATTAGTCAGTTAGCGTTTTAACTTAGAAATAGTGAATGATTTACAAAAACAAAAGATTGAAAAAAACAAGTGAAAATGTTATAGACGGTTATAGGCAACCATTTAATACCCTACACCCTTCAGTTGTACACTTTAGTTGGAAGGCATTGTCATATAAGCCACTCTGTGAAAAATCCTTATATGGATAAATATTCTAAAAATGGTTTCTTCAAATTTGGGACAAAGTTTGTCAAAAAATATTAAGAATGCATGTTCGCCATATAAAGACTTTATTTATAATAGGACGTGTTCGAAAAGTGGCTCAATTCCGTTCATTTTCGTGGAGATTGCTTTTAAAACCAAAACATCTTTGTACCATATTTCATACAAATATCTCAAAGCTTAATATTCATACAAACAATAGGTGTAGTAGATACTTGATAGCGGCCCCTAGTACATCATGCCCATTTTGGATCGCCCATCTATATATTTTGTAGCAGATAATATATATTTTTATTATTTAATTTTTCGTACTATTTAGTACTACGTTACTTATTTCGATATTTATGTATGATTTTCAGTACCTAAGTACTAGTAATTATGATTGCAACTAAATTCCAAGTACTAGTCAGTACTGAAGTACTTGCCAATTATTTAGTACTTTAAACTTCCGGATCACAATGGGCCTAAGTTGGCCTAGATGAATAGTCTTATGGACGAATACCTGTCCTATCTACTTACCTTGCTTACCCTGTGTATGCATTTAGAATTTTAGTAGTGCTTGAAGTTTTGTTGTAGAATATTTTTATTAATTTTTGAATTACAAAATTTTTTTGTCGCTTAAAATTTTTATAAGGCTATCCAATGATCGTTTTAAACCTACCATAATTTCTTATTGTTTTGTTTTCTCTTTACGACAATATAATAATTACTTGCTGCTTAAAGTCTTTTGGAAAATGTTGTGCCTCTTGACGTGGCAATAGTAATAGTAGTAGTAGTAGTGTTAACAGAAATTGCAACCTTTTCCTTTACAGTTCACAGGCTTTACTCTCCCGCAGCTTTATACTTATATATAAATAGTACGCTGTAGGCGTTTTGTAATGTTAATAACTTCCGTTTGTCTATATGCAAGTCAATCTATATGTAAGATATTATTATTGTTGTTGTTGTTATATATATAAACTACCCACCGGATGCATTGTCATGTTAATGGTAATCCTGCAACATAATGTTTACTTCTCATTACGTTAATCTCACGCGGCCGATCAATGGCCAATCATTGTCGTAAATATAACAACAACAACAACAATAATAATAACGACGGCAACAGTAACGTTATACCAAGCGCTCTGTCAAAGTTTATGCTCTGATGATAGTTTAATAATATCATCATACTTACCTCTACACAGGGCAAAAAAAATAAAAATAAAAAATAAACAGAACGGAGAACTTATCATTTATTAAATCGCTTATATATACAATGTATATGTGTGTATGTATTACTGAGCATTCGTTAAGAGATATTTAGATTGTGCTTAACCGATTTCACACACCATTTACCACGTGCCATTTCCTATTCGCTTACACTTACGCTCACCAAAGCATATTTGCTTTACTACATATTACACAAACATACAGTTAACTTGGAAGGTTATTTTGTGTATGTTAAAATGATTTCTCAAATATTTCAAATCTTCACCACCCATGGCAGTGAAACTTTCCTAATATATAAATTCAGGAAATTAACTGTGCTTAAAAATTCTCAACACCCCCTTTGTCAGCTAACCGTATAAAGGGAAAGTTGTTATTGTTCGTGATACATATTGTGTTAACACTCTTATGAAGCAGCATCTCCCCTCTCTGATGGATTGTTTGCTGAATCATAGAGAAACCAAACCCTCCGCTTAGTACGTTTGTTATCTTGTTTAGATGATATAAAGTGATGTGAAGTTGGAGGTGGAGAACGCGTGCATGTATGTTTTGTAAAGATAAGCTTTATTTAAACGACCACACGGCCACCAGCCGTGCCGAGTGGTTGTACAAAACGATAATATTACATCTAACAGTTTATTTATGATGCTAAAGATTATTAGAGAGAAGTGGGGACAGCTCTGCAATGTTATTTTTATATAGCACAAAAGTCATCAAAATTGGCTATTCTATATAGCTTTCTCTCTCTCCCCTCTCCACTCTCTCGTCTTTAATCAGCCCTATTAAAAACTTTAAACCTGTCTGCCATACACACGTGACTTACTTACTTTTCTTGTCCTTTGGGTATAGAAAACTTTCCAAAAAAAAAAAAAAGAAAAAAAATTCATTAGATATTTATTAAAGCTAAAGTCTTAAAATACTTTAACCAATGACCTAAGGCTAGTTAAACAATGACAAACAATAGCAAAAGCGAATATAAATAAATATAAATTCTATGAAAAGAGAACTTTTTACAAAACTTTGCTCAACTTTTGTTGTAAAAATTTCAACATTTCTCATTAAAAATAATTCAAAAAAAACATATAATAAAAAATTCATTATCATAAAAACTTTGTGTTTCCAACACTTACGCTACTTAAGAATAGATAACTAACACTGAACAATTTATTTATATATGAATTTTTTTTTGCTAAAACATTTTACTGTGTACCGTTCTGAAGCACTCTCATACGCATGCACAAATTTTATCACAAAGACTTTTATACTCTTGGGTTTATATACGATTGGATAAGATTTATTATTTGTGGGCATGGTCAATTTATATATAATTGAGTTTTATTTTAACGACTATTATTCCTCAATCATCGAAATCCGACATAACTACGTATAGTGTATGTGAAAGTGTGTGAGAAGTTAAGAAGAAAACTGTTAAATTATTGCTATTGGCTGTTGGTGTATTTCATTTACATAATATTTTATATTCAATTTTTTTTTTTTTTAATTTTTTAACAAATTACAATCTTTTGTAGAAAAGCATATAAATACAAACACACGCACACACAGGCACAAACTTTTATTTTTATATATTTTTATATAAATCTATTTAATTGACTGTTAAAAAGGCAATAAAACAACATTTGTTGTTTGGTTATCAGATGAACTAACTTAAAGCAACAATATCAACAACAACGATAACAAATAAATTATTATAGCACGATTTAGCAGCTACCGGCTCTTTGGGTGGTTTTTATAGTTATTTATTTCTCCAAGTATGAAATGTTTTTTTTTTTTTATTCGTTCCTTTTTTTTTTCAGACACATCACACGTAATAAACGCATACATACACACATACACTTGCAAATATTATCAATCATCATCATCAGCGCCAATCTAAATATGGCCCACACTTGGCGTTTATTTGTAAAATAGAAAAACTACGAAATTTCTTTTTTTTTTTTTTTTTTTAATTGTTTATTTTAATTGGTAGAAGCAAAGTGTATTTTTCGAACTAAAATATTATATAAATGTAGACTGCAGAATATGCTCGTTCACATTTTGTTAACGCTAGACCATCATCATCATCGTCATCATTGCCGCCCGTTATATATTTTTAGTTTCAGTTTAGCTTTCAATATGATTTCAATTTGGACACCAGCCCATCTTGATAAGATATCAATCAGTCAGTCAGAGTCGGGTATTTATATAAACCACAATAACTGAATAAAATGTCATATATTGTATACGAATGTGTACAACTGTTATACATACATTCACCTATAATGTGGAACATTTCGTAATGCTTTCACATACACAGTACGGACATATCACATAATCTTTTGGATATCCGCGTTATATGGATAAATGTTTTATAACTTATTTTTCCGGGTGTTTGTACTGAAACTTTTATGAGCATTTAAACGTTTAATAAAATAAAAGTCACGCCCACAAATAGGCTAAATTTAATGAAGACCTCGAATCGTTTCGTTTTACATTCATCAGTATAACTAAAAGTGGGCAGTATCGTATAATGGACACGCCCATAATTTTTCCGAACTGTGCCTTTCTTGATCAGCAAAAAAACTGACTCGATCGAGACATGTATGTCCGTGTGTTTTTGTTATTGCAAAATTTGATGATTAAGCCACGCCTACAATATTAAAAATCGTGCTTTATAATCTACCTATCAGTCACAGCTGTGTAGCTGAAATTTGGTATATA
The DNA here is from genome assembly GCA_963978525.1 of Ornithomya fringillina. NCBI lineage: Eukaryota > Metazoa > Arthropoda > Insecta > Diptera > Hippoboscidae > Ornithomya > Ornithomya fringillina. Next base: position 30,637,161 of record OZ021691.1, on the reverse strand, counting down.
AAACTTAAATTTTTATAATTACTTCATTCATCAAAATATCAAAAGTGGGCATGGTCATATAACAAATACGCCCACAATTTAAAAAAGGCAACCTTTTTGTTTTGTATTGAATCTGATATGTGGGTTGATATATATACGCTGTTAAATGACGTATTCATGTACTTGTCACGCCCACTTTCTGTACATAGATTTTATATAGAGATGTGAAGGGTACTTGAGATTCAGCCTAAGCCAAGTTATTAGTTAATTTAGTAGTTTTCCAATTAAATTTAAACATATCCGTACGTCCGTCCCTCTGCTTGTCTGACGTTCCGTATAGCTGACTCTCTGTGTGTCTGTCTATATCTCCATTTATTTAAAGGATATAAATATATTCATTATATTTGTCTATGAACTATTTGTCTGCTTCTTAAACTTTATACCATAGTTGACAATATTGTTTTTTTTTTTTTACTGGACCCCTAGAAATTCCACTTAACAGTTTGATACAATTAGCAGATAATGTTTTACAACTTGGCGAAAAACAAAAAAATGTTTGTAAAAAGTATCAATTACCAAAAAACAATTGTTACCTTAATGCATCCTACCATTCACTCCCCTCCTCCATTGTATACATAAAATTGCTTTTAATGCATTTTTTTTTTCTTTTTTGGTTGCTACATATCTTTAAATGTTTGCCGCTGTACCTTTGATGTAATGTGATGACATAAAATACTTTTATAGAGAAATTACTGTTTCCAGATATAAGGAGAGGCAATCGTAATAGGTTTTTTTTTACTTGATCTTTGCGTGTGTGTGTGAGTTTTGCTAGCAACAGCCCTCTTCTATTATTATTTTATTAAGGCACTTTATAGGGGCTTTCACTAATCGTTTTGTTTCCTTTTTGTACCATTATATGTGTTTGGGGTACACTTAACAAGGGTTTGTTGCTGGTTGTTCGTTTATTTAACATACCATACAATTCGTTTGACAACTGTTAGCGACAACTATTTTTACATGGTGCTGGCTGGCTGGCTGGCTGGCTGAGTGCCTAACTTCTTCATCTTTCGTTAATGATCTATAAAGAATGTGTATCTCACTCTCTCACTCAGTCTTTCTGTTCTCCTCCTTTTCGATTCACCCTCTCTATACATTGTTTGCTTGAGTTCACTGTTGTATTATTATCAAAGAGCAATTCAAAATAACAATTCCATTATAGTACAAGGTACCGTACTATACTGTACTGTACTGTACTGTTCTTTGTAGCCTGCCTCTAAATTTTTGGTCATTTATTGTATAAATGTGAAACATAGCAAAATTTTTTCATGCATATGTAATCGCTTTCGTTTAGAGGGTAGCTTAATAAAACAACAACTACAACAACAACTTATATACCTTCATATAAATTTTTTTATATAATTGCACACACATACATACATTTTTATTGTATTGTAATAATTGTACATGTTCAAGTACTCGGTACTTTACAATGAAGGGCAATTTTTAACAAAACAAAAACAAAAAACACAACAAAAAAACAAAAAACAGATCGACTATGTGAAAAAAGAGAGATGTATGCGCAGTGATAAGCTTAGTTGTTGTTTTTTTTGTCGTACTCATATGCTTTGCTATCACTAGTTACCTTATGAATGTGAATGTTTGTGTGTGTATATAAATGTGTGTGTGTGTTTTTATATACGGTAGAATATTTCTGTTTGCATGCAAATGGCTGAGCGCAGCGGGTTCTTTTTTTTTTTTTTTACATTTCGTGCGTTAGCTTCCTCTTCTTCTGTACGTTTTTATACGTTAGAGACAGCCAGTAACCATTACTATCAGTGCATAAAAATCAAAGTTTCCCGTCTGCACTTAGTAGGTACCATATACGTACAAATCTGTTATCGTTTATATATATATATATATATAAAAATATAAATATTAAATATATATAAAAGTGTAGGTGAATAAAAACTTTTAAAGCTGTTTGACTATTTAAACAACTGATGAGTTTGTCCATGATGTTTAAGTTCTAATTACTTAGTCCTTCAAGCAAATTACATAATTTGGTATCAAGCACGCAGCTGAGGTAGGACAGGGGAAGATCGGTATGAAATTTTTTATGAACTCGTGACTAAATGTAATATTCGTTGATAAAAAAAAAAAATGATGAGCTCCCCTAAAATTTTAATAGTTCGTTAGGCCTGTTTAATACAGAATTATGTTAACATTAGATGAATGACTTCTTCTTCAAAAGAAACGTTTTCCTTACAGTCGTATATATAAAATTTATTATGACTAAAATGGGCATGGTCAGACAAACCCACAATTTATAAAAAATCTTATTTAACGTAGAGTACAATGCTTAAACTATAGAGGGTATAATTAGATACATGCCACGCCCATATTTTTATATAACACAATTTATAAAAAACATTATGTAGCGCAAAATTCATCTTGTTAATTTATACTTAATAAAATATATACATAAATTATAATTAGATAAATGCCACGCCTACAGTTTATATATGAAGGTAGACACTATTAAAATTTGCCATAAATCTGTTTTCAAACATTTTCCTCATGATTGTAAATTAATAATTATCCATCGATTTTCCCAAATGGGCGTGGTTGGATAATAGACACGCCCACAATTTAAAAAATATGGAGCGCAGAATTCAACATAAACTATAGGGAACTAAGTTAAGTGCGTGCGACGCCCCCCTGCTGGTTTATGGAGGTAGAGTTTAAGTTGAAGCCGAAACCAAATTCATCTTTTTTACTTGTTGAGAGATGAATAAAAATTTTAAATCAAAATTAGCAATTTTACTGCTGATACTTGTATACTTTGATATAAATATTATTACTCAACTTGTGTTTATTTTTTTTTTCAACTTATATAATAAAATTAATACAAAATCTCTTTAATGTTGAATTTTCACCAAAAAAAAAAAAACAAAAAAACACTTTTTGACATTCTTTCATTTTCTATCATTTCTATTTTGCTTTCTTTCAATGCATTTCAAAAATTTAGGTTAATCGGCCTCTTACCATGAAGAAAGAAGGTATACAGACGCGCAATCGTAAATTGTCATCGAAATCGAAAAAGAAAAAAGGTTTGGGTGGTGGTTGTTTACCGATTGGCGGTCATTTGGGTATGGGTGATTTTAAACCCTTAGATCCATCGAAAGGTTTTGGTGGTGGCTTTTCAACAATGGGTAAGTTTTCTATATACCCATACATACATACATAAATATCTATGTTATATACAAAGTCAAAAAGAGAAGAGAGAAGAGTAAGAGAGAGAACTTTTTCTATCTTTTGTACTTCAATTTCATATTCTGCCATATTTGTATATTTTATATACATTGTACAGCACAACATGGCCATCTTTCCAGTGGTTTACATCCAGCACATGCGCATATGCATGGCGGTTGGTATACGGGCGGTATGGGTGCATTAAGTGCTTCCAGTGGTCTGCAAGGTGGCTTCTCAACAGCTGGTTCCTTAAGTGGCGGTGTCGTGCCACATTCACAACCTTATCATTTGGGTTTGGGATCTATGGTAAGTTTATCGAATGCTGGCATTTGCCATTTATGACGCTCCAAACATGTGAAATTCTGTAATTTTTACTTTAAATTAATATTTTTACACTTTTCATACAAGGTTAAAGGGGTGCACACTAATGTTATCGAGACTAGACCCTACGACTTACATATATTTTTGATTAGCTTTAAAATTTGACTGTTCGTCCGTGTATTCGTTTGTTATTGAAACTTTTATAGTCACCAAAATTGAAACATATGTAGTTTCTAAGTGCAGATCCAAGTTTTTATTTGAATTTTAAAAAATCTCCTAAAAGCCACGCCCAATAGGTATAAAAATCTAAGCTATAAATTAGACATGCGTTTTAATAATTTTATGATTATTTGATCTATGAATTTGTGTCTCAAAACATGCTTATAATTTTAAAAAAACTCTTCGACTTACATAATATATTAATGGTTCGCGGGCGTAATGAGGTACGAACCACGCCCATCCTTTATAAAGATGCGTAGGGTTATTAAAATTTTGCCCAAGCTAATTTTCCTTCTATTATACTCAGAATCGGTTAAGAGCCGCGCCCACAATTGTCAAAAAATCTATCTACAATGTCAAAAGTCTGTCGGTCCTTCTTTTGATAAATTATTTTATTTGATTAAGAACTTTTTCATATCTTTTCCTACTTAAACCATAATCTTCGTTATTCTAATTTATTATCTATTGTATTTTTTTTTTTCTATATATTATTAAAGGGCACTTGGCGTACTGACTATACGTGATGGAGTGGCAACAATTTGAATAACAATCTATTCAATTGAGTTGCAAAATAAAAACGGAATCAAACATAATGGAAGAACAATAATAGTGAGCAGACGAAGAAGAAGAAGAAGAAGAAGAAGAGGATACCTTTCAGCAAATGAATTTATTACAACAAAATGGAAAAACTACCCAAGACTGGTTACACTGATGCTTCAATCAAAACCTTTCAACTTGGAGGCAGTTTCATAAGCTATGTCTACTAAGGTACTATCGGTACTACTACTACTACTACTACCTACGCATAACAAAGCGCATTAAATTGCCATAAAAATCAAAAAATATATTGTATTTTGTTTTTGTACATATAGAGAAAATTTTAGTTAATTGTAAAAGGAAACGTTGATGAGAACAAAAATATTAAGGAATTGTAAATAAAAACTGATACAAAATCTATCTAAAATATACATAAATTGTGCATAGAAGTAAAAAGTCTACTTACAAAAAAACTATGAAACATAGTTCATGGTACTGTTACAAGCACAAATACTTACCCGCCAGGGTAGTAACAGATGCCACACGCTCAACACCGTTAGAGTACATTGGCATTACAGTTAAATGTTAAAAAATCATCAATCGAGTAAATATTTTTACTGTGTATTTATATATATATATATATATATGTATATAAAAAATGTTTATATAATAAGCGTCAAATCCCGTAAAAGAATTATAAATATGAAAAACAAAAAAGTTCACTGTAGCCAAAATACTAAATTGTGTACATACAATAACTATAGACATCTATACTTACATATAAAGTATTAAACAAAATATTTTTCTGTATATACAACCTTTGTTTATATACATACACCCTTAGACCTATATCTATACATATACAATACAATATAAACATATATTTAAATAATAAAAAAAAAATGAAAAATTGTTGTTAAAAAAATTTCATAAGAGATTGTTTTAGAAAAAATACAAAATACATACATACCTAAATAAAATAAAAAAACATAAACAATTTCACTCATTGGCCATATTAATAGATTACGATTACAAAAGCAAAAAACAGAAACAACAACAACAAATCAAACAAGTAAAAAAAAAAAAACAAGAAGCTGTATTTGGCATAAACCAAATCTGGGATAACCTTTACATTTATCATAATGTTATATGGGCGTGGCATGGATACAATTACACCCTTTTTTTTCTTAAGTATAATGTGCACTTTATCTCAATGTTTAAAATTTTTGTATAAAAAATAATTTTTTTTTTTAATTGCGGGCATGTCTGACAACCAACCAACCTCACCTATTTATGCATAGCTGGACTAACTTGTGGTTTCAGCGTTTTGAAGAAGGATTAGCGTGGCTTATTAACAATTGCCATTTAAAAGAAAAGCCCGTTATCCAAAAAGAGAAATGCTTACACAAAATTTCAGCTCAAAATGTCAAATTTTATAACAGACGGACAAGGAAAAATTAATACAAATTGGTTCTTTTGTGGTAACTCTGCGTATTGAAAAAGAAATAACAAACTTAGTACATGGTAACCGCCCTCCAACCCGATTTTTATGAAGGCTATCAAAATGCAATCTTTAACACTCATGTATATATACGAGCTGTGTAAATATATATAAAATTATATATAAAAAAAAAATATTAAACTTAAAAGCAATCACATCTAATAAAACAAAACAAAAAATGAGGAAAAAAAACATCAACAACAACAACAACAACTTATATAAATTTAACTAAAATCAATAAAATAAAATAATACAACAAAATATTGAAAAAAAAAAATTTATGAAAATGTGTTTTAATATTTTGAGTTTTTCAATTTTTTTGACACATCATTGAAAGAGTCTTAACTAGAAGAGGATTAAAAAAAAATGGCGGCCGATTCATTTTATTTATTATAAATGTCTTCACAATATATTCAATATGGGTATCAAATGAAAGGGCTTGAGAAGTAGAATAACATTAGCTAAACATCGGCATACAAAATCTAAAATGGCGTCCACCACAAAATGGCATACAAGCAATTTTTTACAATTAATGAGATACGATTGTGAAATGAAAAAGCTTGACGGGTAGAATAACATAAGGCACCTTTTATTTCATATGGCGGTCGTCCAAAATTGTTATATTACTATTCTTCACAATATATTCATTATGGGTATCAAATGAAAGGATTTCACGAACCGAATACTATAAGCTGTGTTTTACTACTTTAAATTAAATAAGGAAGACGGCACCAAAATAAAATTAAAATTAAAATTTTTGTTATAGCAATTATTTTCATATATATACATATATATAATATAAAATAGTTGTTTTGGTTCAATTATACTTCATTTGTTCATTCATTATAATGAATGTAACTAAACCCGAAATTATTAAAAAAATCCTTGAAAGATGCTGAAAAAGAATAAAAGAAGAAAAATTTTCATCATTCTAATACACATGCATACACACACATACATATAATTGCTAATAAGAAATACAGCTTTTATATTCAATTTCCATCTAAATGTCTGTACGTCCAATTATATACTGTTTGAAAGTTTGTGTATGTTTTATGAAAACTGTGGCAGACTGCTTGGGGTCTATCCTTTGCTCAACTCTTCGACCTGCAATAAAAGAATAAAATCTCACTAAAGCAAAAAATAAAAGAACCAAAAAGCAATCTTTAATAAGGTAAAGAGATTAGATGCTACGAAGACCATATCGTGCTGCATGAAAACACCAACAGCAACCAAAACATGCACGTTGAAGTAAATGAATGTATGTTTGTACCTACGTAAGTTGAAAAGTTGGTAAATCAGCCAGTAATAATCACACAATCCTATAATAGCTACCTACCTACCTATCTACCTACCTACCACTTAACCAGGCCAGCTAGCCCATCTTTAACGACACATCAACTTACCAATTGGTTAACTGTGGACTGTAGCCGTGGTCTTCTCTGAAAAAATGAATATGTATATTTATATGAATCTAGGTAGTCAGTAGGCAGGCATGATGTGTGTATTACATACACAACATGTACATGCATGTAGATGTTGCTGAGATCGTACAAATTATGCATCAATGATTGGAGAGAATTGACAACACAACAATCTGCTTATTTACGATTGGTTTTTGACCATGTTGTTGCTATTGTTGTTATTCCTTCTTGTTACAATTCAACTGTAGATGATGATCTTTTTTTTTTTTTTTGTATGGTAAGTATGTAGATACTTGTATTTTGCCAGTTGTTATGTTATTATAAAGATTTTAATGGTGTTAACCATAGAGATGCATCTTCCATGTTAGTATGAAGAAGTATATTTCCAGGGAACTTGCTAACCAAAGCTACTTACAGTTGTGAGTTATGGAAGAAACTTTCATCTAAAGTGTACTTAGTTTATAAATTGTATAGCATAACAATTGAAGATTAGGTGGGACATTGTTAAGCTAAACAATTGAAAATGTTATAGTCGATCAAGCCCGACCATTTAATACTCTATACAATGACTTTAGTTGTACCACGCGAGACATTGCCACATGAATCACTTTGAGACAAATCATTGTATGGAAAGGGGTTCAAAAATTGATCAAATCGATTTTAAAATTGGCACAATCAACTATTCTTTACCAAGTTTTGTTAAAAAATTTTAACGATTTCGATTTTTTTCCCCTAAAGACTTTCTTTTAAAAAAACCTTCTAAAAAGGAGCCAATTCGTTACATTTTCAATAAACTTCAATAGACTTTGAAAAAATACAACAAACAAACAAGTCGTAATAAAGTATATCGAAATATCTCAAAGCTTGCGTAAATTTACATGGACAGATAGACAGACAGATGAACATGGTTAAATCGATTAAGACAGAAACATTGTTGTCTCATAAGTTCGCTAAATACCCTCACACGACATTCAGGCAAGTGGAAACTTCGATCAAATATTGGACTTATCGAAAACTTTCTAAAAACCTTTGAGGCTCGATTACGTAAAATTTGTAAAACATTCAAAACGCATCAAGTTTTCTTGAACACAAACCAAGAAACGACACCAGTTACACCCTATCGGTTACATAACTTTTAGTTTGCTTTCATTTTCCACAAAATATACTAAATTATAAATTATACACAAATAGTTGCACATACATACATATAAATAAAACATAAACACGAACTACAGACACGGGACACCAACAGATATGAAAAATAGAAAAATGAAAAAATAAAAAAAACTGGAAACATAATCTAGCTTGTTGATCTAATAAATGTTTTCAATTGCTTGCCAGAGCAATGAAAAGTCCAAAGCAGAGATCTTCAAACCTGATGATTTTCTTATTACAACAACGACAACTGTAGCAACAATAGTCACAAACATAGGCGAACCTTCAGCTATTGCTACGCAACATAACTGGGAAGCAGTTCATCTCTCTACACACACACACAGTTGAAGTCAGTATATGTGTATGTATGGGCTTGTAAAAAAGGGGAAGAGAATACCAAGAATAGTACGGATGAAAAAAGTTATAATAGTAAAAGTAAGTAATGTTTGTGAGTGCATGTGGGCATGTAGTGGAAACTGAATCAAGTACGAATAAATTCCAGATACTTTTATATTTTTTAATTTTTTTTTTCAGTTTATTTTGTAGTAAAAGAACTCCCAGTCATCGAATGACACAAAAGCTTTACATTTATACATACACAAACCTATACACACACACACACACACACACACACACACACACACACACACACACACACATCTACCAGATTTCAAAGGAAAACCAACAAATTCCACGAATTCAGAAAATCTTGCAGCACACAAAAGATGTTTTTATTTGAAAAAATTGCAAGTAGAGGATGATAATGATGGTAATCATGATGATTGTGTGAGATGATGATGATGATGATGATGCAGTAGATGGTGCAGACACAGCAGCGTCTTTTTTTGAGTAACATTTTATATACAACACATTTGTTGGTGGCTGGTTGGCTGCTTGGCTGGCTGGCTGGTTGACCGACCAGACCCAAAGTTGCCAGCTGTGAGGTGTGTGAACTCGGTAACAACAATTACATACATGCATACATACATACATACGTTTAATGTACGGATTTAGGTGAGTCACTAGCTGGTTAGACTTGCATTTCTTTAACTCACCAATTATTTATTTATTTCTATATGCAGAGAGCAGCAATTTTTCGAAACACTTTTTCACTTAAAGGATTTTTTGCAAATATTGCATCTTGTTGAAAATTTTGAACCATTTTATAAAGGGTTTAAAATCTTTTTTGAAAACTGTTTCAGTGCAACAAATATTCTCAAACTATTATTTACCTCTCTATAGATTTGCTGTGTTCAGGGGTGAAGGATGTTATACGTAAGATTTACACAAAATACATAATTTATATAAATCTAAATACAAATGAAAATTAATAAGTAAAATAATGAAATTTATATAATATGTGGGCATGGCGTATACCTGAAATAACATTTCCATGTCGGATTCTGCACAGAAACTTATCTCTTTTGTAAATTATGGATACGATCGGTTATCAGAAGAATTTCCACCTCATTATATGTATTTGATGGGAATCCTAAATGTTATTGAAAAGTCTTTATTATCGCTACCTTACTCTTGGGAGACTATATTTGGTTTCAAACACTTGCCAAACTGCTGGTCATACAATTGATGTATTGAAGGGGAACCATGTAATCTCTAGAAATGATCTGGTCGAACTTTTATGAGATTACATTAAATCATTGCTTCATGCTAATATGCCAATCATGTTACAGGAGCTCAGGGACAATATCAATGTTGGCAACAATCCGGTCGAAATACGCCTAAGAGTGAAGTAATATTGAATTGATCTCTGATCACGTAGTTACAGTGATCATATAAACATTAATAAATTCCATAATTAAATGTAATATGTGTACTATAACGTGAATAAATTTCAGTTTCACATCTCATTTATTCTGTATTTTATTTAAATACAAAATTGTTATGTCCTTATGGAAAAAAAAACCCTTTGTAATGAATTGCAAACGTAAACTCTAAATCAACTACAATACCTTCAAAATAAATTACATATACAAACATTTTAATTAGTATAATTGAATTTGGCTATCAAACACACACAAACACATATACACACAATTCATTAATAAATGCATCCTGTGTTCAACTGTGCTCAACCATTCAATTATATAAAATCCTCATCTTGGTCTTGTCACTATCATCCATTGCATGCATGGACAATAAGTTGGAATTAGAATGTAACGTGTAATATAATGTATTAACAAACACACATTCATATATATATATATATTGTAGGTGTACAAGCGAATGTATCATTATTATGATAATTGTATACACTGAGTTGTATTGCTGCTGTTGTTGTTATTGTTGTTATATGTAATTGGGGGTGATTGCTGGTTGGTGATAAGTTTCGTTTTCGTTTTTGTTGCAAAATAAAACAATAATAGTTATAATAATAATTCGAGTCATCGGTATAATTGGAAATTATTCTAATGAAATTAAATTGCCAATTGTTCAAACTAAATGCATTCTCACACATACGCAACCTAATACAATACAGCACAACACAAAACATAACATAACATGTTACTGAGTTACGTGTTTCCATTTCCATTTCCATTAATATTTGTACACAATACAGACAATTTCATTTTTTTTTTTTTTTATTAAAATACTTGTACTTGTAATAATAGCCAAAAAAGGTATCCAAGGTAAGGTATCCAAGTACATTAAGAGGGCATTACTTTCACCTGAAGTGATTTAAATATACACGTCCGTCCATTCAAGTATCTAAAAATTCTTCTTCTTCAATCTTTATAAAAGATCTATAATCAAGAGATTATAGTTGTCGTGAAATTTAGACAAAAATTTTGTACAACAAATGTGTCTTCAGGCCAGAATAACTTGACCTGAAAACCCATACTTTTTATAAAAGTGGCTATAACCCGAACCTCAGGTTAAGGTGGGAACTATACTAAGTTAAAGGAGACATCAAAGACCCTACACAGTAAAGCTAATAATAAACAAACTGATAGAAATTAAGAATTTTTATTTACATCAAAAATTGATTGATTCTTGATCAGTAACAAAAACTGATTCGATCTAGATATGTATGTACGTATGTCCGTGTATCCGTCTGTTTTTGGCATTCTCACAATTGTAAGCTTTAAGATATTGAGCTTAAATTTTATACAGACACTTTTATACAGTCTCTGGAAGTAGAACTTTACTTAAATTGATCAAAATCGATCAAGGGTCACACCCACAACTTTAAATATGGTATGCATATATTTAGTAATCTCATCTATCGATGTATCAAAAATGGGCATGGTCGCTTAATAAACACACCCTTAATTTACAAAAAATCATACTTAACATAAAACTTGACATTCAAATTGATGCGTAATGTATACACTATTAGAGGACGTAGTCATATACCTGCCACGCCCATCATTGCAGATGTAGAGGGTATTTAAAATTTGTCTGATTTGATTTAACATTTAGTTTTTTTACTTGCTTTTCATCTATTCGAATCCCGAAACATATTTCCGAACACCCTGCATATGGACATATGTACATATTATCCAGCGTGTGTGTCATGTTTTTCGTACACATATTTCTTATTTATATATGTATTGTATATATAAGTTTACATGTTTGTGTAATATTGCGTAAATCACTTCTGGTGACTTTTGCCTCCATTTATATGCATGCGACTGTGTTTTTATATAAATGCATCAAATTAATTAATTTAATTGTAATTTTGGAAGAAATTATTCAAATTGGTTTTGGTTACCATAAACCATTGTTCAAAATGTAAAATGGAATATTGAATAAAGGTTATAGACACACACACACACACACAACTGAGTATGTGAGTGAGTGAATGGAGCTGTGATGGGTGCGAGGCCAATATTGAAAAACAATTTTGTCATTAAATGTGTACAATAGTACCTTACATAAGTGTGTATGTGTAATTAAATTTCAAGTTTAATGGTTTTGACATGATTTTTTGTTCCAAAGCCGGCGGCTTTTACAGAGAGTTTACCTTCCTGATGAATAATAGCAATGTCTGCTATTACAAATGCGAACATAGGCATAAACAAAGTGTGCATGTGCAGTGTGCAGTGTCCCTGTAATATAAAAATGACAAATAACTTCTTCGCCTTCTACGTCTACGTCTTCGTCTTCTTTGCTGAATCACGTAACGCCCCTGTCATCTAACAATTACACGGATAATGTATGTGCAAATAACTGCATACCCTTTTGTATAAGTGTGTGTACTTGTAGGCATTATAAATATGCATGTATGCATGCAATGAATGTAATTTTGTGCATGCGAAATGAAAATAAAAATAAAAAATAAAGAATTAAAAAATTTAAACACAATGAAAATTCTCAGCGTAATATTCGCAATTAATTTTTGCACTTCAATGTACGAAAGGTGCACGACGGTGTCATTTATTTTATGTTTTTTGTTTTATTTTTATTTTTTTGTTTTTTGTTCAGAACTAACACTACTACAATTCAAAGGAAGTAGAAACGATTGGTCGTAATGTTTGTAATAATTCGATGAACAATTCAAAACTTTACAAAGTACTATAAAAAAATATGTCAAAATGTAAAAAACAAAAAAAAAAATTAAGAAATATATTTTATTTAAAATTAAAAATTTCTTTTATTTAGAATAAAAATTTTTTAATTTTTTTTTAATTATTTTAATTTGTTGTTATTATTTTATATCATTTTATGTGTTAATTTTTGTAATTTAATTTATATTATTATTTTAATTACTTTTTAATTTGTTTTTATTGTTATTAATTTTTTATTTTAATTTATTTTATATAACATTATATAATTTTTTAATTTAAATTATTCTTTATTTGTTTATTTCATTTTTTTTAATTTTAATTTTAAAAATAAAATAATAGTAATAAATTGCATTATATTAATAAATATATAATTTTTATTTTTTATATATATATAATTTATTTCATCTTATTTTTTTGCTTTATTTTATTTTGTAAATTTGTTTTAATTTTGTTATAGTATTTTACCTTAGATTTTTTTTCAATTGCATTCATACTGAAAATATTACCAGTCTATCAAAATTGTTTTAAAATTACTGAACAATTTTTTTATGAGTCTGCGTTTTTTTATTAAATTAATGTTAAAATATATATAAATTCTATATTAAATTTTCTCTCTCTAAGCGTCTCAAATTCGTTAGTAACCAGCTAAAATGGCTTTTTGTACGTGTTACCTGGGCATGTAAGCGCATAGGCAGTAATTAAACAGATACATACCTATAACAATAAATGGCATCAGTAACTGATGTTTATCGCATTTCCCGTCCATATTCATCATTAAGAATGTATGTATGTGTGTATGTATGTATACAAATACAATCATACATTTATTTCTCATAATGTTTAAAACACATCAGGGAAATATGGTACATAAGCATGATGACAACAAGAAGAAGAGGAAGAAGATTCCCTTGATTATTATACGTCTGTGTATATGGTATCTATATAAATGTAATGCTGTCCTCAGTAGTTATGGAATAGTGATTAACTTAAATAATCTTTTTACCCTCTCGTTATAAATGATCTAAAAATATGTCGCCAAACAAGTGAAAATGTTATAGTTAGTTATTGCCAATCACTTTATACCCTACACTACTTAGTTCCATAAATTATATAATAATTAGTTCAGTTGTATTAGTAAAAGGTAGACATTGTCATATAAGTCAGTCACTCCGTATAATATCTTTACATCAAAAGCGTACCTAAGTATGGTCCGATCGGGTCCAAATTTGGCACAGTCAATTATTAAGACAATTAAAAAATTTTTCATAAATTGTTTTAAAAAATATTAAGAATTACAAATCTTTGCAATATAAAGACTTCCTTAATAATAAATCGTTGTATGGGGAAAGGTGCTAAAAATGATTGAATTCGGTCCATTTTCAAAAGAGTTTCTTTTGCGATCAATTTAGGTTTTTGTTTCAAATTTTATCAAGATATGTCAAAAAATGTGCCCTTTAGCTTAAGCACAACTAGACAAGGAGGACAGACGGACGGACCTAAATAAATGGATTCAAAAAACTTATTCACAAAAAATGAGTAGAATTGAAAACTGATTTAGCAGTTACAAACATCATTACAAACTTAATAGACCTTTTTCCTACAAGTTGTGCAGAGCATAAAAAATTGTCACTTTATATGCTACTTAGTTCCCACTGTCTAGTTAAGCTTGAAATCAAACAAAAATTGCATTATAAGGATTAATGGACCTTTTCTTGTTGTTGTACTTATTGTTATTTATAAAATCAAAAGCCGCATAAACCACTCGAATTCATTAATCCAACCAAAAATTCCATTACAATTAAATTGTAATTCAATTGCAAAAGTTTTTCCATTCATTTGAATTCATATTCTATTCTAATCTGGAGGATTCAATTGAGAAGGCAAACCACCCCATTTGTATGTTATTACAATGAATAGATTCCAACGGTTGCTTTTACGCTTCAAATGCGCAAGCGTGCAGCCGTAATTGATCCCATCTAAGCCGATTTTCATTCGATTCTTTTCCATTTCACATAAATTCGTTCAATGCTTAAATGAAATACAAGCGTTGCAACTTACCGCAAATACTTACATTGCATAAACGTAAAGCTAAAAATATTAAAATTAATACCAAGGTATATAATATTCTGAAAAGATTGATAACAATATTTGAGTGGCTGGTTCCATGTGACCTGTTTAACTGATGAACCATGATTCACACGAAATTCAATTGATTTTAACATTTTCCTTATTTCTCCTTCGTTTGCGTCTGTACGTCTATTCATTATCAAAGTTAATAAACAACAACAAAAACAACAAAAACAACAACAACAACAACAACAAACATAATATAATAAAATATTAAAGTATTCCGCAGAAATAATTGTCAATTATAATGCAAGTAAGTGGCATGTGTGGGGTCGGTTGGTTAGGTGACAGTGATGTACTATACCTTGTAGTACAAGAACAAAAATTCTATAAATCCATCATTTGTATACAAAGCTAACAACAGTGGCAATAGTTTGAGTATTTACATGATTGGCATCAAACAAAATTTACGCGATGGTCTTGGCGGGTAATAAATATGTCATGAAGCGGCAATAACAATTGGTCACAATTGTCAACAAAGGCTTCACAAAGATGTTCTATCCAAAAAAATAAAAAATAAAAAAAAAACACGATTAATCTTAAGTTTATGCAAACGAGCATTTACAGAGTGGAACGTAAACCAACATTTAAAGCATATATTATGAGTAAGTTAACAACGGTGGCACCAGGAAATTCCGCATGGTAAACAGATTTAAAGTAATTTTTAAATAAGAGAATTTTTATGGCATTGACTATGATTACAATAATAACAGTGGGCCTCTAATTGTGATTGATTCTTTAATTATTACAACAGTTGATTGCATTCTTTGTAAATATGTGAAATACCTAACGGTTCATTTTACTCTTACTGTTATCATTCACAGTACATCTGGAAACACTGAATAACGATTATTTTTATTTTTTTTTTTTCATTCTTATTAAAAATGGAATACATGCCTTTTATGGGAAGTTTTTATTTCCATGTGGATCTTAATTTACTAAACTGCTTACTGAGGGAGTACCTTGCCTTATGAAAAACCAAATAAGTAAAAAAAAGCTAAATTTGGTTTACACGAACTCTTAAATATCTACCACATGTATTTACAAACGGTGGGCGTGGCAAGTACATAATTATGCATTCTTATAGTGACAGTTTTCAAGTCAAGTTTTATGCTGGCTACGGTTTTCTGAAAATTATAGGCCTATCTATTATACGACCACGCCCATTTTTGGCACATCGATGAATGGGGTAATTATGAATATGTGAAACAAGTTCAACCTTAATAGATTAAAATTTTCGGAAGTTATGCAACGGTTGTTCGACCATGCCCATTCGAAAAATAAAATTCTTATCCAAAAGTTCTCTGGTTAGAAAAGGATCACCATCTTTTGACTAATTCTTTTTTCTTTTTCAATCCATCTTTCCTCACCCTGTAGTTATTCACAACAAAAGAGACATTTTATCTCTGATAGGTTTCTTTTCACTCATTCTACTAACAAAAATTTAACACAAAAAATATGTAATTTTCACTGAAATTCTCCGTAAAATAATTGACATAGACGAAATAAAAGATCTATGCTTCATGCTGATATGCACACAGCCATCATAAACTAATAAAGTTCATTTGTGTAAAATTTGAAGCGATTTCTTTATATTATAATGCAGAATATTTCTGTTGTTTTTTTTCTTACTTCATATTGTGTTAATATGAATTTATAAACATTCTACCTATAACTGTATTTATATGTGTATTATATATATTAAAAGTGTACTATTATTTAAACAGTATTTTTAATTATCCATTCCTTGCATTTACGTACAAATCACAAGCTAGATAGTAGTATAAAAAATATGCCTTTTATGCAAAAGAAAAAAATACATATTTAAAAAAATTATAATTAACATAAAATTTGATAAATAGATAAAAAATAACACCATATTACATAAAATCAATCAATTCTTAACGACTTTGACTTTTCGAATGCGCAATCAACCACTGAAGCGTTATATCGATATTATCTTTTTCCTTGCACGAAATGCTATAGCAACATATCTCTCTATCTTGTATGCTGGAGAGATTCCTACACAAAAATTGTGAGGTATTAAGAAAAAATTTCCTTCATTTTCCAAATACATTAAAGGTAATACTTACATACGCTCTATTAGACCAGTTTCATCGAGAGCACCGGGAAGATCTCGTTTATTACCCAAAACTAGAACAGGTATACCGGTTAATTGTGGTTTATCTAGCAAAGAATGCAATTCGTTTCGGGAGGCTTCCATTTTATCCAGATCGGCAGCGTCTACCATATATCTACAAAAAAAAAAAAACCATGAATATGTGAAAATGAAGCCTTTTGAAAACGCAACAGAGTCCTTACACAATGGCATTAACACCTCTACAGTAGCGTTCCCACATTGATCTGAATCTAGGTTGACCACCTATATCCCAAACTTTAATTGTAACATTACCTTTAGTAATGCGACGCATATTAAAACCAACTGTGGGTATCATATCTTCAGTAAATTGGCCAGACTATTATTATAAATAAAGGAAAAAGATCATTGGATCAATAAGGTATGGAATCAAATTTAATTATATTGGTAAACAACACACATTCAAAAGTATCTATTTTCTTTATTCGTTATTAATATAAATCACTTAAATCATTCTCTATATTATACAAAAAACCTGAGACATTGCTTAAAAAAAACATTTCGTACTTACTGCAATTACATTAACAAACGTAGTTTTGCCCGAATATTGCAACCCCACTAATGTTAATTCCATTTCTTCTTTCCAAAATATACTCTTAAACCAATCCAGTATTCGATTTATTAGCGCCAACATGATTTTATATGTTTTTTATATTATAATTCCTTCTTAAAGTTATTAAAATTGATTATGGATTGTGTTTTTAATAAAAATTCTGACGCCCTTTTAAAAGTTAATTGTACATTAAAAATGAAGAGAACAACTTCATTAAATTCATGTAACATAACAATTAGTTAAAGAGAGATGGCATGAAACTATTCTTTGACATAATGCATGAAGAACAAAACAAAGGAAAACATCAAAACAGCTGATTTATATTGTATGAAAACTACGACTTTTATCATCACTGAGCAAGCGAATGGAAAATACCGTTCATAAGATTACGCAGAAAAGAGCGCTGAAAACATGAAGAAGCTTTCTTTTTTTTTTTTTTCAAAATGACGGATATTATTTTTCAATTTTCTTTTACTTTTTCATTCGGTATCATTGAATTTCACTTTAGTGGGCTATTTGTTAAGGAAATGAAAAAATATTTCTTCTAATATCTCTAAATTAATAATCTAATACGGCGGTTTGTATATTTTCCTATTATGTGAATACTACCGTTAACGATATTTCTCAATAAAAAGATTTTTAAAAGAGTATTTTTAAAGCCCTGCCAGTACAAAAAACGTAAGGGAAGAATGTATAAAGGAAATGAATTGAAACTTACATTAAATTAATTTACCGTTTACAAAATCCCACCTCCTTTACACAACACCAGCAACCTACGAATAAAACTTGATAATATGAGTAACTAGTATCATTGAAATAAATACCGGAAAGAATTAGAAAAATTGGTTAAGAACAGTCGTAACTATTTGCGTCTGTTTTGGGAGTAATACCTTTATAACTAATGTGGGCGGAGCTTACCCCAATTTTCTTTTCTCCTAAAAGCCAGTGCTTTTAAATTAAATATAACACATGCTTCTTCTTCTTTTTCTAGAATATAAAGACACATATTACCGTAATTACTTTGAAGATTTGTTATATTTTACATAAGAAAACACCAATTAATTCAAGCCTTAGTCTGAAGTGTAGTTTTTATTACATTTAACACAAATACGAATTACATATAAATGTCCCTTATACATATATATATATATGTATATGCCACATAAGTGTGTGTATGTTATTATTTGTCTATACATAACACCATTTTGCGTATTAATACACTTATTAAGAGAGACCTTAGAAAGACCCAAAAACCGTTTTTTGTTGTCTATATATAATTAGCTGATTTATATATATATATATATATATATATATATATATATATATGTTGGTGTGTGTATTTACTGTTGTTGCTGAAATGTTTGTATGATTAATACTTGGTAAAATATTGCTTACAATAGAGCGGGGGATGTCTGTTAAAATCTACGATTCATGGAAAGTGCTACACGGTATAAACTAAATTATACAATATATTTATATATGTATGCGTGTTTCTATATATATAGAAATTCAAGATTAGTTATATAGTTAAGACGAATCGATTTCATCACTTATATGCTAACAAATATGTTATCAATAATGTTATAAATAAGAGAAAAACTTATTTATTTCATTTTTATATATGTATCAGATAGTTTGGGCATTTCTTAATTTATATATAATCAAATGTTTTAAAAAAATGTTATCGGATTGAATCAATCAATCATTCTTACAACGCTTTC
The DNA here is from genome assembly GCA_963978525.1 of Ornithomya fringillina. Taxonomy (NCBI): domain Eukaryota; kingdom Metazoa; phylum Arthropoda; class Insecta; order Diptera; family Hippoboscidae; genus Ornithomya; species Ornithomya fringillina. The sequence continues at coordinate 30,617,685 of OZ021691.1, read as the reverse complement.
TATGTGTATTGCAAAAGAAACAAAAAAAAAACGGAAATTAAAGTTTTCTACGGAACTTTTACAAAAACACATCTCTCTCAATCTACTCTCTTTTTCATTTGTTCAGAACATCATAAAAAAAAAAACACATATAACTGTTTCATTTACTTTTATTAATACACAAAGAGAAGATGCAGAAGTTTTGCTCACACTATAGAAAGCGCTGTTATTTTAGATGATCAAATCCATTATTTAATAAAATCGTTAGCTCGAGTTAGTCTCTTAGACTCTAATACAATAATGTATAATTTTTTTGTTACATTCTTTTGTAATGAAATTTTGATATTTTTCTCTTTTGTTTCCTTTTACAATATTTTGCTTCTCATATTTCGTTATTAAGTTTTCCAACAAACTTACTACGAATATTGATTATAAAAAAAAAGGAGAATAGATCTAAAGCGCATATAAAAAAAAACTTGATTATAGCATCTAACCGTAAATTTGTTGATGCGTCATGCATAAAGAGAAGTGGGTCTGAAACGTTTATCAAGCTTTAAAAAAAAAAACTTTACGTATTTAAAATGAAGATTTCTTTCATATGGCCGAAAGCTAATATATATCTATATACTATATATATGTATACCATATATATATACTTTATTATTAAATATGTCTAAGAATAAAATATACGTCAAATGGCTGTAATGACTCAAGTGTGTTACCCACATGCTTTAAAGATGTGTTGTGGTTGTTGTCGTTGTTGCATCATTGTCATTTGTTTACAAACGCAGTTCCAGTTAATTTACCATTAATGTGTGCGTTTCCATGGGTGCTGCTGAATCGTATAGGGTGTCAGTGTCTTGAGTTGGTTCACCTTGTAATTGGCATTGGTTAGATAAAGTGCCAGCTCCACAATCACAGAAAAAGCTGCAAAGATTTAAACGGAAATGTAAAAAAAAAAACAAAATGTGACGAAAGTAGTAAAAATTAATGCAAATTAATCGGGTGATGGGGTTTTTATTTAAAAAAAAAATAATGCTATAACTCTTTCTGCTTACCGATCATGTCTGATAAATTCCACTTCATGGCCGGCATGACAATTTTTAATACAATTAACGCAAATGGCATTGCGATCGGTTGTGTTGCATGTTTGGCATCTATAAAAGTCATGCATTGGGAAGGATGTGTAGCTGCTGATTTTGTATAAACATTGACCGCCCGAAACAGCCTTCTCCACCTCATCCTCATTATTGAATATTTGATTACCCCTCGTGACCGGTTGTACACCGCTGGCCAAACATAAGCCACCAAATTTATTTTTAAATATTTGATTATATTCCAAGGTGGCGGTAGCATTATTTGTTATTTCTACACCGGCCGCTTGACCGTCATAAATACGATTACGCCTTAGCAAGGGATGCGACTGGGTAGAGATGAGCACACCCGCCTGCGTATTACGGAATATGTCGTTCTCTTCTAAGACACCCTTGCCACCATTAAATATGCAAATGCCACCATCACGTCCATCATAGATTTTGTTGCGCTTCAGAGTGGGATTTGAATCGGTTTTTATCCATACACCGGCCATAGCATTGTCAAATATTTCGTTTTGTTCCAACAAACCCAAGCCACCGTTATAGACTAGAACGCCACCATTTTGTCCACCCCAAATTTTATTGCCCCGTATAACCGGATTGCTGCCAGTACGTATCTGTACGCCCGAATACAAATGATTGAAGATGTCGTTGTCCTCCAGTTTGCCATGACCATTGTCATAGAAGTAAACTCCCACCTATAAAGGATTAAAACAACAACAACAATAACAATATGATGAAATTTTTCCCGAAATTCATTTCAATCCAACCTGTTTGCCTGAATGTATACGATTACGTCTTAGCACAGGTGTACTGCCCGTTGTTATCCACACCCCAGCCAATGTATTCGAGTAGACTTCATTCTCTTCAATTAATCCCTGACCCTTCTCGTGCACGTATATGCCCCCGTGTTGACCATGATGAATTTTATTGTGCCGTACTATTGGATCACTGTTGGTACGTATTTGTATGCCGGCCAAAGCATTGCCGTATATGTTGTTATGTTCGATGAGACCGCGTCCTTCACCAAATATATAGACGCCTCCTTGGTGTCCATTGTAGATTTCATTTTTGCGTATAGTTGGATTACTATTTGAAGTGATCCATACACCTGCAATGCCAACAACCAATAACAACAACATATATATGAAAATGCCCATTAATTACGCCCACTTTTCATTATAACAATCCTCCCCCAGTGATTTTTTTGTTTAAATGGTCAGTATTACACCTCCTTTGCAACGCCCAAAGGAGGTGTCAGGGACACCACAATATATATATGTATCTGTTTTTTGCACTCTTACAGTCAGAAAATTTGAGATATTGGGCTGAAATTTTTTATAGACACTTCCAGTTTCTCCCGATTTTGCCCATTTTGAAAAAAAATAAAAATTTCACTTTAATAAGAGGTTAATATATATTAAGAGGGCGAATATATATATATAAGCCACTCCCACAATTTGGGTATATCATATTCGGAGAATGATGGTTCGATATCCACAACAATCGAACCCTTGTGTGAAACGTTGGGGTGCTTTTAAAAATGTTTCTTCATTGAGAGGTAATTTCTCTACTCGGGAAGGGTAAGATCGGCACGATGCCTACATTTATGGGAACCATCACCAGAGTACCGATCTTTACAAGAAAAAAAAATATTTTTAAACGTTTCCGTTTTAAACTTGCCTGCAAAATTATTCGAATGTATACGATTCTCAATGAATTGTCCCAAGCCGTTTTCGTGAACGTAAATGCCACCAGTCTGGCCGTGATGTATTTCGCACTTGACCACGGTAGGATTGGCACCCGCCTTCACTTCAAAGCCCGCAATGCGATTATTATGAATGTCATTTTTTTCAAAATAGCCCTAAAATAATAATAACAACGACAACAATTGTTGGGAATAAATAATAAAAGCCACACCCACTTACCATTCCATTTTCAAAAGTAAATATACCAACATCGCGGCCATGGTGTATATGATTCTCGCGCATTATGGGGCTGGCGAAATTTTTCACCCAAATGCCGGCCAAAGCGTTGCGACTGATTTCATTATGCTCGTACGTCCCCTGAGCGTAATCGGTCACATATAAGCCGACATTCTCACAATCGCTGATGTCACAATTACGTATAACGGGATTGGCATTAACACCGCCCACACATACAGCCGCACCCACCACCGATGAACTGCGTATAATGCAATTGTCAATGGTCGGTGAACTGTTCTCACCAATGTCCAAACAATAGTGTTTGTGGTGCGACACCGTAGACGTGACATCGGGTGAGAATTTCAATGTCAGATAACCCAAATAGGCGGTCTTGGCGCCCTCCACAAACATGACCGTGGAGCCAGCCTCACGTTCCAATACAACAGCTTCGGCCACATTACCGGGGGCAGCACCAATTAACGCCACATCCGAATCTATGAATAAATACTCGCCCTTGTAGTGGCCAGCATGTAGGAAGATTAATGGGGCCGGATGTGTAAGAGGCTCGTTGTCTTCGTATAAATTGGGTAAAATGTTAGCATTGCCATTATTATTATTATTGTTGTTGTTTGTATTTGCAGCTGTTGGATTTGATAAACCAGCACTAATAACAGCACTGGACGACGACGCATTACCCACCACGACAGTTCTCTCCTCCGGATAATCGAGAGCCGCTTGTATGGTATCAAAAAACATTATATTACGATCCGGGTCACGAGTATTGTTATTTTGATAGCCCGGCCGAACATGTACCCCGCGATACAATTGGCGAAAACTCTCCTTCCATGGATTCAAATAAACCGACTCCTCCGGTTTCTCGAAAACAAATTTGCACATGTGCGGATTGAATAACGGTAAATCATATTCAAATACTGACTGATACAACCTCTTCCACAACTCGGTATCATTAGCAATAACATTGAAGCGCCGACACACCTGAGCCAACCGACACAAATCTTTTTCGGGTAGATACGAAAATATGGCCAGTAAGACTTCGTCGGCCAGTTCGTATTGTAAATATTGAGCGGGTGTCGGTCCCACCGTAACATTCTGTACAACTTCCGTGGGTGATAACGGGGTGACATCGACATTTTGAACGTACAAACGCCGCGAACGTTTGCGTGCCGGCAATAGAAAGTTGTTTGTGTCGGAGCCACCGATAGGTAGAGCACTGCAATGCTGTAGGGGTATGGAGCTGTGCTGTGTAGGTGGTTGGTGCAGTGTGGCACCCGTTGTGGGGGCATTATTAACCGGAAATGTGGCATTCGTAGATGGTGTGTGTATAATGGCTGCTGTGCTAGTACTAGAGCCCGAAGGGCTTATAGTTGATGTACCACCGCAACCACTAACACCACTAATTAGTTGCAATTGATTGTTTGAAGAGGATGACAACGACAGGGTTGTATGAGAATTGCCACTATTTGTGGATGACGATGCTGCTGCTGCTGCTTGTAAATAGATGCTGTTGGATGATGACGTTGATGAAGTGGCCGATGTACTACAAATCCATGGTTCATGACTATTAATGCCTGGTAGTTTGCTGCGCAAATCGTAAGGCGATTGATGACAACTCGATGCATTAAACGAGGTGGAGGATGTGTTATAGATTGATGAGCATCCTGTTGTAGTAAAATTAAAAACGTTTGTTTGTGTGTGTACGTAAATATTATAACATTATTTATAGAATTATTTAAAGATAAATGAAAAGACGGACAATTCAGATTATAAATGTTGTGGGATTGATCCAGAATCATTTCAAATAAAATTTACCTATGTCACCATTATTGGTAGATGTGTTCGATTCATTGCCGTTTGCGGTGTGCATTGAAAAATGACTGACCGATGTTGTGTTACCGCCCAGAGGCGGTACAGAGGAATTTATAAGTTGACCAAATACCGCATTTGAAGAAGAGGATGCACTGTTCATATTCGCCGCAAGATTATGGGAACATGATGGACCCATAGAATCAGCATTGGACATATTACCGTTATGTACTAATTGTGCAAAACTGTTGTTGGTGTTATTGTTATTATTATTATTGTTGTTGCTATTATTATTATTATTGTTGTTGCTGTTGCTGTTGCTATTACTATTACTAGAGACTGCTGTTGAATTTAATACCTGCACCTGACATTGTACAGCATTATTGGCAGTATCCGTGTTAGAGGTCCCTGAATTTGTAGCACTTGCATTTTGTATAAGGGGCTCCATCATATTACCTTTTAAACATATACACACATACATAGTATATCATTTATTGTGACGCCAATAAAATATATAATAGCGTACATACCCGTTGGACGATTTGGTAAGCCCATACGATTAGCACCCTTTCTTTTTGAACGTCGCACATAGGAGCGCGATGCAAACGAAGCGCTGGGCATTCTTGTATATACTTAACCAATTGTACGTATATATATTTATATATATATATATCTATATATATATATATATATATTCAAGTATATGCTGACTTTGCTTATCGAAATTTTTTGTATTTCTCTAGCCCCACATCACCCACACCACACAACACACTGCCCAAGACACCAGACTAGTCTTATTAAATTTAACTATTTGTTATTTAGTCTCAATTTTTTTATTTTTCGTTATATTTTGCACAATTATTAAAACAAAAAAATTTTTTGTACTTTCTTTATGGATGAAAAACTTTAACTATGTACTTATATATTCTCACTTGCACTTTAGACAATCTCATACACACTTTTTCAGCTGCATGGATAACAAAAGCAACGCCATTTTTCAAAAAATACTTTCCATTCTCTCTTTTGGGGTTCATTTGCTAACATTTAAATACAACATATAGCATTTAATACGATATTTTACAACTCTGCCATTATAAATAAGGCCGTGTAAATATATTTTTGAAGAATTTTAAGCGAGAATAATATATTTATTAGAATAATTTCAAGTTTTAAGTTGTAATTAAAATTAAATTTCAACACGGAAATTAATTACATAAGGTATATTTGTTTTTAATCAAATACCACTAAAAACATCAGGTAAATATTGCGATGATATATTGCGTTTTTTTTTTTGGGGGGAAATTTATTGGGATTTTTGTGTATTGCTTGAAATATATAAAGTGGATGGTTTAAAGTAGGAATTCTATTAACAGAATCAGTTGTAGAAAAGTTTTGGTTTATTAAATAATTAAAAATTTAAACAAGTAAGTACTTGGTTTGTTTTAAATCTTTCATCTAGCCTCTCCTTTGTTATATGAAGATACAAATATAATTAGAAATTATTTGCATCAGTTATGGCTTTGCTTTTAATGCGAACTTTTATTGAAATTTATACTGCTCGAAATCTTCGAGAAGTATTTTTAAGCAAATTATCCTGACTAAGCAATATTGGCATTTCATTTTTTTTAGTTACATTTCGATTTTAAAATATTTTTCTTTCGAATATTCACACGTGTAAATTGTTTCTAAAAAATTCCTAGTAAAAAAAAAAACGTCAAAAGTAACTTTTCGATTATGGCGTATGTTGAAGAGCAGTGGAATGATGACGACTGGTCAGAAAGGCCATCCTCAACTAAACGAAGGCCACACCATGATGATAATACGTGGAGAGATCATGCACCGATTAATACAAAAGTTTTTCACAACAACAACAGACACAGAAATAATAATTATAATAAAGATAATTTTCGTAATGGGAGTGGGAGAGGTTCAGGTGGAGGTGGAGGTGGCGGTTTTAGTAATGAAAGCATGTTTAAAGAATATATTGATATACCGATGGAGTCAGTGGGCCGTTTAATTGGTCGCGGCGGTTCCAACATACAAAGCCTACAACAAGAGTTTAATGTGCGGATTAATTTGGACAGAAATACAAATACCGCATCAGTTTCGGGGAAAGTTAAAAAAGACATTCACGATGCTTTAACAAAAATGAGGCAACAAGTGGAACAATGCAACAGTGGTAGTGGAACAAATATGCGAAGGCGTAGATCACCATCACCCACAAATGACGATCAAGCATATGAGACTGCCGCAGCAGATGGCAATGACCAGGATATTCCAAAACTTAATAGTTCCGATTGCTGTTTACCAAATGGCCTAATCGATTGGACTGCAGCCCATAAAATAGCTGAAGAACATGAAAGGCAAATATGGGCAAAATTGCCACCCATGGAGAAAAACTTTTACAAAGAAGATCCTGAGGTGGCCAATTTAGATGACAAGGAGGTGGAACGTATACGTTATGAAAATAATAGAATTACAGTGAAGCGAGTGTTTGTCGATGAATCGAAACCGCTAGAAAAAATTCCAAATCCCGTGTGGAAATTTGAGCATTGCTTTGCAGCATACCCCGAAATTATGGCGGCCATTTCAAAGCAGGGTTTTGAGAAACCATCGCCCATACAAGCACAGGCTTGGCCTGTATTGCTGCAAGGCAATGATATGATTGGTATTGCCCAGACGGGTACCGGCAAAACGTTGGCATTTTTGTTGCCCGCTTTAATACACATCGAATTCCAGCCAATACCGCGTTCGCAGCGTAAAGGACCCAATGTACTGATCTGCGCACCAACCCGGGAATTAGCTTTACAGATAGAAAAGGAAGTGAGCAAATATCCCTACAGGGACATGAAAGCGTAAGTATGCACATTTTATTTTAGTATTCCCCTCACCCCTCACATAATTGTTGTCTATCTTAGTGTTTGCATATATGGTGGTGGATCACGTCAGGATCAAATTGAACGTGTAGAGGAGGGTGTAGAAATTATCATTTGTACACCGGGCCGTTTAAATGATTTGTACTCGGCGAAAATTATAGATGTCACCTCTATAACTTATCTAGTGTTAGATGAAGCGGATCGTATGCTCGATATGGGCTTTGAACCGCAAATACGTCGCTTTATGGTGGACATACGTCCAAATCGACAAACCATTATGACCAGTGCTACGTGGCCACCAAATGTACGCCACCTGGCCAGTAGTTATATGAAAAATCCCATACAAGTAATTGTGGGTACATTAGATTTGGCCGCCACGCACACAGTACAGCAAGTACTTGAATTTATGCATGAAGATGAAAAGCCAAAAAAGGTATAGAACCAAATAAAATTGATGAAACGGGTATCAAAAGTCATTCTCTCGATTAGTATATGAAAAGATACCCACCTCTATCTCTCTCTTTTTTTCCCACTACTTGGTTTTTTGTTTACGGTTATCAACTTAATTATTACATTTTATTACCGTTATCTTTGAAAAATTTAGAAACAGAATGTAACATTGGAACACATTGTGCAAATGGAATTTAATTTTAATATTTAAATTAATTTAATTTATTTTAATGTAGATAAAAGAATTTGTTGCCGCTATGGCACCCACCGACAAAATCATTATATTTTGTGGACGCAAAGCTCGTGCTGATGATCTATCAAGTGATTTCGGAATAAAAGGTATCTTAGCCCAGTGTTTGCATGGGTCCAGAGATCAGGTATTTATAGAAATGAAACAAAAATATTATATTCGGCTGAGGCCAAATCTTAAATACCTTCCAACTGTACAAAAAGACAAAAGGTGAGTGTGGAAGGTACACAATTCCGTCCTCTAATAGTGGGCGTATCAGTTTGCAAATCCAGTTGGGTGTGTACGTTATCCAACCACGTCCATTTTTAGCGCTCCGAAAAATGGTATAATTTTAGATATGTATACCAAATTCCAACTTCACAGCACAACTTTTTTTGGCACATAAATAGGTTTTTGTCGATTGTGGGCGTGGCTCTTGATCGATTTTGCCCAATTTAAATATAGAAATAGGTGCAGAAATTATTGGTTTCTTGAGGTAATATTTACAAATGTCAACAACAGGCGGACACATGGACACCTGGACATACATGTCTAGATCGATTCAGTATTCAATGCTGCTTCAGAATATATATACTTTGTAGGGTCTCCGACGCCTCCTTCTGAGCGTTGCCAACGTTTTGACAAAGTCACATACACCCCCATACATAATAAATATCCACTAAACATTAATAAATATTCACAAACAGTGGGATCGAGAACAAGCTATAGCTGATATAACCTCCGGTGAAGTTAAAATACTTATTGCCACAGATTTAGCATCTAGAGGTCTCGATATTGATGACATCACGTAAATATTATATTTTAAGTAACAGTTGAGGAAAGTCATGAAAAGCTTTGTTTGGTTGCAGGCATGTTATAAATTATGATTTTCCACGCAACATAGAAGAGTATGTGCATCGAATCGGCCGCACAGGACGTGCTGGACGTTATGGCAAATCCATTAGCTTTATAACACGCGAAGATTGGGCTATGGCGCCTGAATTGATAAAAATATTGGAAGAGGCCAATCACGAAGTTCCACATGAATTGCAACAAATGGCTGAACGTTTTAATGCCATGAAGTCAAAACGTGCTGATGAAATGTCTGAATTTAAACACATGAGAGGAGGACGTAATAGTGGTCGCGGTCGTGGTCGTGATCAATATTCATCAAAATGGCGTTAAAATTGAATCCATAAACAAAAACAGGTCAATTTGTGTGCCTAGTATCTCTGAAGTAATTCATATCTTCACTTAAACGTGAAACGAGAGTTGCTTACAAAAAATATGAAAATTAGTTTTTTTTTTTTTCTTTTTTTAATTTCTTGTAAACCAATGAATTGTATTAGAATTTTAATTATTATTTGAGTTCAATTTTTTTTCTAAAAACAAAGTACTTCATAAAACTCCAATCAAATCCAAAAAAAAAGCAAAAACCGAAACAAAGTACACTTCAGTTACAATCAGGTTATCACTCTTACCAATGATAAGCATTTGCATTTAAATTAGAAATAATTTCATTAAATGTTTTAATAGAATTTTATTAAAGAAATATTTTATTTTATTTTATTTCATTATTAATTTTTTATGAAAAGTTTTCCCCTAAACATTAATTTCCTCATGAATAAATTAATCTGTAAGAAGAACAAGTGTAATATGAATAGACTGTAAAATGCAACAGTGTTGGATTTTAAGAAATCATTGGTAAATAAAAACACGAAAGTATTGAATTTGAGAAATTTCTTTATTTAATTACGGCTTATTTTCTTCGTCTATTTTTGGTACTGTTTGGCTGTTAGTATTACTTTGAATAGTTTTGGATGATGTGGTCGCTGTCACTCCTCCCTTTGTTTGACTCATTATCGCTTGACTCAGTTCAAAATATTGATTTGGATGATTGATGGTCGCCTCCTCGCTACTATTGTGCATTATTTGAAAATATTTGCCGCAGGCCAATTGATAATGACCTTTATTCGCATAATGTAATATATCCTGGATAGGTACCAAGGGTAAGCCCGTTGCCAGTAATTTCTGCTTCAAGGTACTTTGTTCGTATATCTTGAAAGGACATCCACTGACAGTGCCCGGCGTAAAACCATCTTTGATTATCTTTAAACAGGAGTATGGTGTATAATTGATCCCCGAGCCTCTCTTGCCATAATTATGTTCAATATTGTATTGATAGCTTTTCGTAAACTTCTCCATGGGCATCATTTTTGTAAATTCTGCTCGCCAAAAGCGTATTGAATCTTCCAGTGTGACACCAATACCTTTCAAAAATAATCCATACTGCATGCGACCAGCATGCTTCATATGATGCGAACTGCGCAAGTGCTCATGGCACATGCGCATACACAAAGGATAAGATTTCTTTGATAAATCATCTAAACATTCTATGGGCACGGCAGCCTTCGTATTAATCGTATAATCTTTGCCCGTATATGAACTGTGCAATGATTTCACAAAATGATACAAACGTTCATCAGCGTCCACCTCATCCAATATGAACTGTGTAGCCTTTAAACCACTTTCAATTATTTCGTGTTGTTTTTGTGCCACCATGGATATAATATCATTAATGCAAACATAGGCAAAACCATGACGTAAATAGCAGCGACGATTTTTCACCAACTCCAGCACCTGCCGAAAGGGCACCTTATAGAAATCCATCATTTCTATTTTAGCTGCCGGATAGCCCATAGTGCTTTCCACTAAACCATCTTTTACCGAGTTTTTTTCCTCCTCCGATAATGGCTCATACTTCAATTGATGAAATTCAATAAACTGTTTTATTTCGCTGGGTGTCAATACAGAAAAACGATGCTTAAAGAGTTGAACTTCTTGGGTAACATACCAACTAAAGCATAAATAAATTATTTAGCAAAAACTGTGAAACTTAATTCTAATCAAGAAAAACTTACCGCATTAAATCTTGTGTACGGCAATAGCATAAACGCAATATAAAATGTGATAAATAATCTTTGCGGCGTGCCTGCATTTCAATTTCATACTTATTACTATCCACCGCAATATGACCGCCACCGCTTACGAGTAAACGCATATAGCCTTTAAGCCCTTCAGTAGTCAACTCTTTGGTGATAAATTCCTTCCATTCATCAGATAAAATGCGTAAATTTCTGGCCTGAGCCTGTTCATAAATACGTAACAACTGTAAACGCTCCAAAGCGATTTCCTCAAATTCCTCCATTTTAATATTTTCAGAGGGTGCATTTTGATACAGGAGTACATTAAGAGGATATTGTTGTCCTAGTTCGGCACTCACCACTTGACGGTGAATACGAGTTTTTGTTCTTCTATTAAATTCCATAATTTTTAGAAATTTTTTATTTTCTATGAAATCATTGAGGTGCCAAGTATAAAAATTATGTTAAAGAATGCAGCATTCGATATTAAAAAAGATTAACCTGGACTAAATAATGTTCAATTAACTTATTTGTTTAAATATAATGAAATATTTCAGCACTTTTATCTAAATATTCTTAAAATGATACAAACAAATTGGCGGGAAATGTAATAGTTTTCCACTTGTCAGCTTTTATATATGTATGAAAAGTGACGTTTTTGCTTCTAATCTTTTGTATGGATAATAATTTTTTATATGCACTTAATGGAATATTTTGCAAACCTTCATGAATTTCTTGTAGATTAATTTGAAAAATTGTAAATTTAAATATTGGCATTATGCATTATAAACTCTCTATCCTAGAATGAGTTTCTCTAATATTTAAGGATATGAAATGGATGAAATTCAAACACTTGGCAACACTTTTTTTTATTTTTAAAGTTCATAAAAACTTTGCTTTATTTCAAGTATGTAATTAATATTAAAATACAATATTCAATGAAATATCTCTTACGTATATATGTATATATAACAATTTGTTTTGTTTAAATGATATTCTATATTGTATAATAAATATCCTGACTCCTTAATAAAGAAAGTAAGAAGTGTGTTAAGTGGCAGGTACATGATTCTCCATTCAAATGAGTTTTCATTACCAATTATGAAATATTTTGTGAGTGTACTTTTAAGCTCAAACATAGATTGTGTAAGATAATGAAAATGAAAACCCTTACAGGACGATATGTACGTATATAGGTTTCTTACTTATTGTTTGTATTGTTGTAATTAACATTTATTTACTAAAAGTGTTTTATTAAAGCTTTTTTTTTGTCATAGTTTACGTATTAGATGAAACACCAAATGATGGCCATTTTTTTTAAATAAAAATCATGCAGATTATGTTTCAAATGAAAAATAAAACTTAAGCAGTGTTGATGCATTTAAAGAACTTCATTATAGAATGAAATGTTTTTATTTTTATTTTTTTAATGAAAAGTAAATAGAGTAAATATTATTATTATTGTGTATTTAGTTATCAGCTATGGTAAAAACTAAATTTGCTACAAAAATTATGGTGGGGAGTAGAGGGCTACTACGTATATTGTGTATGTGTGTGTGTGTGTGAAGATAAACAGCTATCTTATTTATTCTATGTATGCGGCAGCTATTTTGTTTTTTTTTTTTACATTTCAGACATTTTTGTTGTTGTGGTATGAATGAAATGTGTGCTGTAAGTGAATAGATGGCATAGATCATCAAATACCCGAATAATTGGGAAAAGCGCCTTCTTTTCATCATCATCATCATCATCATTTATTACTACTTTTGTGTTGAAATATCCGTTTGTAGCGGACTATTGTTGTGATTGTTATGATGTAGTGATATATAGGATAATGATTTTGGGATTGTATTATGATTCGTTTCCAAATTTAGCCGTAATTTGGCGGGAGAGTTACGTTTAAAAAGTCTAACTGAGCGGGTAGTTGTTGTGCTGCTGCTGCTGCTACTGCTGGTAGTAGAAGTACATGGTGTAGCTGGTGCAAATTGATGTAACGTGCAGGTGGTGGATGTGGGTGATGATGGTAATGACATAGCTTCATCAACTGACTCTGTCGTTGTTGTTGTTGTTGTTGATAATCCGTCTGTGACATCTATATTTTCATTTTCAGGTATATGTGTTAAGGACGTTGTTGGTAAACAACTGGTTGAATAATAATAACTGCTGCTGCTGCTGCCGCCGGCTGTACTGCTACTATTACTATTCTCATCAATTTCACTGCGTTTATTATCCCTGGAGGTATTATTATTATTATTATTTGAATTTTTCATTTCTTCACCTCCTTTCTGTTGACTAGATAGAGGAATTGCTACCGCTGCTGCTGCTGCTGTTGTTGCCCCTGAGGCTGGTGTCAGTGGCTCCAGAACGCCGCTCATTCTTAAGCTTTGCTCCAATTCTAATAATTGCCCCATAAAATTGAGATTTGGTGATATTATGGGTCGCGCCACTTTAACCAATTTATACGCCTCCAGCAGGGTTAACGATTTGTAACGCATCACATAAGCGATAGCAATGGTAGCACTACGCGATATACCCGCATGACAATGTAATAAAACACGTGAACCAGTTTTGCGAGCGTCCTCTAAAAAATATATAAAAAGATAACATATAATAAATACAGGTGTTGTAACGCAATAAGACAAGTGTGGTGGTTTTAATTAAAGATAAGGGGAAAAAAAACCATAAAAAAAAAAAATTCTTTTAACAAAAGTTGGCAACAGTTGTCATGAACTGTATTAAATGTAAAATCTATTGAAAACCGGCCATTTTGTAATTGAAAGCAAGTAACTGTAAAGTGTAGGAAGTCTCCTAAAACATTTTCACTTGTTTTCATTTAAATCAGTTTTATGGTGGCCAGCTTTTTGATTAGATAACAGACATCTTTCCTTATACCACTTGTTACCGTTATCTATATAGAAATTATTTATCAATTTCAATTCAATTCAATTCAATTATTCCAAAACCAAACCAAACCAACACATTATGTATGTATTACTTATTTAATTACGAAAAATATTTCAAGCAAAAAAAGTTTCCTTCTTGCAGCTAAACATGTATCAGAACAAAAGTGAGGTTAGATAGGAATTTAACAATATTTTAGTTTAGTAACTAATTGAATATTATGAGCACCCCATTACATTACGTGGTATAAACAAATAAGAAGAAAAGAATGTCCCCTTACCTATAAAATCATAAGCTTCTTGGAAGTATTGTTTAATATTTTGATGAGGAGTATCGTTGGCTGGTATTTGCATATACTTTAGGCCAGTTAAATGGTTTGTACTTGGCGTTTGGCAGGTGACATTTAATACACAGTTGGCACCCACACTGCTCGGATTATCAGCATCGCGGCCATTGCCAAGCAGTAAATGTGGAAACACAGATGATGCCGGATGTGTTTCAATATCTGTATAGGGAAAAAAAAAAAAACACATTAAACAATAAATAAAACCGAAACTGAATATTTTGTAGTAATTATTACCATAAACTGCTGGACTACTGCAACTTCTCAGCAGCGTCGGCCGTTTATTTGTGGATGTTAATTTTGTTACATCTTCTCCGCATGTTGATGATTCTAACTCATCCTTTGGTTTATTATTATTATTATATTCTGTTACTAAAAACACACAGAGAGAGAGAGAGATATATATATAGAGATTATTAACAATTAAAAAAAAAAAAAAAAAACATAATAATAAAATTAAATCATTATCTGGGAAAGTTGTATAAATATTCCCAGAAAATTCTTTGCTTACAAATTAAAAATCATTTTATTATTGTTGTTACAAAACACTGACGTGTAAAGTCAGCGTTTATTTGTTTTTATTTTTCCTTATTACTAACAGTTAATGTACCGTATGTACTTACTCATAAAAAGTAACTTCAATTATATGAAATACAAAAAAAAAAATTAACGCAAATAAAACAACAACACACGAACGAACTCAAAAGGTCATTTAAAGCAACTGTGTACTTATACAATGCAGGGCTTTTGTGTGCTGCTGCTTATGTGTGTTTAAGATGAAACGCAGAAGAGAATGTGATTATAGTGAGTCATCACTCGGCTCGGTTGCTACTTTTACTAATCACACATAAAATTGTAAACAAAAAAACAACAAAAAAAAAAAAAAAAAGAAACGTGACGAAACAAGAGAATACGTTGGTACATATAGGGGAGTATAGAGGGGTAGTATGCCTTAAAATTTGTACAAAAGCAGACGTAAGCATATTTGCATTCAACGCACACTTACAACATTTAGATATATTTAAAAATACTAAATATTTAACAACACACTCGAGCAATCAACAAGTAAAACGAAATATATTTCATTTTTTTTTTTTTTCAAAAATAAAAATATCTGCGGATTATAAAATTTTACGATAGACATCATGGGGCTCTGCTTGTTTTTTGTTTTTTTTTTTTGGATTACCAAGAGATGAGGTGTAGACTCCTTGCAAGTTTCTTGTGTGTTGTGGTGTTTCACAGAAAGAAAACAGACAGACATGCTTAAATTTATTTATGGTAATTAAATCGTTTCAACATTTCCATATATTAGCACTTTATGGTAAAGGCGTAGCTGAGTTTACAAATATTAAAATTTACTCCATTATGAAGGTAATGCTACAAGATTGTCACTTTTCTTTAACAAAAATTTTTATAACTGTAGCATAATGTCGCATCGGCGATCCATTTATAACGGCCGTTAACAGTACCACGTTTTTATATTGCATTTAATTTACAATTTACACACTTACGCATATTTTTATATCACATGTAGTATAAAAGATAAGGAATTTATTTAAATATTTGTATTAAAAAAAAAAAACCACATATTTATCAACTTAAAACTTACCAACTTTGGTGATTGGCATAAATCGTAGCAAAAGACACGGTGATTCTCTTTTTATCCGCATTTTCATTTATTTATTTATTATGACTCACACTGTTGTTATCGCAGTCGCTCCAGTTGTGTGTGTGTACAACAGCGAGTGCCTTCTCGTTTTTGCGCTCTGAATGTTCGCGTCTACTACACGAAATTTTTTTATTTAATTTTTTTTTTTTTATTTTTATTAATTCTGTTTTGTTGTGTGAAGCTGATTCACACAGTACGCTAAATATGAACAGGGGCGCACATAAAAAATGTATTTGTCACACGAAAATAATGAAATAATAAAAAAAAAAAACACTTAAATGTATAGACACAACTACGTCAGCTAGTCCGCTAATGCAAATATCGATTATCTTTGGGTCGTTTTTTAGGTTAACGTTTATAGAAACATATTCACAAAACTTATATGATGTATGAAATTGTAAACTTATTGATTATTAAAAATGTTTTCTTTTATTATTTTTAGTTTATTTTTTTTAATGATCATCTCACCGAGTGTAAATGTTTACTGTTTTGTTTTGTTTAATTTCTTATCACTTAGTGTTTTATTCACTTTATAAATGTTCTTATGCTTATGACTTTATTGATTGAAATATATTTATTAACGCATAAAATTTAATAAAAACACTTTTCCCGTTAACAGTAACTCCTTAACGTTGTTAATCATTAATCGTATTACAAACGAATAACACACAATTCTTAGAGAATATAACGGGCAAGTGGTAGAAAAATTGAAATCACAAAGAGACAACAAAATAATAAGTAGCAAATTGTTTCCAATGCTGCCGTATTAAAATATGTGTGGTAAAAAAAAAAAAGGGTTGCCCATTCATTCAATCGAACTTGTTGCAAGGTTTTCTCATAATATAGTAAAGTAGCCTTGGCCACTCTATTTTCTTATACTCTTAAGCCAGTTATAACAATTTATAAAACTTTGTTGTTGTTATCAATGTAACACAATGAAGTGTTTATTATTGTTACCATCTCTAAAACGCGTCGTATATATTTTTGCAAACTATTTACAAAAGTTTCCTTTTTTTTTTGTTTAAGAAATTAATAAACGCCAATTATTAAAATGGCGGAAGAGCAACCAAACGTTGATACGCAAGTATCTGGAGAGACAGTTCAAGCCATTCCACCAAAACCACCAGAACCAGAGGAAGAAACTGCTTTCTTGGAGTATATTGAAATGGAAAATTTCAAATCTTATCAGGGTCATGTTGTGGTTGGACCATTAAAAAAATTTACAGCAGTTATTGGACCAAACGGTTCGGGAAAATCGAATTTTATGGATGCCATTAGTTTTGTAATGGGTGAAAAGACAAATAGTTTGCGAGTGAAACGTTTAAATGATTTAATACACGGCTCATCCATTGGCAAACCAGTGGCGCGTAGTTGTTATGTCAATGCAAAATTTATTATTAATGGTAGCGGCCATCAAGAATTTCAGCGAGCTGTTATAAGTGGCTCGTCCGAATACCGGATTAACAATGAACCAGTATCCAATAGTACATATTTAGCGAAACTGGAAAAGTTGGGTATTAATGTGAAAGCGAAAAACTTTCTAGTATTTCAAGGAGCTGTTGAGAATATAGCGATGAAAACGCCGAAAGAAAGAACAGCATTATTTGAAGAAATCAGCGGGTATGTACGGGTATTCGTTTCTTTACCTGAATTTTATGTTTTGCTTGCTTGCAGTTCGGGTTTGCTAAAGGATGAGTATACACGTCTAAAGCACGAAATGGTGTTGGCCGAGGAAGAAACACAATTTACCTATCAGAAAAAGAAGGGCATTGCTGCTGAAAGGAAGGAAGCGAAACATGAAAAATTGGAGGCTGAACGTTATGCCCGTTTGAAGAAGGAATACGTTAGTAAAAAATAAATTTAATCTTTTATGCTTTTTTTGAATTTTTTTTTTTTATTTTCTCCTACACACAGACTGACAAACAGGTGGAATATCAACTGTTTCGTTTGTATCACGTGGAAAAGGACATTCGCAAACTAAGTGAAGATATGATCAATAAACAGAAAGAGATTAAAACGGCCGAGGAGCGTAAAGAACGTGCCGATGAAATATTGAAAGAAAAGAAAAAGGAAGCGGGCAAGTTGAATCGGGAATTGGCCAAAGTTGACCAGGAGATACGTGAGTTTGAAACACAAATGAGCAAAAAACATCCGCTCTACATTAAGGCCAAAGAAAAAGTGGCGCATTGTCAAAAGAAATTGGCCTCGCTGCAGAAGACATTGGAAACGGCTCGTGAAGCGGACAATGCCCACCAACAGGACATACGAAAATTGGAAAAACAATTGCAGGAGGTGGAGCAGATGAAGAAACGTTTCGAAGATGAAATCGAAAATGAATCGATGAGACGAGGCAAAAGTATACACATTGAGGAAGACCTGGTGCAGGAGTACGATCGCTTAAAACAGAAATGTGAAGCCACCGCTACCCAGATACGAGCCGAATTGGATTCAGTGAATCGTGAACAGAAATCCGATCAGGATTTGTTAGATGGGGAAAATAATCGGCGAGCTTCTGTGGAGGAGTCCAAGAAAAAACTGACACTACAACGTGAGGAGGCGGTTAAGCGACGCGACAAACTTATGGATCATATAAAATCGTCACAGGCAGCGTTAGAAGAACAGAATCGCATTAAGGAGGAATTGAGGCGTGACGTGGGCTGTTCGAAGGAGAAAATTGCCGAAATTCAACGTGAACTGGAGAATGTACGCGATCAGCTGGGTGATGCGAAAAGTGACAAACATGAAGATTCACGACGTAAAAAGAAGCAAGAAGTGGTGGAATTATTCAAGAAACAAGTGCCCGGAGTGGTAAGTACTGTTTCAGGCAGCAAAGTAAAATTTTGAGTTCAT
This sequence comes from Ornithomya fringillina, assembly GCA_963978525.1. Classification (NCBI taxonomy): domain Eukaryota; kingdom Metazoa; phylum Arthropoda; class Insecta; order Diptera; family Hippoboscidae; genus Ornithomya; species Ornithomya fringillina. Next base: position 30,598,621 of record OZ021691.1, on the reverse strand, counting down.
TGTTTAATTTATAATTTGTGCTTACGTTGCAGTATGACCGCATGATTAATATGTGTCAGCCAACACATAAGCGTTACAATGTGGCGGTTACCAAAGTGTTGGGCAAATTCATGGAAGCCATTATCGTTGATACAGAGAAAACAGCAAGACGCTGTATACAGGTAACTAAATAAAAAATAATTTTTAAACGAATAAAAATTTTTATATATATTCCTCTAGATATTAAAAGAGCAAATGTTAGAAGTGGAGACCTTTCTGCCTTTAGATTATTTGCAAGTGAAGCCCCTGAAAGAACGGTTACGGTAAATGAAAATTCAATTAAATTCATGTCAAACTCATATCAATCGATTTGTTTTAAAGAAATATAACGGAACCACGCAATGTCAAGTTGGTTTATGATGTTTTAAAATTCGAACCAAAAGAAATCGAAAAAGCGGTTCTGTTCGCAACCGGGAATGCTTTGGTTTGTGAAACGCCGGAAGACGCCATGAAGGTCGCCTACGAACTAGACCGTTCACGTTATGATGCTTTAGCTTTGGATGGTACATTCTATCAAAAATCCGGTCTCATATCGGGTGGCAGTCACGATTTGGCCCGCAAAGCCAAACGGTGGGATGAGAAACACATGGCTCAACTGAAAATGCAAAAGGAACGTTTGAATGAAGAATTGAAAGAGTTGGTGAAGAAGTCTCGCAAACAAAGCGAATTGGCGACAGTGGAATCTCAAATTAAAGTGAGTTTTAAATTATTATTGCCATCTCCCTCTCTCTTATTGTATTGTATTGATGTTCATTGATAGGGTCTGGAGAATCGTTTAAAGTACAGTATGGTCGATTTGGATACATCCAAGAAATCCATACAACAATACGACAATCAATTGAATCAAGTGCAAAAACAATTGGATGAATTTGGTGTAAGTTTTATTTATCTACATACGGAACAGTAGTGATAAACGGTAATTTTCTTTTTCTTCTAGCCCAAAATTACTGAAATTGAGATGCGTATGCAAAAACGCGAGGAGCATATACAAGAAATTAAAGAGAATATGAATAATGTGGAAGATAAGGTATTTGCCGAGTTTTGTCGACGTTTGGGTTTTCAAAATATTCGCCAGTACGAAGAACGGGAATTGGTTATGCAACAGGAGAGAGCCCGTAAACGGGCTGAATTTGAGCAACAAATGGACGCCATTAATACGCAATTGGATTTTGAAAAACAAAAGGATACAAAAAGTAGGTTACAATAACAACAAACACAACTCTATATTATTCATTTAAGATACAAAGTATATTAAATGCATCCCCTTGATGGCAAGAGGCGTCAGAACCTCCACAATAGTGGAATCCGTGTAGGGGATGTTTGGGTGTTTTTTTATTACGGCTAATATCTATACCTGGGGGTTTAGAACGACACGGTGCATGCATCTCCTGTCATAAATATCAGTAATAAAATCTAAGATAATTTAGGCATGTCTGTCCGGGTGTCCATTTGTCGTTGTGCTTTTTGTCATAAATTTTGAGATATTGAGATGAAATTTTGTACAAAATGGTTTTCTTTGTAAACAGGTTTTCATTAAAATGGGGTAAAATCAGTCAAATGCCACGCCCACAATGAAAAAAAGCTCTCATAGCCACTTAAAAAAAACTACAAAGTTAAAATTTGGCTCATACATGTCATCTACAGCAGAAAAGGGGCGTGGTCAATTAACATTCATTTATAGAAAAAATTCTTATTTGATACAAAAATTCGCTTTTCGAGTTTTTCTTTAAAAGGGGACGCCCATAGTTTACACATAAATATGAAGGATATTTTCGATTAATATAGATTTTTAATTTTTGAATATTTATTTATCGAAAAGAAAATGTTGAACGTTGGGAACGTAGTGTACAGGATGAAGAAGATGCTTTAGAAGGTTTACGGGCGGCCGAAGAACGTTACCTTAAAGAAATCGATCAAGATAAACAGAAAATGGAACAAATGAAACAGGAGAAGGATTTGAAAAAACAAGCGGTTGCTGAGATGGATGAAGAAATGAGTAAAGCTCGCCGTGAAGTGGCAGCCACATCGAGAGAAGTGTGCAGTTTAAGTTCACAATTGTCAGCTATTGAGGCGAAAATTGAAGCGAAAAAAAATGAACGCCACAATATATTGTTGCAGTCTAAGGTAAGTGATAAAAAGTCGATTATGTTTGGGACACTTAGTTAAGGGTAAATAAAAAATAAATTAAAAAATTTTTCAAATTCCTAGAAATATACAGAGGGGTGGTGTTCCACTCATGAGGATATGATTGATTAATTGTGGGTAATACATGTCCGTCTGTCCTCGTTTAAGAAATAATTTTTTGTAAATATTTCTGCTTTAGTTTAGAGGATTTCGGTCCCGCCTATAATTTAGAAACATCATTGCCAGTCATAATTTCATTCAAATAGCCTAAATGTGGTGGATTCTCAAAGGTTTGATGTCATGTTCTTTTTGTTCTTTATGCCATGTTCTAGATGGATTGCATAGCCGTACCGTTGCTAAAGGGTTCCTTAGACGATGCGGTACGGCAAGGAGACTCTGAGTCCAACACCAATGTTACAACAACAACTTCCACTTCAACATCTTTAATACAAGAATTGGAAAATCGGTATAATATCGAAAGTTGATTAAAAAATAATTTGAAAAACAATTTTTGATTTTTCTCCAAATTTCCCTTTTCAGCATTGAAGTGGATTATAGAAGTTTACCGCGTGACTTGTGCAAATTAAGAGATGATGCCGCCTTTAAAAAATGTAACGAACAATTGCAAAAAGACTTGCAGGAGAAATTGAGGCATTTGGAATGCATACAAACGCCGAATCTGAAAGCTATGCAGAAATTGGATCGGGTCAGCGAGAAGGTACAATCCACTAACGAAGAGTTTGAAAATGCTCGACGTAAAGCGAAAAAGATTAAGGCGGCCTTCGAAAAGGTGAAAAATGAACGGGCGGAAAAGTTTATACGCTGCTGCAACCACATAGCGGATGCCATTGATGGCATCTATAAGAAGTTGGCCCGAAATGATGCAGCTCAAGCATATTTAAGTCCCGACAATCCGGAGGAGCCATATCTAGACGGTATTAATTATAATTGTGTAGCGCCTGGCAAAAGATTTCAACCCATGAGCAATTTGAGTGGTGGTGAAAAAACAATTGCGGCTTTAGCTTTACTATTCTCAATCCACAGGTAATAAGAGGGGGAGAGCAATGAAATTTAGAATTAATTTTTCAAGCAAATCTTTGTAATCTTTTTTTTAGTTATCAACCCGCCCCATTCTTTGTGTTGGATGAAATCGATGCTGCTTTAGATAATACCAATATTGGTAAAGTGGCCGCTTATATACGCGATCACACTACCAACTTGCAAACGATTGTAATCTCGTTGAAAGAAGAATTTTATGGTCATGCTGACGCCTTAGTTGGCATAACACCGGGTGTAAGTTTCTTTCGATTTGTAAATCTGATCATATTCATAAAATGTTTGTTTTTGATAGGATGGCGACTGTTTAGTTTCCAATATTTATTTATACGATTTGACCGAATTCGAGGACAAACACTGATTTAATAAAGTACTCGGTCCTGAGAATATATATTTTTATATTTTAAACGTTTTTTTATATTAATTCATTCATTTTGATTCATTTTGTTAGTAATAAAAAAAATCATTCATTTATTAAAATAAATTTAAGGAATAAAGTGTAATTAAGTGAAAATGATTAATGTGTAATGTAATGTGTACAACGTGTATGTATTGATATGATGTAATAAAGAATATGTTTTCATATACAACCTTTATGTATTTGTTTCATATATTAAAAATATTGTTTACGGTAAAAAAAAAATGACTGAGTCTTATTCTCTTAACCCTTCTCTCTCTCTCTCTTATCTGTAAGATAAAACTTCAAACACTTTCTCCTTTAATTTAACAGTGAAATTTCTCATATACCTTTGATTTCGATTATATATACATATACAAAGTATACGCAAAACTAAAGTACATTCAACCGTAGCAGACACCCCAAAATGGGTGATTAGCAATGTTTTCAAAATCTATGCAATATAGGTATCAATTAACAGGGCTTTACGAGTAGAATGCATTAAGTCAAGTGGCATAATAATAAGTCCAACATGATAACCGCTGGAACAGGTTCAATTACTATCCTCTTATCACATATTATGATATGGGTATCAAATGAAACAGCTTATCGCATACATAACGATGAGTTGAGACATTAAAATGAAATAAAATATCTACAATTAGTAAGGATTACTTTTCTTTTAGTAGAGTTGTTCACATCTCAGAATATGAGTCAACATTACTTTGATGTTGCAATTATTTTTTTTATAATTTTTCTCTTTCCACTTAATTATACTACCCTTCCAAAAAGTTGCATTTTTTACATTTTCATTTTCATTTAGTGTAAATTCCTTTTTCTTAAATAGAGCAGAAAAAAATGATACGCATCACATCTAGTTGAGGTGATTTTGTTTCCCTTGAAAACTTTTATACCTAAATGTTAACCTTGAACACAAATAATCACAAATGAAAATTTGTTGCTTTAGTGAGCTTACTATGAAGTCGTTTCGAAAGTACGTAATATAACGTAAAATATAAACGGAAGAGTAAGAGGTTGGATGGGTCTGCAATAGAAGTTGTGTAACAAAAAAAAAAAACGACTCAAAAAATGCATAATTTTTACTGCTTAACAAAAGGCAGCAATATCCAAGATGCTTACACTGAAAGTCACTGAAATAGGTACAGGTTTTTTCAAGATACATTTTTTTTGCCAATTTTTATTTATTTATTTATATATTATATTATAATTTCACGTTTATTTATTTTATTTATTTTTAATTTTTTATTCGTGTATTTTTGTTATATTTTTAAGTGTTTTAATTAATTTATTTTTATTTTTTTATTTATTTATTTATTTATTTTTTTATTAATGCTATAATTAAAAATTCAAATTTATTCTATTTATAGAGGAATAATTAAGAAAAAAATATGGCAAAAAAAAACTATATTTGCCTTCAGTTGTATCACATTTTGAATACCTTACAACTCGATACATTGAAATATTACAGAAATTATACAAAATGCGGGCGTGACCTTGATATAAGTTTTAAAAAATTGTGAAATTTACCTTTTCCATGTTTTGTTGTGGGCGTGGCAGTACTCGTGTAAAGTCTATCGAGCATATTTACCAAATTTCAGCTTTTTATCTTTTAAAGTATATGAATTATATGAAAAATACGCTTAAAAATTGTTTGCTTTTCAATTTTTAATGTTTTGTGGGCGTGTCCCTAGAGAAATTTTTCTTAATTTCAATATCAACCAGTGCCCTGACACAATCAATTCTTCTGCCAAGTTTGAAAGTAATATTTTTATTTTTACGACCGTGAGAGAATAGTTAACACAAACGGACCGACAGACATATTTTATGATGGTGACGAATATTTGACCTTTAAAAGATGTCTTTATGGCTATTTTTTCTAGCTACTTGTTACTTATGTGGTTCAGTTCGTACAATAAAATTTTCCGTCTAGTATCTAGTAGTGTTTTCTGCTTGTCCGCTTTGTTTCTTAGTTTTTTGCCTTTCTAATCTCATCATTTACAATTAGGTTCCTCTCTGTTGCAAAAGCAACACTTTCTTCTCTTTGCTAATCTATTTGTTTGCAACTATCTACAAATCTCTTTTAATGGAAAAGCTTTTTTTTTTCAAAAATTCATCTTCTCGTGCTGGATATATAAGTGCATTAACATATACATATACATATACATGGAAGTATATATACGGTATACAAATGGCGTATACTTAAGCCCTTGGGTATCAAAGTTCTTTTTATTTCTCAAAGCATAAAAAAACTTGTTGCAAATTTATAATGGTTTGCTGTTGTATTTATTTTCATTTTTGCATGTGTATGTCTGTAGGATTGTGTATGTAGATGTGTATATATATATGGTGTTGTTGTTATTGTTGTTGTTGTTTTAAATACATTTTTCTTTTCTTTGCTTGATATATTGTTTTTGTTTTTTGTTTTTTGTTTTTACATTAATAGGCTTTTTGTTTACTATTCTGTGTGTGTTCAATGTGAATTTATTGACTTTCAGCTTTTCAAAGGCCCTTTATTGCTGCAAAGAGAAACAAATATAACGGTATTAATCCATGAATAAAAATATTATAAATTATTTTATATTTCATACTTACATTGCTATATATTTAAGGCTATCACAGTGTATCTTATACTCCATTGGCACACTAACAGGTATATTTAATATCCTACGGAGCGTATCACGGATACGTGTTGTACTCGCATGATCAGTGGCAGTGCGATTCCAAACTGATAAACTGCATTCCTATATATATATATTATATATATTATATAAATAAATAAAATAAAATATTAATAAATTATTAATTAAAAAAATTAAAATTTAATATAATTTACTTAAAAAAAAATCATGGGAGTTTTTATTACAGCAAAAAAAAATAATAAAGCTTTTTTGTTTATATTTTTATAACCTCCACATAAGATGGGGGGAATACTAAATTTGTTAATCCGTTTGCAACACTCAGAAAGAGTCGATTTAGACATGTATGTTCGCGTGTCCGGGTGTGTCCATTGTTGGCATTCTCATAGGCGTAAATTTTGAGATATTGAGCTGAAATTTTGTATAGACACTTTTAGTTTCTGCAAGCAGACACGCCCACAATCGAAAAAACTATTTATTTGCCACAAAAATGGCCACGATCGGATAACAAACATGTCCACATAACACACGTACTATTAGAGGGCGTAATTCACCCGCTACGCCCACAATTGTGGACGGTTTTTAAGATTTGGCCTAAACCAAATTTAGTTTTCTTACTTGTTTTTAAATTTTTTTTTTTTTTTTAATAAAAATAAACCAATATTTTTGTTGTTTTTATTTTTATTATATTTTAAATTTATTTAATAATTTCTTAATTATTAATAATTTTTTTTTGGAAATACTTTATCCATCTATTACTTTGTTGTTGTTGTCCTTCCTTTTCTTTTCTTGCTTTTGTAACTCCATTTAAATATATTGTTTTTATTAAAATAATAATTGTGTAAATTGTTGTTTTTGTTGTTGTTTGGTTGGTTGGTTGGTTGTTGTTTGTTTATCAATTTCTTTCTTAATAATTAATGTTGTTAATGCTTTTTTATAATATTATTATTTTTTTTATATTAATAATATAATTTATAAATTTATAATACTAACACTTAAATGTTAAATCAATTTTAATATAACTAATATTTTGTTTCTTTATCTCTTTTAATGAAATTTTCTTTCATTAAATTTTTAAGGAAAAGAAATAAAATGTATTATGTTTAGGGGTGGTTAAGATGTATTGTATTGTTGTTGTTGTAAATTAAATTTCAATTTCTATGGTTTGTTACTTAAATAATTTTTGTAATGTTTTGAGTTATTGTTGTTGTGTTGTTCTTCTTCTGAATTTTCCTTTACATACTTAACAATTAATGTTGTTGTTGTTAATTTTTTGAATAAAATAAATGAAAAAGGACCAATTGTCAGGGTTGTTCTTAATTTTTCTTTTTAAATTAATAATTCCAACAAATTACAATTTGAAAAAAATGTAATAACAGATCTGACGAGTTAAGTCACATAACAACAATAATAATGTGTGGCGTTTTACAAGCTTAAATGCTCATCCGCCTGTAGAACCAGTCTCGACTTTAACGGTAAGTCTCTTTCTTATCAATCCAAAGCGACTTGAGTTCAAATTCTCTCTGAGAGAAATTTCTAACTTTTCCCTCAGATGCATTCGAACACGTGTCCTACACCGGGTTTACTAAGAGAAAGCCTTAGCCCACTCAGCTACTAAAAGGACAAAGGATAAAATTAAGTCACATACACATAACAATTCCTAATTAATACCGAATTCATCAAAAACTTTCTACGATATTAGTGAACAGAATGATAGTTTGACTCTATTTAGAAAAAAAAAATTCACTTTCTTGCCGTTCATCTCAAAAATTACTTCGAATCCATTCCGGAACAGGTGCAGATGGCTGCTGTATATAATGATAACTCCGATATACTCCAACATTAGTTTAATTACTCTCAATTGATTTTCACTACACTGTAAATTTAATCCGAAATTAGCGCTGACCGCTACTGGAGAACAATTATTTCAAATGTATAATGGAGTAAGTTCACCTATCTATCAACCAATTTCAATTTATTCCTAAACCAATGCATAAACATATATTGCGAAAAAAGTTCATAAACCATATACTCCGTAATGGGTATAAAAGTCTGCTATTCTCGAGTCTCTTCGAATATAAGTTCAGATATTCTTTGTGTGTCGAAACTTTTATTCAAATTTGGTATGAATTTACTCCGAAATTAGGTTGGATGCCTGATAATAACAAATATTTTGAAAATACTTCAAAATGAGTCAAGTCAACTTCACTCCAAATTGAAACCGAATGTATTCGAAAATAAGTTTAGATTTGAATTCGAATTTTTTCCGAAACTATACGAAAATTGCTATGAATACTTGCTTGAAGGAAATATTGCGAACATATTCCGAAATTCGATCAATTGCTTTTCACTTTATTCCGAATTATTCCCGGTGACCTTTTGCATTAATTTTGAAAACAATTAATTTGAGTTAATTAACTTTAATTATAAGTATAAACAATAAAATGCTTGAATGTTTTAAAAAAAATGTAAAATTTGGCAAATAAAACTTAAACATAATAAAAGATGTTGTCAGTCATTAAGTTGTTAAGCTTTAAGAAGGAAATATATTCATTCCCTCATTCTGTTATAAATTACATAAGAGAGACACTTTGTTTAACGAACGGGGTATAATGTGTAATGTATGAGATTGAGATTGAGAATGTTACTCCTCAGTTTCAGTTACCTTCACTTATCAGAGATAAACATTCGTAAATTGCACATTGATATATATACACAAGGTATATGTATATGTATATATATATATATCGATTTTCTTTATATATGTATTTTCCATTATATGCATGTTTTCTGTTAATTGCTGCTTTGCCTGGCTTTGAGTGATATTTTGTTTAATTTTACGAGCTTTTTAATACATATCAATAGTGGTTGTTGTTGTCGTTATTTTTATTGTTTTTTTTTAAACTAATTTAAGCTAATTACACTTAAATTCAGTTTAAATTTTTTTTTAATATTTAACTTTAGTTTGTTAATATTTTTTAATTACTTTACGTATTGCTTTGTATCAAATGATATTTTATGTGATTGATAAGTTAAAAAAAAATCCAAAAAGGTATGCATTACCACATATACTTATTGCATGTTTGATTTCAATTGATTTTTGTTAATTTAATGGGCTATCATTTTCCAATTTATTTAGAGTGACTAGAAGTTAAGGTTTTTGATAGTGAAGGTGTTGGTTTATTTTTTTTTTTCGATTTTGATATGTTTTTAGAGTCAACTGTTATTTGCTTGAAATACTTATAAAGTAATGAAAAAAATAGGAAAAAAAAACGCGGCGACTCTTTACATATTTAGTTAAGCCGTGTAGAGCAGAAAATCTAATGGTAGAGTCGCATAGCTCATGCCTCGCGTCCGCCTGTTGTTACAATTCTTTGATTTTCATGAGCAGCACTGATTATCTTTATGTGACTACCTTTATATAAATCCATATAATTCTAATTTTTTGAAAGACTCAGAGGTGCGCTAAGTGACATTAGCATCTGGAGATCTTTTTCCAGTGTAGATTAGTATTTTTCTTAGTCACTAATTGCCATTTTATAACCTTTCGACTAAATTTATTTAATACTACACAGGACCCATCGATCTTGTTCTCCACACTCTTTAGAGAAAGTATACCAAGTTTTGTATTCCGCCTTAAATATTTCGGAAAGTACGTATGTGTATACATATTCTTGATCAGCATTGAAAACTCAGTTGATTTAGACATGTTCGTCTGTGAGTTCGGATTTTTGTTAATGAAGTTTGACTTGCGGAGGTAAAATTTTCGTATTAAGCTGTGACACAGGTTTACAAAACCCGCTCTAAACAATTGCGTGCAGTCTCGCAAAAGATCTATTGAACTAAATGTTTATTTAAGCTAAGTTTAAGGTCCCCCAGTATCTGTGTCTAGCCACTGATATTAAGCTGAAATGTGATATTCAGATATTTTTGGTCCATGCCGTTTAATTGGTATATAAAGTGGGCAAAATCGATGAATAATAGAAATGAAAGCTTAAATTTATAGCAGACATTCTTAGTCTACGTAAGAAGAATGAAGCCCCGCCCACAAACGAAAAAATTTGTGCCAAAGGGTATATTAAGTTTATGTAAATGTTTGTAACTCTTAAACACCAAATGTCGCACCCACCTTCAATTGTACCGATCCATACAGAAACAATATCTGAATCAATTTATTCATGTCCGTCTGTCCCTCCGTGTTTTTATGTAAATTTTTGCACAAGGTACAGGTAGAATTTTTAGAAATATTTAGATGAAATTTGGTACAAGGACAGGTATTGGACCAAAAAGGGGCCCTATTCAAAATGGACCGAATTGAACCATTTTTAGAACCCCTTCCCGTATAAGGTCCTATTATATTGGAAGTCTTTATATGACAAAAAATCGCAATTCTCAAAATTTTGTGGCTGAGGAGCTCTTAGAAAGAGATCTACTCTCTCTCTCAACAGCATAACATTTAAGTTAAAAGAATCTCCCAAATGTTTTTCTTTAAATAAGATAATGAGACACTTTCTAGTGTTTTTATATTCTCTTTACAATACTTATATGTTATGCGTTAATAATTGGGTATTATTTATAATTGTGTGTGTGTGTTTTTTAATTTTAATATAATTTTTATGGTATTTGGGAAGAGCAGTTTTCTTTTTTAAGCTTATATTTACAGAATATGTTAAATTTTTTATAATCATTATTAATTTTTTTATTACACAATATATATAAAATTATATATATATATACGTTGAAAATATCCCTATTTTGCGCTGCTGGATTTTATATTCATTTCAAAAAGTTAATACTGAAAACGATGTGTTAGTTAATTGAAGTGGCAAAGGCCTGCGGCAGCAAAACCAATGAAATTTTGAAACGAATTATTAACAAATTTTAAGACCATAATCATTAGATTATAGAACAATTGCATTAGCAGTGATTGGTTCTTCTTCTCCTCTAAAATAAAATTGATTTTTTTTAGATTATCCTAACACATCTTTGCATATACATTTGCATTATACCGTGCACCACTTGTGACAAAGGGTTAAGTTTGCGCTTCAATTATACCGATCGATTCAGAATAAAAATCAGAATCGATTTAACCATGACCCTCTGCCTGACCAGGTAAACTTGTGAACGAATTACAGGTCAAATTTTTACAAAGTACATGGAAATGTATTGGCCAGATTGCAAATGGACATAATTAAATCATTTTTAGAACTCCTGCCCATACAACATTCTATTACAATGAAAGTTTTTATATGACAAAAATTTGTATTCACAAAATTTGTTGAAGAATGCTTAATAATTGACTGTGGAAAATTTGGACGCGATCGCACTATTTCTAGAACTTCATTTCATGTAACAATATATGACGAAGTGATTTGTACAACAATGCCTCGAGTTTACTAACAAAACTAAGTGGTGTAGGGCATCAAATGGCCGGTCTTGACCGACTATACAATATACATGTTTATTTTCTATAATTCTTTGTGATTACACATACAACAATTTTAGCTATAAAAATGCTTTGAATTATACTAAACACGTTAGTTTTTTTTATTCATATTATTTTCTAAAGAGATCGATTGCAAAAGGATAACATATAGAGTTTAACGAAGATAACATTAATGTAGAGAATTTCCTTTTACCAATTGTGTAGAATTTTTACTTGTTTTTAATGTTAATTTCTTTTGAGTAAATTTATAATATTATTATTATTATTTTTTCTTACTGTAAACCTACTTTGTAAATATGTATTTTTTTTCTTTTTTTTTTTTGCTTATAAGTTGGAAAAAGTTGTATGGCTCTACTTATAAAAAAGGGGAATTTTTAGGATCTATTTTATTTGTTTTCACATTTATTTATTTATTATTTATTTTAATTAGTAATTTATTTTATTGTTTTATATATATAAGTAATAATAATATATGTATATAATAAAGTGTTTCAATAATTATTCATTTAAGTAGTTATATATGTATACAGAGTATGTAATAATATATATATATATATATATATATATAAATATTTTAACATCACATTATGTAATAAACATTTATTCCAAATGCTTTGTTTTCCTCAATAAAAATTAAATAAAATATTTAAAAAAAATTGCTGTTTTAAAAGTATTGATAAAAAATTAAAAATAAATAAAGGGAATATCAACTTTTGAAGTTTATACAAAAAGTATTGTTTAATAACAATTAAAAAATAAAAATAAAAAATAAATAAATAAATAAAAAAGTAATAATAAAAAATAGTAAATATTATTTAATCATGTTTACACAAAATTTATAATTTTTAATAACAATTTTTTTATTAAAAATAATTTATTTTATTTTTAAATTAATTATAAAAAAATAATTTTAAATGTTTTTATATTTCAGATCATTCGAAATTATAAAATTTATAAACAAAAAATAATAAAATAAAAATATATATTTTTGTTATTTAAAAAATATTTTCTTTTATTATTGAACAATTTTTTTATAATTCAGCATAAAGTTTTTTTAAATTATTAATTTAAAAATCACAATAGAAAAACATTTTGTATTTTACTGAAATACATTTTTAAATATAATTATATTTAGAGTTTTAAAAAAAATTTAACACAAACAAAATTGAAGGAAACGTTTCTTTTATTTTCTAAATAAAATATTTATTTTTTATTTAAAAAAAATATAAATAAAACTAATAATTGTGCGTAGATTATAACTAATTAAGTTTTCCTTTATTTCAGTTAATTTTATATAATTTTTTATTTATTCTAACTAATGATAAATAATTTTTAATCTTTTTTTATATATAAACATTTAAATGAAAAATATTAATTTGTTTATAAATGTACATTTAGATTTAGAATACAAGTAAATAAGGTAACATTTACAAAAGAAAAATTCTATTTTATTTTTATTTTTTATTTATATATATATATACAAAGAGTGCATAAATTATTATTTATAATTTAATGATATATTAATTTTTTTATTTGTCTTTAGATGTATATACAGAAAAAGTTTATACAAATAATTTTTTAAATATCAATTTAGTTATAAGGATATAGAAATAATAAATATTATTTGAATTTATATAAATAAAAAAATATATAAAATTTAAATACTATTTAAATTTCTTTTTAAATAAATTGAAAATTTTTAAATAAAAAATATTAAAAAAAAAAGAATTTGAAAAACACTTGATGGCTTAGATTTAAGCAAAAAATTATAAATAATTTTCCATAACAGGTTTTTTAAATATCGATTTTTGTTTTTTTCTTTTCTTATAAATTAAACTGAACGTCTGGGAATCTGTATGTTTGTTTGTTTGTTAAGATTGTTGATTGAGTGCTGTTGCCTGCTCTTGTTTCTTCACTTCCTCTCCCTCTCTTCCTTCCTCTTTTGTGGTGTGATTTCTGTTGTCTAAAAAAAAAAAAACAATAGTAATGAAGTGCTTGTAATTGTAACCGCCAGAGATTTATACCACATACAACTCTCTTCTCTTTGTGTTTCTTTCGTCACAATTTTCTTTAATTTACGTTGTGTGAATTCTATGTGTTTTTTTTTTGGGTGGGTGCATAAGAGATTTTTTTTGGCTTCAAATTGAATCCCATTGCATTACAGAAAAATCAATACTGAGATGCCAGTAAGTTTATGGTGAGAGAACATACGGCATGCTAAAAAATTGTAGTATAGTTTTCGGTTTATAATGATTAATTCAGCAACCCTTTGTAAAGAATGTCATTGTCCGTCTGTCTCATGACAATTTCATATAAATTAAAAATATTTATTCAATTTCTGCTTGATATCTCAAAATTTACGACATACGGACGGACATGTCGGTATCGACTCAAATTTTGATATTGCTAATCTAGAATATATATACTTTGTAGGGGGGAGAGTACGAGGCTTCCTACTTGCTTGTTGCAAACGGATTAGCATACAAAATCATTACTAAGGTGGAGGGTTTAAAAAAAAAAGTTGAAAATGTTCAAGTGCAGCAATAGGTAATAGATACATAATAGCAGAGTAATTCTACGTTATTTTTCTCACCCTTTAAAAATTCATCCAAAACGTTTTATAGTAAAAGTACAGCTGGTATGATGCGCAACAAGAGTTACTTGGTGAATAACACTTTGGGTGTAATTTACACACACACACAGACATTTTTTTACAAAATGTTCAGCTTTGGCAACAACATGTAACATAAAAATGGCATTAGCAGAAAAAAACAAAAAAAAAAAAAATATTAACAAAAAAAATCATTAGGGAAGGAAGTGTAATGCTGGTGAGAGAGGGCATTTTATACCATTATCTCTGTATAGACTACAAGAACACGATAAATGGCTTCTATAATGGATAGATAGATAGTGCAGAAAAGCTTAGTTTTATATTTAAAATATATATATATAGACTCAACTACGAATCGCTTCGTTGTAATGGAAATAGATTTTTGGCATCAACTTTATTGTACATATACTCAGAATAATGGAAATTTGATATCCATTCAATTACTATGGTATGTGGGTACCATACATTTGAAAATCTAGCACTAATCCAATCAATCGATTGTAAATGCATGCACAGAGAATAGATTACTTTAGTTAGTTGTAAATATTTATTATCTATTGTGTGTGTGTGTGTGTGTGAGTATAGGGAGGCCATGGAAATGAATCACGATAATTTATGGTGCATATATTATGTACATACAATAATATGCAAACCGTTATGCCCAACAATCATTCATGTAGAAAAGTATTGTTTATAAAAATATAATATTGCACACAGTACCGATGCGTTTGGAATTATTTTGTTAAAAAAAAATATGAAAAAAACTTTTATTATTATATATACTTGTAGTAGATAGTATTTTTGTAGAAGAGAGCGGCATATGCGTTTTATATATTTTGAGTAATACTTGTGCAGAAAACCTTGAACTAAAACTAGGTCAAGCTAGTAGGTAAAACTTAACATATGACTTACTTTTCACACAAACATACACACACTCACATTTTCATACATTTCATTACACATTTGTAACTATTTTTATACAACATACTTGTAATTTATTATACAAAAAAGTTATCGTTCTCTCTTATACGCATAATGCACGATTTCAAAATAAAACAAGTCAAATATTGTTTATATGGATCCTTAGTTATGAAAATGGTCCAAGTCATAGTTTTAGGCACCTAGGTAATAAAAACAAGTTAAACAATTAAATTTATAGGTATATAATTTCGTTCTCTAATAGTGTAGATATTATGTATCAGCTTGCAAGTTGAGTTTTACACTGAGTATGGTTTTTTGTACATGTGGTCGCATTTGTTAGCTGACCATGCCTATTTTCAGTACATCTATGGTTAGGATAATTATACATATACATATCAAATATCACATTTATAGGTCAATTTTTGTAATTTTGATGTTTATTGATTGTGGGCGTGTTTGTTAATCGACCACACTCGTTTTTTGCTCATCTATGGATGTGTTTAATGTGATTAATATATTTAACAAATTTCCTAGTTAAATTTTTGTGGCGGAAAAATAAATTTTTGTAGATTGTGGGCGTGGCTATTGACCGATTTTGCCCAATTTAAATACCGATCTGTGTGCAAAAACTAAAAGTGCTTGTACAAAATGTCAGCTCAATATCTTAAAATTTTTGGCCCTTGAGAATTCCAACAACAGACGGACACACAGACATCCATGGCTGGATCGACTTAGCTTTTGATGCTGATCAAGAATTTATATATACTTTGTAGGGTTTCTGAAGCCTCCTTCTGGTGTTACAAATGGTATGGCAAACTCAGTATACCCCCCTATTTTATGTGGAGTGCATAATAAGGCTAATAACGTACGCACTTTTTATGTTCCTTAGCTTCCTGACTTCAATTTTGCTGAAGGTTGTCTAAAATGTTTTGACGCCAACGATTAACAGTTAAACGGAAATTGCATGTTTGCTTTTTGTATAAATTATATGTTTAAAAAATAGTTTTCTTATTTTTTTACTGTTTTTTCTTTTTTTATAAACATAGTAAAGAAAGCAATTTAGTTGCATGTACTTTTTCTATGAATTCATTTACTAGCTGATAAAATTTCTCTCTTTTACTTCATTCTCTATTTATACTGCACCAGATTAAAAAGCAATAAAGTGAAACTTTTAATTAAAGTTTAATGAAATGAAATAAAAGGAAAGTAAGCAAGAAAAGTGTATAGATGTCATGTTTTATTCTTTTTTGTCATGTACCTGTATAAAAATCTATAACAGATTACATTTTACTGATACGTGTGTACGATATGTGGTTGCAATCAACCTGCCAACATACAATTCATTTAATTTTTTTTAATATTCTTTTTGTTACAGCAGGCGTTCAGTAAACTGTTGAATCTGTTGAGTTTCCCAAGAACGAATTGCGAATTGTGTTTTTGTTGTAATTTGTTGACAAGCTAAACTTTTGCAATTGATAAATTGTTATATATTTGTCCAATTTTCCAAGTCAAGTAATACACAAATAAACCATGTGATCTACGTATCTATTGTATAAAAATAATGTATGAAAAAAGAAATCAAAAAACTAAACTTGGCTTGATTTTTAATTTAAATAACTTCCACCTTCTTTTTGTATATAAACGGTGGGCGTGGCAGGTATATGATTACGCCCTCTAATAGTGTATGTGTCATGTATCAGCTTGTAAGTGGAGTTTTACGCTGAAATTTTTGTAAATTATGACAATTACAATGTGAAGACAGACACACGGACAAACATGCTTTTTTAATGCTAATCAAGAATATTAGGGTAACTGAGGTCAAACTTAGTATACCCCATATTTTATGTGAAAGGTATCAACATCAACATTACCATTTTGTTGATGATAATTGCCCTCTCTTTCTTTCTCTATCCGTCTCTTTCTTATGGTATAGTTTTCTGTTATTTAACTTCTCGACAAGAACACTACTTAACTGCGTATTAACTCATTAGAAAAGAAACTACAAACATGGTACCACCGACAACAAAATAGTAATTGCCGTGTGTGTGTGTGTGTGTGTGAGTGTGGTAAAATTCTTAACAACTTCTACTACAAGCACAACCATACCAACAACAATCATACATAATAAATGAATGCGTTTGTAGATGTGTGTGTGTGTGCGGGTGAGAGAGAGAGAGTTGAGCTACATAAATAACAATAATAATTTGAAAATGTATGTATGCATGTGTATGTATAATGTTTGTTTTTCTTACTTTCACTCACTTCACCTGGCTGGCTTTTTCCTTCCTTGCCAGTGTTTGGTATTATTGGCTGTATTGTAAGGAATGCATGCATGTGAAACTGTTTTCGTGTTTGTTTTCTTGGCATATTTTAGGGCGTTAACTTTTTGTAAAAATGCCAGAAAGTTATAAATTTTACCAAAATCACTTTGAAAAGTTAAATTATTGCAGAGAAAGTTTAATTAAACGCTATAACAGTTAAGTAGGGGAGTGAGTGTGTATGTACGTTTGTTCAAATGTGTATAATTCTGATAAGATTTCCCTTTACCTGTAAATGGAATGTTTAGCAAGTTTATTCTTTTATTCGCAATATATAGAAGAGGTTTCCAAAAACTTTATTAAGTCCTGAATAAAACTAAAAAATTAATTTTCTGCACCAAACACTCCCACTCCCACTACCAATCATTCCATTTAAGCGAATATTAAAGGTCAAGATGTAACATTTGTTATTTTCCAGGCAGTCTCCTCAATATTGAATTATTCACTTAGTTAAGCATTTATGTGCCTGCACACCCGCCTACGTGGCAACATGTATAAATGAATACCTACGCATCTCTGCTACACATAAAGCGCATAAGCTTCCGTTTACATACTTGAACTATAAATAGATTAAGCTTAACAATAATATTGTACCCGTGTGTAGTGGTTGAACATTCCGTATGTCCGTACGTCCGCATAATATACGCATGCATTGTCAACATGACCTTTACGTTAACATATTGATATAATATATATGTATATAATGTCGCACCAGGTATAAGGACTTATTTACATATATACGCATATACACACACTTGGGTTTTATACAAGCAGCATTCTTGCATCAAAACCTCTTCTATGGTATGGTGACGAATAATTTATGTGAGTATTCTTTTTGTTTATATTATAAAATATGGAAAATGACAGATTTTCCTGTTGCATGACTGTCGGGCGGAAGCAACCAACTTAAGAGACAGAAAAAAACTTAACTTTACGATTTCTCATGCAATACATTCCTGGTGGTTTTGTTATTTCATGTCATGCCATCAACTCTATGTTTGATGCACTTTTCATGTTATGATGAACATAGAATGCATACTTATTCTTTTATGCTGTTTGCATAACTAGATAAGATATTAAATTGATATTTGATGCAAACATTCTTGGCCTTTATGTTGATAGTTTCCTCTTTAATAGTAAACAAAATTGGTTAACAGCCACTAGTGATAAAAAATCGCTTATAGCCCAATACAATTACAAAGATGAAATTATAAACTATTCAATTTATAAATCTCCAAAAAAAAAAATGTGGGCGCAAGGATATACATGCCACGCTCACAATTGAAAAAATCCTCTTTGGTAAAGAATTCACTGGTTGAGGTGGTTGTTAAAAGAAACTCCTTTAATTAAAGAGCACATGGTTACAAGCCCCTATCACTGCTGTGTAAGAATGAATGTGAGGAATAGCAAAAATTGGATCCAAGCCAAGTACAGCTTGCTTGCTTCGGTTAAACTATTTGCAATCCATGTAATGTTTTATATTGAAATCATTCATTAATAATCAATTAGTGTAATATTTATAAAAATAAAGTGTTGATTTACAAAGTGACCTAAATCCACTAAATCCAAAAACATTGAATTTTTTTTTTTTTTTATAATTATGAAAAATGTGTTGCTTTTAAGGTCAATTAATCGAAATGATTGAAAAATGAATTTCATGTTACTTTCAAATACGTTCAAGGACCTTTCTTTATTTATACGTAATAAACAGATTTTCATATATTGTAAATTATGGTTGAACGGTTTTAAAATTAATATCAGATTATGTAGCAAAGAGCATTAAGTTGTCGTCCTTGACTGTTGATAAATATTTTCCATGATTGGAAAGAGAATTTAAATGAATTGCTCCCAACAACTCCCAACAGTATTCGAATTCATGGTTTTGTCAGTAAACACAACATTTTTCTTTAAATAATTTATTATACAATTTTATTTATGTTTATTTTACTCTCTCTCTCTCTCTCTGTCTGTTTAATTACAATGCATTGTGTTTAAATGAAAATCGCAGATTATTCAAATATTTTGCAATTGTTTCAATAAAAACGAATGAATTTTTGTTTGCTCTGCGGTGGGGATCGTAATTATAATAAAAATATTAATAAACAGATTAGTTTTCGTAATTAAACAAAACAAAACGAGGGAAGACGGCTAAATTTTTACAAATTAAAACATTTGTGGGTGTGGCATACACCATCTTTAGAAGATTATTGAAATCTATGGATGAACAAAAGCCAAGTCTTGTAGGTTATATTTCAGTGTATAATACGCTTTATACTGCTACGGTTGCAATAAGAGATCGGCGAAATGTGCGAACTATCAGACTTCGAAAGAAGACAAATCGTTGGTTCCTGGTTAGTGGGAGTGTCAGTAACGAAAACAGCTGAATTGATTAACGTTTCGCGAGCGATAGTATCCACGGTAATGACAGTGTACACAAAATTTAGTAAAACATTATCTGCAAAGAGGTTTAGCGGGCGAAACTCACAATTAACTGACGGAGAGCGACGAACATTAAAAAGAATTGTGGCGAGACAACATGAAACTATCGCGACAAAAGTGACAGCAGAACTCAACACTCACTTGAGTTTCAACAAAAACAGTACGGCGGGTGCTCCACAAAGCTAACATTCATGGAAAGACTACAATTACGAAACCGTAATTCCTATATTCGTGTAGATGTTTCCATATTATTGATAAGTTTGCTTTAAAGCATCTTGCATATGTACTTAAAATAATTTATTATAAATCAAATATTACTTATACGCAGTGGTGTCCTATGTATAATACACTGTATTACAATTTTATTGGGAATACAGATGAATTTTAAGTTTTATTAATGAATCTATCATAAGTATTCAAATGACCTACACTGCTTAGTTTCTGAAATTGTGTTATAATTAGTTTAATGGTATAAGTACATGCGAGTTATTGTATATAATTCAGTCACTCTGCATAATGTTGTTACATTGAAGGGGGTTCCAAATGTGGCCCGTTCGAGCCCCAGTTATTAGTTAAACCTATTACTTACTATTCTTCACTAAATTTTGTCAAAAAATATTTTTTCTTAATATAAAAACTTCCATTATAATAGGACCTCATATGGGTAGGGGTTCTAAAAATAGTCCGATTCGATCTAAATTTTTTTGAAATAATCAAAAAAAAAAAAGCGACCTGTAGCTTGCTTACAAATTTACATGGACTTACAGACGGACATGGTAAAATCTATGCAGAAAATGGTATTAAATCTCTTTGTGTATAAATATTAATCAATTTAAAAATTATTGACATCTTGACAGTATTATCTATATTTGCCTTTACTGAAATGTTGCCCTCCAACAATACTGTTCATGCGTATATTTAATAAATTTTCCTTTCTTCCATTTTTTTTTCTATGTAACATTAAGAAAGAAATTTCATTTATTTGTTACTAAGACGCCAACAAACCGCTTAATTGAACTATAAATTGGCTGCTGCTAAACAATATATACTTTCCAACTATGCCAGCAGCAGCAACAACAAGAAAAAAAAAACTTTTTTATTACTTCTTAATTTATGTTGAAAATAACGAAAATATTGAAATAAATTATCTTTTTATGTATCATTCTTCTCTTTTGTTCCTTCTTTCTCCCTCTTTCTACATAAAAAATATGGAACATTTTCTGATTTTATGTTGAATTTATTGATTTTTCTTTTTAAGTGTGCGCTTATACGTACACATACTGCCACTTAAGGATCCTGCAGCAAAAATTATTTGTTCATTCATTATTTTATCGACTAACCAGCTGTGAGTGGATGCATACGTTTTCCTTTTCTTTTGTATTTTAATGATTATAATGAGATTACAAAAGTTGAGTGTATGTTCAAGTTAAACAGAAGCACTATTCTTTTTCATGTGTAAATAATGGGCGTGGTTAGGCTAACTAATATCAGATATCTTGTCAAAGGTTGAATTTTGATTTGAAAAAAGGGGTTTTTTTGTAAACCATGTTTACTATTTACCACGCCCACTAATGGTATATCATTGGATCAGATAGTTATAATTATGTAAAGTAAGTTTTATTGTAGCTGTAGCTTTGTTTTTTGTTTAAAAGATGTTTTTATAGAATGTAGGCGTGGCCCTTGACCGATTTCGTACAATTTTAATAGGAAAAAATTACAAAATTTCAGCTTAATGTCTCACAGAATACAAGCGTGAGGCATCACATGAATAGTACGGACGTACAGACATTTGCTTGAATATGACCAGATTTTGATACTGATTAAGAATAAATATAATTTAAAATTATAAAAGGAATTTTATATCTCTTATGTGAAGTATTTAAAGAACAGTCGACCCGCATAATAAACTTCTTTTATATTATACCGACAAAGAATAAATTAACATTACAATAACAAATCATATTAATTAAGAAATTCTATATATACTGCTACGACAATTTTATACATATAGTGACCATAGGCTATGTCGCTTTCTTCTTCTTCTTCTTCTTTTCTTTCTCTCAATAACATGTTGAAATGTAATATAAATTTAATGTTTATGTTATAGAAGCGGGGAACGGAGAAGCAAACACAGTTACAGAGAATCTTAACGGAGAAACTATTCTCGGATATGAATTAATTTTTCGTTTCATTGATAAAATTATGATACCGTTATGGTATATATTTCACTCGCTAATGCAATAACAGCAATATTTTCTTTTTCTCTACTTCTTTGTAAAATATTTATTACGTCGATTAATGCAATAAAGCCATGAAACTACACTTGAATATAAAATATGTTATAAATGGAAGAGAAGAATTGAAAAGAATGAGTAGGTAATATATTCATAATTGTATTAAAGAAAGAAGAAGAAGAAGAAGAGAAATGAATTTAAGACAAGTGAATAAAAAAAAAAAAAATAAAGAAAAAAATTTAAGATTTCATTTAGGCCAAATCTTAACTACATATGTATAAACAAACTGTGGCGTGGCAGATATCTCTTTATGCATCATTTATAATACGCAACAACTTACACCTCACATTCAGAAAACAAAAGTTTTTTTGTTAATTGTGGGCGGGTCTGTAATCCCACTCCGCCCATTTTTGGTATATCGATGGAATTATAAATATGTGCAACAAATTTTAACTTCATAGCTTAATTTTTATAGCTGATAGATAGATTTTTGACAATTGTGTACGTGGTCCTAAAACTATTTTTCTTAAATTAAATAATGAATTGTGTACAGAAACTACAAGTGTTTTGGGCCATTTTTCAAAGTAATCCCCTCTTAAAATAATATTCATAAATATTTAATTAAACGATTTAATCATAAATTATGTATTAAAGAAAACTTCTATATTAAGTAATTGGATAAATAACTGCATAGCTAAACACAATCCGCATAAATGGATGATGTATACGATGGGATTGCTTTTGTAATTAAAAGCGATACCATTTACACAAAGTGCGATAGTCTCGTATATGAAGCGTGCATCATTTCAATTTCATATTTTTCTCATTAAGCTGTCATAACACGTTCCAATTAACAACAACACAACTTTATTAAGCTATTTTTGCATAAATTTTTTTTATGTAATCTACGATGAAACACTTTCATTATTATCATAATCTTGTTATAGGATTAGCTGCGTTAATATTTATTAAATCATTTTATACAATTTGTTGCTTATTAGAGCAAAAAATAAAAAAAAAACAAACTCAATAAAAAATTATAATTAATTGATTATACAGTCAGTCAGTCAATCATGAAAAACTTTATAGTTTTACTTTTTTTATGTGTACGTGTATGCTTAGCTGTACAAATTATTTCCATTTGCTTTACTCGTTACTCTTGCAACTGTCAATTTATAGAAATTTCCCTTTTTGTTGTTGTTGTTGTTGTTGTTGTTGTAATTAAGTTGAGTCATGAACTTAGAATCAATTGAGAAATTCGTGGAAATTGATGGATAGTCATGTAATTGAATTTAATCAATTGTGCGTTCTCTTCATTCCTCTCTCTCTCCCTTTCTTTCGTGCATGATACAAGTAAGCTTTATGATAACCATGTAATTGTATGTAAAATGTAAATAATGATATAATTATTAGTAATAATTAACAAGCAAAAAAACTCAATTTGGTTTGGTTCACATCACAATTTGCGAACAGTGGGCGTGGCATGTACGGATATGTTTAAATCGCCTACAATTTTAATAATGATCAACAATATATACTTTGACAGGTGTCCGACATTTCAGAATAACAAATTTATGGAACCTTTTCAACTTGTTATCGTTTACGTTTAAAAAATAATAGTCATCAACGCCACCACACATCACTCGTATCGTTTAATATATTTGATGAGTAAATAATATCAAGAATTAAATACCAACCAGAGAAAACAATTTATGTATCTGTCCTGCAGTATTTACAGATAAAGTTGAAAGGTTATATGATACAAAAATGAGAGAGTGAGAAACACGAAACTACCGTAAAGTAAAGTAAAGTAAACAGGTGCTGTCACACATGTATGAACACGACACTTGTGACAACACTATCACGTTCTTTGCAACATATGCGTTTGTCGGCATGTGGTTACTTGTAATGGACTCCACAGCATATATATCTTAACAATACATATTTGTACAAGCAGGTGATGCATGATAGAAAATAAATTTAAATTATTTAAGAATTTTAAAGAAATTGTTCAAGCTACTCATGGCTG
Organism: Ornithomya fringillina; assembly: GCA_963978525.1. Taxonomy (NCBI): domain Eukaryota; kingdom Metazoa; phylum Arthropoda; class Insecta; order Diptera; family Hippoboscidae; genus Ornithomya; species Ornithomya fringillina. The sequence goes on along the minus strand of OZ021691.1, from coordinate 30,574,350 downwards.
ACCTGCACTAAAATGTAAATTTATCGCCTTTATCGGAAACTCTGAATATGATAAAACTTTTATTTATGATTTAAGTAAGTGTCCCTTCTATTTATTGATTTATTGATGTTTTAACTAAGCCACTTAGAGAAACTGCTGTTATAAGGAATGAAATCACAAGAGAAAAACTAACAGATCAGGATTATAATCCCATTCAACAGCTTCCTCACTTTTGTAAAGTATTCAGTTGCATATGTGATGAACAACAATAACAAAAGCGACAGCAAATGATCAAAAATTTTCAGCAGAATTTTTTTTTCCTTTTTATTTTTTTTTTTTTAGCTGTATGTGGGTGTATGTTGCGAAATCCGAGTAAAACATGAACTCATACCCATATAACCGTAAAATCTACAGGCTCTGAACAAATGTTTCTTTTTTATTTTATTTTGGACAATGCACACATACGTACATAACCTTCTATATTAATACGTATGCGTGTGTGTTACTTTAATTTACGCATGACAAAATTGTACACAAAATTGACAGAAGGACAAAAAAAGTAAAAAAAAAAAAAAATGGCATTAGAGACCTCACAAAGTATACTCGTATATATTCTTGATCAGCATCAAAAACTGACTAGACATGTATGTCCGTGTGTCTGTCTTTTGTTGGTTCTTTGATGGTCGTAAATTTTGAGATATTTAGTTGAAATTTTCTATATATTCTTCTAGTTTCTGCTCGTAGACAATTATTTATATTGTGAAGAATCGGTCATATGCCACGCCCATTATCCCCTAATATCTATATGCCACAAAAATAAACCCATGGAATCGAAATTTAGTATACCTATTCATAAATACCCCATTTATCGATATGCCGAGGACGTGGTCCAATAGTACGCACGCCCACAATTCACAAAAAATCTTTATCAGTTCGTTGATCGTTGATCATTGAGTGAGATATGCCTAAATCGATTCAATTTTCGATGCTTGGGGTCTCTAAAACCTGCGAGAGAATTTTATTTTTTTATTATTCTACATTTTTTCAGTTATCCTGGAGACTGACTATTTATTTATAAACAAAAAAAAAAAAAATTCATAAATATGTGAACAAAAAATACTTTAACGTAACTAACTTTAAATAATTTAAGAGCTTACAAACACGTCATCTCAGACATGGTGTCATTAGTAAATGAATGCATCCACCTAAGTTTATAAATATTATTACTGTAAATTAAAAACTAATTAAATACATATAAAAACATGCCATAAACAATTTTTAATAAACAAATTTACAACTTTCAATGTGTAAAAATTTGATGAAATTTTAATGAAAATTCTTTCAATAAATAATTAAATTTAATGAAGCGCCAGTTGTATGAAATTGTTAAAGCGAGAGCAATACATATCCATATTAGGTATGTATGTGTATATGTAGGTAGGTAGAGAAAACGAGAGAGCGAGAACAAAAGCAAAGGATTCTACACAGAGAGTATTCAATTATTCAGAGCATTGTGTTTAGATCTCGTTAAAATGCTTTTGATACAAGTTCAATTAAATTGAGGTTATTTATGCTTCTATGCTAATTATCAGCTGGATAAAGGTACTGTTATGCAGAACTTGTCTCAACATGATAATAATATATATATATACAGGGTGTCCGGAAAAAACGGTAGATTTTTCTCGGTATGTCATTCGGCCCCTAAAAAAAGGAGGGAAAAACACTACATACATATAGATCTGGAAATGAACTGCTTCCGAATTATAGCCACCTTTTAACAACAGCAACAAAATCTAAGTTGAGCGAGACGTGTCCGTCTGTTATTGAACGGTTGTAAACTTTGCGATATTGAGATGAAATTTTTTAGTTTCTAAACACAGATTGCGATTTAATTTGGGTAAAATCAGCCACACCCACAATCGATAAAAATCTATTTATTTGACACAAAAATGTGGCCAAGAAATAATAATAATAATAATAATAATAATAATGTATGACGTTATACAAGCTTAAATTACTCATTCGCCTGTTGAACCAACCCCGACTTTTATGGTAATATTCTTAACTGTCGATGGGTTACCAATCCAAAAAATTTGGTTTATATACAATATATAATGTTTTTCCATCCAAGTATTAAAATAGGGCGTGGTCAAATAACAGATATGTTCACAATTTACAGTAAACCATACTTGAAGTTGTGATGATAGGTTTCTATGTAGATTGATCACAACCTAGCAAGTGCCATCCATGCCCATAGTTGACAAAAATCTCTCATTCTTTTTAGTCATAAAAATGTAAATTTATACTTAGGGCCTTCATTTTGTACTAAAAATGGATGCGTTTGTATAATGGACACGCCCACAATTTACAAAGTACAGTATCTGCCGTGTAAGTTGATATGTGTCATTTATACTATAAGCAGCTACTTGGCACGCCTTCTAATTTGTGAAGGTGGAGGGTATTTATGGTTAAGCTTAAGCTAAATTTAGTTTATTATAATTGTTGTTGTTGTTATTTACTATTGTAGAATTTCACTTTTTCTTCAATTATTCACTCGGTTGCCATCTGTGGGGGTACGGCATGGTATAACTGTTTTTCCGTTTCTTCATATTAGGTACGATCAAACTGTTCCAAGTAACAATGAAAATAAAACGCATACAATTTAATTTTTGTGTAGTAACGCTGAAGAGAGAGAGAGAAGGGACTGCACGCTTCATAGAACAAGAACCGTAGAACGTGTCATGCATAAAATTAATACTACAGAGTTTTGTATGCAGCACAACCAAAATTTTACCATAAAAACACCCACATATGTATATATATGTATACTTACTATACTTGTATATATGTGTGTATAAATTGTACAAAACATGGTGATGAAATGGCAAAGTTTAGATGTAAAACTTTAGGCGTTAAGCTTGTACGTGCAATAAATGCGTATGTACAACCATTTATGCTTGTGGTCGCTTCACCTGAAGGGAGGGCTAATGAAAATGAAAATGTTTACCAGTGCGAGGGTATGTGAATTCTAAATTTAATTGTTTACTTTTTTTGTGTGATACAAACTTTTACACAAAAAAAAAAGTTGAGTTTTTTTCATTTTTTTTATTTAGAATTTAACGAAAATAGAATTTCCTTGTACTCACAGAACCTTTACAATTGCATGCAGAAAATTATGAGAATTTAACAGTTAACTGTAATTGTATAAAATCCTATAAAAATGACTGAAAAATTTATAAAATTTCTCATAATAGTGACAAAACACAGCGTTGAGTTTAAATTGTATGATAAGTGAAATATTTGGGTCGGTCAAGTCCCACCATTTAATACCCTACGCTATATACTCAAATACTCATTCGCCTGTTGAACCAACCTCGACTTTCACGCTAATATTCTTAACTGTCGGGGGGTTACGGATCCAACGCGACACTTGAATTCAAATTCCACCTGGATTTAAACCCGTGTCCTATAGCGGACAGAGTTTACAGAGTTCAAGAAGAAGCCTTAGCCCAATCAGTTATTGAAAGGACACCTACGCCAATAATTTTTTTTAAAAGAAATTTTATCAAAATATCTCAAAAAATGTGACAAATTTACATAGACAGACAGACATGATTAAATCGATTCACAAAGTGAATCTGAACAGATCGGTATAATTGAAGTTCGGCTTCAGCTTTTGCTGATATAAAATTTATAAAAGTTCCCACAAACTTTGTTACCAGTGCAGCAGGTTATAAATATTGTTATTGTTTAAGCATCATTAAATAATATTTTCTATTCTTTATTATTTTTTACAACGTAAAAAAAAACCGAGTTTTTTTCCTTTCGAAAAACTTTTTAATGATGTATAAACGAACATTTTTTAAGTTCGATGTGCTTGGGTGGTGCGCAATTCTCGTATTTTAAAAATAGTTACAATAAAAACAAATTGCTTGATAAGCAAAATATTGTACAAGTGAGAGTTGAGTTGAATAAGATAGGAAGCAGAGAAGAAGAAGAAGAAGAAGAAAATTTATTAAATGGTAACGGTTTTTGGGTATGCTGGCTGCGTACACTGTGTAAAGTGCACGTACTTGGGAGACTCAAGTACTGTTTCTAGCTGTTGGTGAATGTACCAGTAAAATAAATGTTTTTTTATGAGCGCATACACAATGAATTTAAGATACAGTCTAGAAAAAGGAAAATTTTTAATACCAGATTATATTTGAATAAGTTTATATAACCACCAGGGCGTATACTAACTTTATCAAAATGTATGTTATCATGACTGGGCTTAAAAACTCTTAATTAGTATCGGAGTATTTAGACAAATAAACAAAGGAGAGTAGGATGATTGATCCTGAACCTTGGGGTAAGGGACAGACATATGAGAAACTGTGAGAAAATATCTAAAACATATCAAATTTTCTAGTTCCCCGATTTAGCTCATGAAACTACAAAGAAGCGACCTCAACGTGATTAAAGTTTTCTAAACGAGTCAATATCTCCTCAGGTATCACCTGCGAGAACGTGAATATTTCTGATTCTAACTTATATAGATTCTGTGAAGGGGTGGCAAGAACGTTCCATCATATACTATGTGAATGCTCAGTCATCGGTAGAAGCTGTTGGGTAGCATTTTGCAACTCCAAGCACAATTTAGTACTCGGAGCCCAAAAAAGTGATGGTATTCATAGAATCCCTAAAACTGCAGGGCTGAGTGTTCATCTTTTTAGGTCGCAGTGACGTTGTCCTTCTTAACCTCTTATGCTATAAATTAATTTGCAGAAGCGAGTAATTAACTCTTCTTAAGAGAACTTTTACTTGTAATAATTTTTAATGTTTTTAAGTAGATTGTGTGCAAAAAATTTACCATTTAAATAATTTATATATTAAAAAAATTGTATTACCATCTTCACTGCTGTGTGACACATACGGTGAGTCACACTTTTTAAAATTTAACATCTGTGTGACACACATACGTTGAGTCATATTGTTTAAAATCTGACCTCCGCGTGACACACACGTTGAGTCACACTATTTAAAAAAAAACGTAAGAGTCAACTTACTGTATGGTAGCAGTGAAGATGTTAATAATTCTGTAGAGTGCAATAAACTTCAGTCGATTTAAAAGAATAAAACGAGTTTAATATTTCCCATAAAAATACTTTAGAATCGCGCGCATAATTATATTTTATTTTAAAATGAAAAATTTAAAATGTGGCCAAAGCCACTGTTTTATTTTTTCTTATTCTTCTTTTAATTCTTATTTTAATTATAAGTTCCCTCATATTTATCATTTTTAGTACTGAAGTACGAAATTGTATTATTTTTCTTGGCTCCTCTCCAATGGTGCTTCCAGCCAAATGTTGTTTTATTATTCATTTTTGTTCACCTATGCAAACCACAATAACCAGAGAAATTTTACAAAATCAACACAAAAAACCTTGCATGCACATATAAGGATATGAATGAGGAGATACAATAAAAGTTTTCACATTTACATATTTTACAGAATGTTTTTTAGGTGATATTTTTACTGTAGTGTAACCTGTCCACTTGTTATAAATATAAACATGCTATATGGTACAATATATAACCCTTCCATCCAACCCTTCCAGGGTTACCTATCTTATCGTATGAATATTTATTTTTGTTCTATAAAAAACTTTATTTTGTATTACTCAGGCATCTGCTGTAATTTTGCGTTAAAAAGAGTTCATATTCGAGGCATAACGGCATAATGGAGTTTTTTTTCTATTTTTATTTATTTTTTTTTTATTATATAGGGTTTTTCAATAAGGACATAACAATTTTGTATTTAAATAAAATGCAGAATAATGAAGAAATTGGACTGAAATTTTTTCCAGATGCTGTTCAATTCTTATATTATATATATTTGCAGCCAACGTATGAGCGAGATGAAATTTAGAATGTTCTTCAAACTTTAATAGAACCCAATCGGAGAAGTTCCAACACTTTAAATAATCAGCGGTCTTCAGTTTTTGGGTCAATTTGATCTTTTAAACTAAGATCTTTATTTAAAATTCTCTACAATGTGGTTTGAGAGATACCTAATTTCTGTGTTCGGCATGGAATCAACTGATTTGGCTCATTTCGAAGTGAAGCACTTACTGCAGCAATATTTCCGGTATTTCGACAAAAAAAAAAATGTTAACCTTGGGCTAACGTTTCGACGTTGACAGATCATGAAAAACGTTCAAGCGTGCATTCATTTTAAAATACAAAATTGTTATGTCGCTATTGAAAAGCCTGCTACAAATTTGGCATTTCCATTAAAGTTGAAAACATTTTTGCATTTAAGATTACTTTTTCTTTCTTTCTTTCTTTTTTTTTTATGTTATGTGAAAACTTGAATATTTTTAGTTCAACTTTGAAAAAAAATTTTTCATAAAACTTTTCAATACACGTATAAATACGAGTAATACCAGGTGCAGGAAAGTTTTTGGATTCTATACAAGCTTAATTATATCATTGCTATGTGTGCTGGAAGAATTATAAATGAAGTTAAATGTCAATTTTAACAAACTTCATCTTTTTACGAAGAGAAGAAAGGTAAAGAGAGGGGAAGCGGTAGACATGGTTCTCGAAATTATAATATTTTTGTTGAAGAAGTTGTTTAAACATTTTACATGAAACATTTCTATCTTTTAGTTACATTTACTTTATTCATTAATTTTATAGAAATGTCAAACTGTAATTAATTGCTTGTTAGCGTTAACATGACTTCTTTTTATCTATATAAAAATAAAAAAAAAAAACAAGTCATCTCTAAACAAAGAACACAACAGGACAAATCATTAAAATTTATATTTTTACAATAATAACAATAATGTCATGAGATAACACAACTAACTACATGACGAGAAACGGATTTTAATGATAAATTATTTAATTTAACTGTTTAACTGTATGTATGTTGCCATATACCATATGGGTCGGGTTAGCTTTAGTTTTTATACCTTCCACATAAAATATAAGGAGAGTATACTAAATGTACTACTCTTCCGTTTGCAATATCCAAGAGAATACCTCAGAGTTCTTCAAAATTAAAATTTCTATCGCTGTAGACATGTTCGTCCATGACATGACTTTTATTTTTTGTGGAAAATTAAGAAATTGTGTTGTACACAGTGCCCCCTGTTAACTATGAAATATTCTTATTTTTTATAATCATACATTTTTTATTATAATCCTGATTTACATAAAAAGTTTGAAAGACATAAAGAAACTGTTGCATTTTACTTTTAGAAAATTTTAATTGCTTTCTTTTCTTATGTTCTTCCTAAGTTATTGAGAGTATTTTAACAACCATCCATCCATCCCCAGCCAGTTTGTAGTAAATTTCTATAAAACTCTTGAGACATTGAAATATTCAACAAACTTAAGGATTATACACACACATATGAATGAAATATATCCGGATCATATATAACAAGTATGAAGTGGTTTAGACCAAATCTTAAATACCATACACATCTACAATAATGGGCGTGACAGTAATAGTATTAATAAAATAATATGTCTAATGTATCAGCTTGCAAGTCCAGCTTTACGTGGAGTATGGCTTTTTATATATTGTGGGAGCATCTTCTTTTCGACCGGGCCCATTTTTGGTTCATCAATGGATGGGATAACTATAGATAAACAAGATTCAAGTTCATAGCTCAATTTTTGTGGCAGATAAATAGATTTTTATTGATTGTGGGCGTGGCTCTTGACTAATTTTACTAATTTTAAAAAGAAATCTACGCATAAAAGTATAAAATTTCAGTTCAATATCTCAAAACGTGAGCCCGTGAGAGTGCTTACAACATATAGACTCAGGGACACATATATTTATATTGACTCAGTTTTTTTTTTTTTTCTTTTTTTCATAATGATCAAGAATATATATAATTTGTAGGGAGTCTGACGTCTCCTTGTGGGTATTGCAAACATAATGACAAACTAAGTAAAAAAAAAAAAAGAAAGTCATAAAATCCACCACCATTCTAGCTTTTCAACCTTTTTTTTTTTTTTTTTAATATTTTAATCCTTTCCGGTCTACCACAGCTAAAATCCATGCTTATGTAGAAGATTTTTTTTTATTTACTTAATATTTGATGAAAATTTTGGCATATAGGCAAACATGTGATTCATTGATTGATGTTTTTATGAAAAAGAAAAAAAAAATAGAGGAAAGCTTTATTGCAATACCTGTGGGGAGCACTTTCAATAAACATTTTTTATTACGAAAATAACACAAATGAAAAATAAAACTTTTCGATATGATCCATAAGCAGTGATATATTCAATTATTAAACTATAGAGATGCACACACAAACAAACATTTATTATTTCTATATATAGAGGAGAAAAGTTAGAGTTGAATGAGAGCTGCAGAGAAAAGTGCTTTACAGGTGAAGTGTTATTAATTTAAAGCACTTTTTATGTCACAATAAGTCACAATGACAATGACAATGATTTAAAAAATATCATTAATATGAAATGTAATCCGGGAGTATTTAATTCATCCCCATTGTTTCCATTACATAACAGATGTGATGAATATTTTTACAGAGTCAGCAACTTGTTTACAAAAATATCAATATTATTAATAATGTATAAACAGTATAACATACAGGGTGGAAGAAAAAAAAAAATTCAAATACAAAAGTTGTCGGGTTAGAAGAGAATGATTTTTTTTGGAACGTGACTCGAGTGTTGTTTCCCTCTTTTTTCTTCACCCTGTTTATTTAAAATGCAAGCCTTTTGCAGATAATTGCTCTTGGGAGCTACAACGATTTATTTTACAATTTTTTTTTAATACACTTACGAGAGCAATTTATTTTATTTAGCAATATTTATCACGTAGTAGAAATCTAAAAATATTTTACTCTATAGTTAATAAAATTGCAAAAAAAAAAACAATAGAGTCGATTTTACCCGACAATTTAATACCCGAAACCTAGAACTACGTATTAGTAAGTTATAATCATGTCCGTCTGTCTGTCTATGTAAATTTGTGCACCAGCTACAGGTTGCATTTTTTGAGATATTTCGATGAAATTTGGTACAAGGACACGTATTGGCCCAAAAAGGAATCCTTCTGAAAATGAACCGAATCAGATCATTTTCAGAACCCCTCCTCTTATAAGGTTTTATTATAATGGAAGTTTTTATATAGCAAGAAATCGCAATTCTTAATATTTTTGAACAAAATTTGGTGAAGAATAGTTAATTAGCTTAATAATTGACTGTAACAAATTTGGACCCGATCAGGCCATTTTTTAAACCCTTTTCCATCTAAAGATACTTCACGAAGTGACTTATAAAACCTTTACTGAACAATAATTTTTGTTATAAATTAAAAATTTATAATTTTTCGTTTAATTTTACTTAACTCCTTAATTATATTATATAAAAAACCTTTAAATTTTCCAATTTTTATTCAAACCTTTTATAGCTTTAGCTCCAAAACCCTTTTTTTTTTTTAGCAAAGACATAAGAGAGATATATAAACATTTATAAGTAGCGAGTAGCGTCATGTTCTAGTTATTAAAATTTGCATAGAAATTATGTTTAAATTATATATCAATGTATGAACTATTTAAGTTCACAGTGGCAGAGGGGGAGAGGGCGACAAATAAAAAGAGATGTTGCTTGCAGGCACATCCGAGTCTTGGCAACATCAACAATACTATAGTTCGTTAGTTAAAGCAGAACAAATTAGCTTTTCATTGTTGTCATAACATTACTCTGAGAGGGAGTGAGTGCACTGAGGTAGTGTGCAAACGAATAAGAATTAGAAGAGCGTAAAATCAAATTTTAATTTAATTTTGCATTTAAAATTATAAACATTATGGAAAAGTGGAACAAGCACGGCAGGTATTTGCTGTTGAATTGAGTTTTTTAAAGTGCAACTCTAGAGCTTGGCATTTAAACCATTTGACCTTTTTCCACAACACAACACAAGATTTAGTTATTGCGACAGCAGTCACGTCAAGTCAAGTGACAAGCGTATAAGTGTTAAGAAGAAAATTGAAATTTGCCTGCAACACTGGGCTAATGTAGTGCATACTATACTATTCTACACAATAAGTAGGACATCACTTACTTTGCCATATATAACATAAATATTCAAGTAGAAGATATTCCGCTTCCAACATTGGTTCTATTATTAAACGTTAATTTTGTAAATTGTATTTTTGATATCCATTTAAGTTTAGAAAAGGAAATTTCCTGTTCACTTGGGGAAATATTACTTTTAATTTTTGGATTGAACTTAATCCTACTTAATACCCGAAAAAGAGGAAGATTTTGTAAAAAGAAAAGAAATAAAAATTCTTAAGAATGTTTTTTCTTCCATTTTTTTACACTCCAAAAAATTCTTAGCCTACGCGAAAATATCACTGGTAGCTTTTAGCAATGGACAAAGATAAAATAATGAAGACATTGTATTGGAAATATCTTTTGTAAGTCATTTCAGAATTTATCTTCAATATACTCTTTATGATATTTAGTAATATTTTTAATAATCTTATCGCTTTATCTTTTTATGCACCTTTCCCTACAAACATTTTACCTAATTTTGCTGGTTGCTGTAAATCAACTTGACTTACATGTCAATCAAAATATCATTAACAGTCAATCTGTTTATCTCAAAAAAGTCAAATTCAACTGTTTTAGGAAAGCGATTTACTTTACAAGGTGTGGAAGTGAGTATACCAGGAAGCGTCTCTGATCGGCTTTAATCAGGCAAAACCTGCTCACTTCTGCTCACCTCAAGTTTCAGTCTTCGCTGTGAGCTATGTGCACAGCTATAACATTCTATCCATTGGGCTAGCAACCCCCCGATGGTTTAACAAAGTACCATGACTGTTGCTTCATGAGTTGTATAAGCTTTAACTCGACATTGATATAATCTGTTACATAGAAATTCAGCGTTTTCGATGGCTACGTCATGTTAGTTTGATGCCCTCAAAACATTTGGTGCACAAAATGGCAAAGCGTCTGGTGTTCTTATAACAAGCCAAAAACGTTAAAAGGTTATAATGAGCCAGTAATGATGGTAATGATGAAATAATTCACAAGATTACAGGTTATTTGGACCACTATTTTAAAGTAAACTTTCCATACATGGCTGTGAATTGTAAATGATTGACAATAGTGGTCCATTTTATTGTTAAAATTATTATATCCCAAGTTAGTCTGACTGCTTTTTTTGAAGTTAAATTTAACTATTTGGGAAATTAATTGCAAGTTCTATAAAGAATTGTTAACCAATTAACTTTTAATCAAAATTTTAAGAATAACTTCATTTATATGTCAATCAAATCAAATTGACTAACAATAGTTGTTAACAAGTCATATTGACTAACAATGTTAATCAATGTTAAACAGTTTTTGTCTTTTTATTAGAACATCAATCCTAACTACAATGTGTGACAATCAAAATATTATAAAATATCGAAGAGTAGGTTAAAATTTGTTTAGTTATCATTTATATGTAAAGTAAATATAAGAATGTGACCTAAAAGTTAAATTTAGTTTTTGTTTTATTTGATCCTCTATGAATTGTTTATTTCATATAATTTTTCCACGTGTAAAATTCCAGCAGGATTTTTCTCCTAAAAACACTAATATTCATAAAAAAAATTTCACTAAGACTTATTCATTGTCTTCACTCTTATCCCCATTTTCGCTAACAATCCTCCAGTGACTACATAATAGTCGTAGATTTGGAGAATATTTTTAAAATGCATTAACTTTTTTTTTTTTAATCCTTTGTGCGCATGTATGTGTCGTACAAGGCCTTTAGCACAATTTAATATTACAGTGTTACGAAAAAAAGAAAATATATTTGCAATTTACGTGACATAATTTAACCATTTAAAGTGAACTGAAACGTTATGAAATTGCTAAAGGATAAGAAGGATAAAAAGAAATTTTTTCATAATTTTTTTTTTTGTAATAAAGGAACACTCTGAAGATTACAAACTTAACGGAGTATCAAATATAAGTGTAAATGTTCTAGTCGGTCATGACCGACCATTTACACAAATTTAGGCAGTAAACTCAGAGTCCTTGCCATATAAGTAATTACGTGAAATGTCTTTATATGAAAAAAGGTTTTAAAAATGGTACAATCGGGTCCAAATTTTGTTTCAGCCAATTATTAAGCTAATTATATACTCGTATTCTTCACCAAATTTTCTTAGAAAATAATAAGAATTGCGATTTTTGTCATATAAAGCCTTCCTTGATACATGAGCTTTATAGAGGGAGAGATTCTAAAAATCGTTCATTTCGGTCTATTTTCAATAGGGTTCCTTTTTGGGGCAAGGACGTGTGTCCTTACACCAAATTTCATCAATATATTTTAAATAATGCGATAAATTTATATGGACAAACGGAGGGACATGGTTTAATCGATTCTGCATCGATCGGTATAATTGAAAGTGGGTAAGGCTTTTGCTGTTTAGAATAAACTTAATATATCCTTTGCCAAAAGTGGGCAAAAATCATGTTCCTTACTTTAGAAAGCGTGTGTTATGATCTTGCCCTTTGGTTATTAAAACTTTATTTGTGATTTATAACTTTTTTTATAACACACATGTATGAATGTTTATTTAATCATCACGCATCATAATATTATTTTATGAACATAATTGATGAAGTTGAAGTTGTTGATATGATTATGGTGGTCATAACTCTCTTTCTATCTCCCTCTATATTTTATTTCTTTTAAAATAATTATGCCATAAAATTTTACTACAAATATGTTATAAACATAAATAAAAGAGATACACAGACTTTTCGACTTATAGAATTTATAAATGTTCGACTTGTATATGTATTGTACATATATGTAACCAGTTATAGGGTTTTCGTACTTTTCATGTTCTTAAGAAAGGAACACCAACAAAAAAAAAAAAAAAAAAAACTGCCTTTTCTTACACTGACTGTTGCATGAGAAGGCGAGTACTTGAAGCATGTACCATATTAGTGAAGCACAAAATACTCACAACACTTTAGTTTTCTTGAGATTTATTGCCATTCATATACAACGTGGAGCATATGTATGTATTCTGCAGATATTATATGTATCTGTCCATATGCATGTTTTGCTGCTGTATAGATGATGTATGAAGAGAAGCTTGTTATAAGTTTTCTGGTAATGATAAATTGGTTCAGTAGATCTCATATACACATAAGCTCCTCGTACGTGTAATATCTTTTATTATAATGATGTTTTCTGCTAAGTTTTCCTACAAGCTCTCATTCTCAAAAATAAAGACCATACTATGCTCTATTGTACAGAACACAATACCGTTACACAAATATTATCATAATCAGAGAGATATGTATATAGAGGGAGAGACCATTATATTTGGTGTTTATTGAATAAACCCGTTATGATTTAATCAGAGAATTTCGTTTAGTTTCAGAGCAGAAGGAGTATAAGGGGGGTTTCTTTATATTCTCTTCATCACTTATATATGTCTACTTGTATATATATGCATACGCAATGAAATTTAATTAACAATACACTGTGTTAAGAATACACAACGTACATCAATTTCTTATTAATTATGAAACGTCATTCAAGTGCGTACTTTTCTGTTTTCTTCTTGTCATCATCGTTTTCCATAATTACGTACGTAGTTTCTATAACCTTGACATATCATATTCATACACATTCATCAATATCAAAATCGAAAACGATTTATTCATGGCCGTCCATTGTTGGCCCTCTGTTTTAATATTGAGATTTTTAATTAAAAATTTGTACATTTCTAAATACTACAGACAGGGTTCTATTTAAATAGGTTAAAAACCATGCCCACAATCAACAAAAATCTCTATATTTGTCACAAGAATTGAGCTTTGAAGTTGAAACATATAAAGGGTTCTTCAATAGGGACATAACAATTTCGTAGTTTAATACGAATGCATGCTTGAACGTTTCTTGTGATCTGTCAATATGAAAACGCCAGTCAAGGTTAACGTTTTAATTATTCACAAAGGAGCAACGTTTTGGAAAATTATTACCGGAATTCTGAGTCGTTGAAGGCAACTTTAACAGCGCTTACTCCAATTTTCGGTCGTAATAATTATCCCAATGGACAGGCTGTGTGTATTTTTTCAAATCAAAGTATTCACTATTGAATATAATATACTACAGTTAGATAAATAGAAGCCTCCGTACAATTTTTTAGCTCGATATGTCAAAATGTACGATTGCAAGACTTCCAACAATAGACGCAGGGACGGACGGACAAGTTTAGATCGACTCAACTTTTGAAGCTGATTAATAATATATACTTTGTAGAGTCTCTGAGGCTGCCTTTTTAATGTTAGTATACCCTAAGGGTACACAACAGATTTATTAAACTTGAGTGCTTCAAACTCACTACAGCAGCATCATTATACATTTTCGAAGACAAAACGCTTTAGGAAAATTTCGTTGTAATATTGTTAAACTTCTCTTTTGAGAACGAATTTCTTTTTATTTATTCAATTGCTGCTCAAGCAAGCGAATGGGTGAACGGTTGTATAGATGAATGACTCAGAGTGTGCTCCACTTATTATCATACTATACGATGAACTTGAATAATAAATATTTCCATTAACATGTTCGAGTATATACAAGTAACATTGAAATTGACAATAGTGTGCGTTTATGCTAATTTAGGCGGAATACAAAATTTTGTATGCACGTGACACCACTATGGCAGCGATTACCACTAAAAATTGTGTGACAGTATCTGTTATTTAGATTGTACAGTGTGTGTGTATTAGTGAGTGGTGTAATTGAATTATTTATGTAACACAGCTTTTAACCGTCACTTTAGTTCTGGAAGCTTTTATTGGCATTATTGTACATATAACGCAGCCCTCAAAACTTCAACTCTCTCACTCACTCCTCTTTCTCTTTCCTGTACTCTACTCATTTTTAATTAATTTCATTGTCACGTCAAAGAGATAAATGTGATGGCAATTATATTTGCATTGTCACTGTTACGTTACGTTACGTTGCTTATAAATAAAATCGTTTTACACATCATTTAACTTTTCATACCTCTACCTATACATTTGTGGTAGAGGGTATATTACACTTCTGTAGATATTTCTTCCTCTTAGAATTTAGAATCGAAACGAATTGAAACGATTTAATTATATTCGTCTGTCTGTCCATGTATGTAGATGTTCTTTCTATCTACTTACTAAGGTTTTGAAAATATTTCCATGAAATTTGATACAAGAACATGTTTTGGTGCAGAATCAAAATCTGAATCAATTTAACCATGTCCGTCTGTCTGTCCATGTAAATTTGTGCTTAAGCTACAAATCGTATTTTTTGAGATATTTCGATGAAATTTGATACAAGGGCAAGTTTTGACACCAAGAAAAACGCTCCTGAAAATGGAGCGTATTTGACTTTTTTTAGAGCCCCTCCTCATATAATAATATTTCATGAAGTGACTTGTATGACATTGCTTCGCATAATTTGTGAAACTAAGGTCGAGCTTGACCGAATATAATAATTTCCCTTTTTTTCAAAACGGTTATATTAAATAAGAAATAATTCAAAGGTTTTTATTATCATTGTTCTCAATTTCATTAAAAGTAATTTTTATACCCTCCACCTTAGGGAAGAGGGTATATTCACTTTGATCATCCGTTTACAACACATCGAAGGAAGCCTCGGAGACCCCACAAACCATATATATTCTTAATCAGCATGAAAAGAGAAATCGTTTGAGACATGTCCGTCCGTGTGTCCGTCTGTTGTTGGCACTCTCACGGTCGTAATTTTTGAGATATCAAATTAAAACTTTGCATACGTATTTTTAGTTCAATTTCGCTGTTCCGTATTGAAATTGGGCAAAATTGGTTAAGAGACACGCCCACAATAAACGAAAAACTCAACATACCTCGAAAAAATTGTATCTTAAAAAAATTATATATCGCACAATACTACGCCTATCAAGTTGAAATTTGGTATATATATAAAGGGTACCGTTATACAATACTGTGCCAAAAATGGGCGTGATTGAATAATGCAAACGCCTATAATTTAAAAAAAACACTATTTGCGTAGGTACATGAAATACATAAATATGGCAATAGGAGCTTATTTTTTAGAGAATTACAAAAGGTGGAGGGTATTTAATCTTCGGTCTTAACCGAACTTTTCTATCTTGTTCCTTTTCGTTTTCTTAGTGGAGAATATACCACAAATGTAACATTTTATGCTGCAGTAATAGTAAAAAGAAAGTAAATACCACGTAAACCACAAAATGAAAGGAATAATAATAAATAAAGCAAAAACACACACGTGTAATGTTTATATATGTATATACACCATATATTGTATAGCAAATGATTTCCTCATATTAACCGCCTTAAGAAAAATTAGAAGAATAATTTTTATGGATTATGGGCGGCGTTCTGAGTGCGCAAACTAGAACTGTGTGTACAAAATTTCAGCTCAATATCACAAAATTTGCAACTGTGAGAGTGTCACCAACATACAAACATATCTAGATCGAATCAGATTTTGATGCTGAACAAGAATATAAAAAATGTTGTGTTGTTGTGTTGCAAACAGAATAGCACACTTAGTTCACCTCCTCATTACTAAAGTCAAGGGTATAAAAATGACTATTCAATCAACAAAATACAAGCTCACATATGAATTATTTTGAAGCAACAATAGAAAAAGTCTCCACATTGAATTTTTATCCAATTATACTTTCATGAAGCAGTGTCATTAAATAACCCTAAAATTATTGTTTCATGTACATAATATTCCTCAGCATACACACATATGTACATTTAATCTATTCATCTATTTTAATAAAACAAACATACATGCGTTCATTAGAGAATAACCAAAACCAAAACTAAAATGAACAATTAAAGGTCGGTCAGTGGGTCGGTCAGTGCGTCACCATATTTGAAATTTCATTTGTTTAAATAACGGGATTGATTATAACCTTCGGCTGGTTCTTTAGTAGAGTCAATAACAACAACAATAAATGTACGCCACAAATGATATAAATCTTTGCCATACAACACATTATTGTGGACTTCTTTAGATGATACCCTTAAGCTAAAACATTGACAAACATAGAAAGAAAGAAAAGTTTAATTTCATTAAAGAGAGAAAATTCATTAAGTTAAATAACAAAAGCTGTTCTTATAGTGCCTTTAGCAGATTGTTGCGGTGGCGTATTGTTGTTAGAAGCTAGCAAGAATAATAAAATTTAAGGACATTAGTTCGTTTCTTTCAAAGCCCCAGCTCTAGTTTTAATTACTTATAATTCTGCTTGATTAAAATGGAAACTTTATGTAAACAAGAGATTAAATATTATAAAGGGTAACAAGTAAAAAAAAAACGACATTTAGCTTGAGCAAAATATCTGAAATATCCTTCACACCTCCAGGACGTGGCTAGTAGCTGATTACGCCTTTTTCATAGTGCATGTAGTAAGTATCAACTTGCAAAATCGAGTTTTACACTAAAATTGGTTTTTTGTAAATTGTGGGCGTGTCTGTTATTCCACCACGCCCATTTTTGGCACATCATTAATAAGAGTGATTATATATTCCAACTTCATAGCTCAACTTTTGTGATAGATAAATAAATTTTTTATCGATTGTGGGCGTTTCTGTTATCCGACAATGCCCATTTTGGGTACAACGATGAAGGATTTGACAATAAATATATATATACCAAATTTCAACTCCCTAGCCCAATTCTATGGCAGATATACAGGTTTTTGTCGATTATGGGCGTGTCTGCTATCCAATTATGCCTCTTTTTGTACATCGATAACGATTTAAAGATATACATACAAACATACCAAATTTCAAGTTTATAGGTAAATTTTTGTCACAGATAAATCGATTTTTGTTAATTGTGGGCGTGACTTTTGATCAATTTTGTCAATTTCAAGTAGAGATCTGTGTGTAAAAACTAAACGTACCTGTACAAAACAATATTTCAAAATTTATTACCGTGAGACTATCAACAAGAGACAGACATGCGGACGGACATTTTTAGATTGACTTAGATTGTAAAGTTGATTAAGAATGTATGTTGCAAACGCAGTAAGGCGGAGTCTATACAAGAGAAATTAAAAAACCTATTTTCGCTCTTATCATAATAACAATAAGCAGTGAGTACAATTGCAACATCTCAGTTTAGCTTTAACGGATTGTTACAAATGCATTAAAATAAACGAATTGTACAATACTGTATACATACACAGAACAAGAGAAAAACTACTGATGCCTTAGAATAAATGTCATATTTGCTTGTCGTGATCAAGTGTAAGCGTGTGAAAATTGTTTATGACGTATGGTAGTATTGAAATTCGTTCAATGGGACTGGAATTCCTCCACTTTTAACTGTATAACAATGAAAGGGATGCGATTGAAAACAAGTAACGGTTTACACAAAAATTCTCTACTTAAGCATGAGGAAGGAAACTCTTTATAGAAATATTGCGAATTATGGTAAAAGTCTAGCATTATAGATACGCTCCGGTTCTCTTCCTCTCTCATTACATTAGAGTAAAACGCTGTATTTGCCATTTTATTATTTTATGTAATTCAGAAATAAACTTTCTTTTTACCCAAATCGTAAAATAAACATTTATTCGTAGAGAGAATATTAAATGTTGATAAAGATTAGGGGGAAAAGTTGCATAATATACATTCTAACAAAACATAAAAGTTTTCATTTGCACTTTTGGAGCGTATTATATAATACAAAACATGAACATGAACATGATCCCGGTTATACATTAATTCCAAGACAAAGAGGACAATTTTCAAGTTACGTAAACCACGAAACGCCAAAGGACACTATAGTTGTCATTCCAATACTCTGTATATACCGAATACAGCCATATGCATGTATGCACTTATATACTGAGGCAAATAAGCTTATAGAGTGTTTACATATCATATTACATACAACGGACAGTTGTGATAATTTGAACACAAGTTTAACCATGGTTGGTATGGATGTATAAAGTGTTCACATGATTGCAATTTATGCTGATAGTTTGTCTGTGCTATATTATGGACCAATTTGTATGTGTTGGAATTGTAGCTTTACTTGTTCAGTTATGTAGCAGCACAACTACATTGACTTTGACTTCTTAACTTAAATTATTAGATGTAAAAGTTTAGAACCAAATTAAAAGAAATAAGAAAACTAAATTTGGCGATAGGCGTGGCAAGTGTATGATATTGTTTTCTAACAGTGTATGTCTTATGTTTTAACTTGCAAGTCGAGTTTTACGCTAAAATTGGATTTTTTGTAAATTGTGGGCGCATCTGTTATGCGATCGCACCTATTTTTGGCACATCAATGGATGGGATAAGTATGGATGTGCGTACAAATTTCAAGTTTCTAGGTCAACTTTTGTATCAGATTTATATATTTTTGTCGATTTTGGGCGTGTTTGTTAATCGACCACGCCCATTTTTGCCACATTGATGCATAAGTTAATTGTTAATATGCATACTAAATTTCAACTTGTGGCAGATAAATACATTTTTGTTGATTGTGGGCGTGGCTCTTGATGATTTTTCCCATTTTAAAAATCGATCTGCGCACAGAAACTAAAAGTATCTGCATAAAATTACATTTCAATATCTCAAAATTTACGCCCGTAAGAATGGCAACACACGGACATATATGTCTAGGTCGATTCAGTTTCAAAACAACAAACTTAGTGGAAAGTGTAAAAGTTAACGAAAGTTACGTCATCTTATTATTTAAATTTATAATTTTTCACTTTCTTTTCCTATAACCCAGTGACAGGTATGAGTTTTAATAATTACGGTTCTTTTTTAATTGTGCCCGTTATAACACAATAGAGGGAAAAAGAGAGAGAGAGAGACAGTTGGGTTGGTGAAAAGAAAAAACTACATTTATATGGTTGAGTGCCTTCGTTTCGTATCAAATTGATATTTTAATGATTTATAATTCAAGTACTCAACCATGGCAGAAGGAAAAGTTGCTCATTATCCAATTGAGTGAACATACAGATTTAATGAGATATTGTAAATACCAAATTAATGATTTTTTTTTTTTGTAACCTTTTCTTCTCTACTCTTCATTATCACGCTATTTATCAAATGTTTTACAACAACTTTTATGTGATCGGCTGACCCTTACACACAATAATGGCAAGTTTACATTGGAATAAAGTAAATGTTGAAAATTCATGCTTTTCAATGGATTCTCCTTCTTCTTCTTTTTAATTGAAAGGTTGATTGGTTTTATCTTTTTTCCCCCATATATGTAAATTTCAATTTCTTGCAGTCAAGCGACCAATGAAAGTTTCTCATTTATTCCCCCCTTAAAAAAGTTAAGGTTGTTAAGTGTCTTACAGTGTGTTGTATTGTATGGCAAGAGAATATACGATAAGAAGCATAAAGGAAAGAAAGAAAGAAAAATTTTTATAAAATGTTGCTGAAAATAAGATGTGGTTCTTCAAGAGGTTTAATTACAGCTTTCAAGGATTGAATAAGAAGGAAGAAGTGCTTTAATGAAATGTCACTCCCCCTATCCCTTCGTATTCCATTAGCAGCAGCATTTGCTTGCTTTATTAAGTACAGTTTTAACCAGCCCCTGTATTCTTTAGAGAATATTTTATTTACTCTTACAACAACATCTTTAAAGTTAGGAAATTAGAAATATTTTAGATTTGGCCCAAGTCAGAATTAGTTTTCTTTTTTTCTTTTTTTCATTTTGAAAAATATTTACTTTATGAGTAAGCATTTAAGATAATTATTTAAATTTCAGGAATGATGTTATGATAGGTTTGTAGACACAAACAACCCTTGAAGAGAATTATGAATAAATGGTGATTTCATTTTCATGATTTATTCATTTATTGTAAACATATTAGCACGTAAACATTAATAACTCGGTTAGAACTGTAGAATCAGCTCAAACATCGTTTTGTTGTATTTCGCTATTATTACGTTATTTATTTATTACGTTAGCTGAATAACGTCAGTTAATATACGAACAATAAACAGTGAAAGAAAACAGTAAACGATAAAAACAATAGCAACAACAACAACCGAGGTAAGACTTTTTTAGATAACTCGATTAACGACTAATGAATTTCCGCAACATTTGTATGTTATGTGATGTGTGGTTTTGTTTTTATTTCATTTAATGTTATTGTACTTTCTTTCTACTCAGTAACCAACAATATCCATGAGTCATCAGAATCATTAAACATAAGAAGGGAAAATGGTTATATGGTTACATGTGAGGCTTAAAACAAACCTGAGGTACCCCCTTTGCATTTGTATGAAAGTTGTGGGCGTGGCATGTACATAATTGTATGTATGTACGCTATAAACGAACATACAAATAAGTTATAGATTAATTGCAAAATTTTGCAAATATTTGTTTTTTTAATTGTGGGCGTGGCATGTAACATATATAGATAACCTGTCTAAATTATAAAAGATTGATTAATAGGTTAATTCGAAGTTGGCAAATTCTTTTTTTTTAATTTGTAGGCGTGTCTGTTACTTTTGTAAAATATATTTAGTACTTTAACTATCTACACAAACCACGTATCTAAAATAAAAAAAAAAATAATTAATATTTTTCAATTTTTAGTGATTGTAACCTATTAGCAATAGACGGACATACGGACATTAAGAAATCTATTCAGATTTGAATGATTAAGAATACATTTAAATGATTTCTAAAAAGTTTCTTTTTTCTTTTCAAGCGTTGCATATATTTAGACAAAGTAAATATAACTCTTCTCCAGGTAATAGGAAATTTCCCCTCTCGCTACATATGGGAGATTATAACAACATTTCATATTATATTGTATTGATGAATAAAGGAAAATGGTATACAAACATAAAAATGATAGCAAAAGAACAAAAACCATTATATTGTGCAATTTTGTAAATGAAACACAAAAAGCTTTCATTTCGTTTTGTTAAAATAAACTGGCAAAATAGTCGCTGTGAGGGTGTGTAAACATAAACATATAAAATGTTGTTGTTATTTTTTATAGCTTAAGCATTAACATTATTGGAGAATGGGCAACAACGATGACTTGGCAGCGCGTGAAATTCAAACATTTTTTTTTTGCCAGGGTGCTTACAAGAAATGGAATAAATGGACATAATATGAAATAGTAGAAAAAACGAATCGTAAATACACTCCATATCAACATTCAAATGGGGGGCGTGGCAGGCACATGATTACGCCTTATAATAATGTAAATCGAGTTTTATGCTTTATCAGCTTTTTTCGTATATTGTGGGCTGCCTACTTTTGCCACTCCCATAGAAGGAATAGTTATAAATATGTTATGTGGCAGTTAAACAAATTTTTTTCAATTGTGGATAGACAGACATATGAACATATGTACATGTATTGATTGACTTGGTTTTTGATGATGATCAAGAATACTGGCGGTAAGGTTACTTATAGAATACATCTTCTGATTTTCGATCTTTCGATGCAGAAGGCATTATATGAAAAAATAAGGCTTTGCGTCTAAATTTGTTAATTAGTTAATTATGCAGCTAATTAAAAAATTTTATTAAGGAATTTAAAAAAAAAAATAATTTTCATCATTTATTTTTATTTAAAATAAGACGTTTTCTGGGATAGGGGTTCTAAACATTCAGTATTAATTTGAAATAAATGGCTATACATGGCCTATGAGTTATGTCTACGTTATACATCAACTGAATATTTTAAAAATTGCAACCAATAGGTTGATTACAAGATAACATGAATGGACAGACGGAAGAACAGTCTTAATTTAAAATAAGTTTATATGATCAATATTTAAATATTTTTAAAATTAAATTTGGTGAAAAATAAATATTTACTTTTTAATAAGCTTTTGGCCATATAGACAATCGTTTTTTATTTATTTGTCCCCAACGTTTCGTCCGGGGTATTCGGACATCTTCAGGGGGTTGTCTTTATTGTAACTAATATTGCAATAATACAACAATACAAATTTATTTTATAATTATTTGTTACCAACCTCTGGTAGATGTTTGATAGAGATTAAATGATAATAGTTTTACAATTTACAGAGCATATTAGGATCGATGTTTGTATTAACAATTTGCAAAAAGAATAAAAAATTATATAATTTACATAGCGTAGTTAGGGTTGCTATTTGTATTAACAATTTGTAAAAAAGAAAGAAGAAAAAGGAAAAAGAAAAAAGAGAAAAGAAATATGATGTTAAATGTCAGGCAGAGGAGATGGTGTTAGAAGTCGTTGTACTCTGTTAGGATCAATCAATCAATTCAATTAACAGCTAACGCATATATTTTGTGCGTTTTGTCTATATGGCCAAAAGCTTATTAAAAAGTAAATATTGATTACTACACGGCCAAAAAATCACCCTTATATATATATAATTGGTGAAAAATATTTCATCAGCTTAAAAATTGATAGAACCAACTTTGGACCAACTTAAATCAGTTTTAGAGCCTCTCTCCATATAACGCTTATATACAAAGGGGCGTTCATTTGACAAGAACTCGTTAACTAATCTGTTTATATAAACAATATGTCTAAGTAAACGGTGTAGGATATTAAATGGTTTATATTTTCATTTATTATTATTTTCTCATTTATGTCATATACGGTTTTTATTAATTCCAATATAAGCTAAATGAGATATTTTTAATAAGGTTTATAATTGATTTTAAATAAGTGTATGACAGTTAATATGAATCAGAATTATTAATAATCGTTTGCATTACAATATATTTCCATAAATGAATGCAGTCTCAAATGTTTTAATAAACCATTAAACAAAGCAATTAACGTTCGTTCGTCGTTCGCAATATTACAAAGAGCAATCATTCATAATCAATGAATCTTCAAAAGCGTCTAATTAAAGCAGATTGTTTGAGAAATTGAGTGAATTATAGTATAAAAGTACAAATAACAGTAAACTAAATCAAATCTTAAATATCCTACAGATGTTCAAATAAATAGTGGGTGTGGCAGGTATATGATTAGGCCCTCTAAAAGTGTTCGTGTTACATATCAGCTTGAAAGTCGAATTTTACACGGAATACAGTTTTTGTGTATATTGTGGGCGTTTATGTTATACAACCATGCTTATTTTTAGTACAATGACAAATGGGATAATTATCCCAAGTGTGTATAACAATTTTCAACTTGATAAGTAAATTTTCGTGACAAATTATGGACGTGGCTCTTAAGTGATATTGTCCAATTTAAATACGTGCAGAAACTAAAAGTTTCTGTAGAAAATTTCACCTCAAAATCTCAATATTTTTAATCGTAATGGTAAACACACAGAGACACAAACGGACCAATCTAAATTAACTCAGTTGTTGATGCTGATCAAGAATTTCTATACTATGTAAAGTCTCTGACGCGCTTAGCATGCTACCCATCTTATATTAAGGGCATAATAAAGTGAATAAAAAATGTACTCAAGTATGAAAATGTTAAAAAAAATAATTTTACAACATCAACAAAAATAAATGATTTACTCTCTCGGAGTAATGAATTATAAATAAAACGGTAGTTTTGCAAAATAAAACAGATTGATTGAAGAGCGCTGCACTATAAACGGCTTTCACTGTATAAAAAATTAGCAGCACACTGATGTTTAGCAATTATTAACCACAATGCTAGATTTTAGCAAAATTGAATTTTATTTTATTGTAATCTAACATACACACAAACACACACGCGCGCAATTACATACAAAATAATTAGTAAATACAAATTGGTTGAAAGCAAAACTTTCTGCTATTCACTGTAATAAAATAAATTATCATAAATCATTATCATATTTTCTGCAGAACATTACACGTACATTTGTTTAAGATTATTATAATAGAATTCACACAATTTATGGTGTTTTTTTTTTTTTTAAATATTGAGAGAGATTTTTCTATGAACACAATGGAAAAATTGATAAAAATCGTTTCTATGAGAAGTAATAAAAAAAATAAATTTGACTTAAGCCAAATCTTAAATATACTTCACATTTATAGAGAAATGTGGGCGTGACATATACATGCTTGTACGTTAAAATGAGTTTTTTCTTATATTCTGAGCGTACTTCTTATACGACCACGCCTCGATGACTACATTAAAAATGTAACAAATTTCAACTTCATAATTGAATTTGTTCGTGGACAGCTACATTTTTAATGATTGTGGGCGTGGCTCTTAATCGTTTTTTTTTTTGTTGTTGTTGTTTAATTTTACAGAAAATAGAAAGATTTGAAAAGAAATCAGTTCAATATCTCTAACTGTGCGACTGTGATGGGCCCCGCCCTGAAACGGAGTACCGGCATAGGTGCTTCGTCCAAGGATCACGGGGCAACAGTAATATTGCAAAAAGCAAATTATATAAAGATCCCCTGGATAATTTCCAGGGATCATAACTACCTTTAAGCAAACATAACATAAATGGGGCACCAACCCATGGGCAATAGGCTGTCCGAAGTTGGGAGATCAAATGATCGACAGTCCTACCAAAGACTAAGTTTGGTACCGCGGGGTACTGGAGCCCCAAGAACTAAGGTTCTTGCCAGTACGTACTTTCGGGTAGGCCCCCTTGTGGGAGCATCGCGGGGGCTGTAAATTCGCTGGTAGTGCATGGTTGAAAACCCTGGTTACCAAGGGGTGAACTCCACATAGCCTATGATGTGGGTTCTAAAATTGGGACCTCCTTCGGGGGGGGCGCCCAGGGACGCTCAATTCCCTAATAAAAACGTCTAATTATGTCTTCTTGATGGGTATTGGACGTAAAACACATACTTCATGTGCGACTGTGATAGTGCTAACAATAAATGGACATACGGACGGACATGTCGAGATTGAATATATTTACTTAGTAGGACATTTAACGTGTCCCTTTCAGCATTACAAACACAATAACCAGCTTAGCATGCCCCCACATATAAAGTGAAAAGTATCATAACAATATAATAAACAGTTAACAACTTTTGTGGCACTTACCTCATTAGATGTGAGTATAAAAATTCACTATATATTATATATAGTGAATTGTCACGGCTGTTTAAATGATTATGATGATGACGATGACAGCTTCCGTATTTCATTTGATGTTTATTTTAGAGAGTTACGATCTTGACGATGATGTCTCGCTGGTTGGGTGGAGACAAGGCTAACACGATTAACTCATATTTTACGGTTCATGGTTATAAATTGTATGCCAGTAGCAGCAGCACCAAAATTTATTGCCATTTATAACAAATCATTTTATTATGAAATCGAAACGATTGATGGAAGCATTACTCAGTGACAGCATCAAATGCAAAACATTAGCCAGCGACAATGTGTCACCATTTATTGCAGTAATTGCCAATTATGCAGCTGACGATAATGATGATAACGGTGTATGGTTATCAAGCTTCTTTGACACACACAGAATTTCTACAGCCGCAGCCTGTCCTCTCTTTGTCCCGCTGTTACTTTATGTTCTGTACTCTTGGGTTATGTATGTATATGAAGGGAGCGTTTATTGCATTTATGGAAGAGAACTACAAACATTTTATTGACTGCTGTGCAATGCTCAATGTTCATGGCAACTTTTGAGCTTAATGGATGTGCTAATTATAGGGGTCATCTTGTTTTTATTACGCTACTGATACAGGTTCATATTTAGCTTTAGTATTATCATACTATATATTAGATTGTGATAGGTACATGTATGCATACATAAATGTTGCATTTATTGAAAGGAAAGGAGGAGTGCACGGTTGGTTGATTGGATGGATAGTGGTGTAGTAAGGAATTTGTAATGATTATACAAAAATACAAATTTTTCTTTAGCCTCTTTCTACAATAAGTACATAAATAGATAAATAATAACTTAACCGGTTAACGTAATAAAATACAAAGCTTACAAAATAGATGAAAGTCTGCTGGTAATAGGTAATCACGATCAAATGTACTGAATAACTGGGTTTCTACATCTAAATATAAGGACAGACCGACAGACATGATTCGAATTGAATCAAAGTGTTGTTATTATTCGCCATGCGAAGCTAAAGCTTGTAATAAAAGAAATAAATGCCATTTCTTCTCACTTATGAGAAAGATGAGAACAGTTATTCCCACCGCTTGGATTGGAGGAAAGACCCGAAAAAGTGAACTTTTCCTTCTACTTCTACTTGGATAAATGAATAAAAATTCACGTTAAATGAAATGAAACTGAAAACTAAAAAAAAAATTTATATCAATTCAGTGTTTTTTTGTGTTATAGTATAAATAAGTTTGTGACTGTGTACTATAACAGTTGAACGAGCCCCTCTGGAATTGATCAATTAGGTTGATATATTGTGATAAATAAATGATTCAGAAGAGAAGCCAACCTCCAATGGCAGGTTCAAACATTGAACTCTAACTGTCTAACTTCATGTAAGTGATTTTAATTTTTTTTATCACCCCTTTTCCGTTATGATATTTATCATAAACTCATTCCTGCATTGAGAATCATTGTATTATCATGGATTATGAAATTTATGAATTTTGTCGTTGGTGTTTTTTATTTTTTTTTTTTTAATAATTTGCGTTGCATGTGTGTACGTAATATATTAATTGTTATATTGGACTAATTGTTAATATGATTACGTGTTATTATTGTTATTGTTTTATCTATTTATTAGATTTATAATTGTAATAATAAATATTCTTGTAGGTGTGTATAATTTTTTGCTGCTTGTTATATAGATTTTGAATAAACATTTTGTTTTGCTTGTATGTGTACTGTATATATTGTATGTGTGTAGGATTAATCGTTTAGAGATAGAGAGAAGAAAAATTTACTATCGCTTTGTATATGTATGTATGTGTGCACTTGTATAGAATGATTAATTTTATAACGGTACTAGGATTATTTAGTATAATATAACATGTGTTTGGGTGTGTGTGCGTGTGTGTGTGTGAGTGTTGGGGATATTGGAGGTGGGATGTTTAAATGAAATAACTGCTAACATATGACGCAACTATGATACCCAACACAGTCAAGCATATCAGAATCATAATCTTCTTTCGTCGGGCCTTGCTTTGATATTTCAATGCCTTCTTTGTATCCTGCGTAGCGGTTTGTACATAGTCCATAGCATGCTCCACATGATATTCAATGCGATCAATCATTTCACCTTGCGACTCCACCAACATGGCCATATCCATGAACATGTCGTGCAGCTCCTTAATCGATGTCTCCAATTTCATAATATCAGCGTGGCGTGCCTCAATGTCGGCCAACGTTTGTTTAGCCTGTTGCGTTTCCATAATAATGCCTTGAGTGAAAACGGCCGGATTGCCCTGCTCTAACATATCTTCCAATTCTTCGTTGGTGGTGGCACGTCCTGTAATTTCCAATTGTCGTTGTATTCGGCCCTTACATCGTTCACGATAATCGGTCTGAGTGCGATTATATTCGGTCATGACCTCAACAAATTTACGCGATAGCGTAGAATGTTGAGTTTTTCGTATGCGTAAATCCGCCGAGGATTTATTTTGTTGTTCCTCCTGTTCGATGTTTTGTTCAATGCCTTTTAATTTGCCCCTAACACGGTTGGCTGTCTTTTTAATGTCAGCCATTAAATCTTCCAATTCCTGTTTGGTTTTCTCATCGGACTGAGGCGCCGATAATATGGCCGAATGTTTTTTTTTCACCTCTTCCACATTTTCTTGCACCTTGTCGATCATGCCACGGATCTCTTCTACTTGGGCAAAGAAATCATCCATATAGGAGTCATGAGTATCCACATTAACGGCCACATCTTCCGACTCCTCTTCATCGGATTGGGCCGCATGTAAAGCCGCTAAACGATCCTTTGTCATTTTGCTGGTTGTTCTTGTTGTTTAATTTTTGTTGAACAAAGTTAGACAAATGGGTTTCCAGTAGTGTGGGAGTTTAATTTTTCTGCTTCAAGTTATTGTTGTTGCTGCTGTTTTTTCTTTCCACAAATTATAAACTCTTTAGGGGTAAAGGAGGCTTCAATTTTTTTATTGCTATTGCTTAACACTTTAGTAATAATTTTATTTAATGAATGGCAGCTTCTTTATTATATGTTTCTTTAAATTAAACGCATCATCTCATCTCTTTTTATTATGTTTTTTTTAAGTTTGCTTTCGCTTACTTTATATTTCAATTCTTCATTGACAGTTTGTTAAATATTTTCAAGCTGAATGGCTGTTGAATGAATTATGGATGATTGTGGTGGTGGTGGTTGTTATTATTAAAACGGGGGTGTTGGACGTAATTTTAGTTTTTTCCAACTGTAGGGATTTCCTATAGTTGTGAATCACTTTTTCATGGATTTTAATTTCTAATAAACAACATTTTAATTAGAACTTTATTTTGTTAAATTATTTATGTGTTAATTAATAGTTTTCATTGGTTTGTCGTAACGCATTAGGCTGTTTTACTACACAACACGTATAACGACGTTTTTATTTTATTTTTATAAAAGTCAATTTTCGTAATCTCTCTTTAGATTTTGGCAAAAAAATGCACTCTTTTTTACATCTCTCAAGAGAGATGCGTTCAGTTATGTGAATTGAATTGATTTATTAATTTTATTTTTATACTTTTTTGTTGTAGTATACTCCCTTTTTTAATGATTGTTTTTCTTTTAAAATTTTAGTGAAATTAATTTTTTTTATTCTTTAATATTTATGCGTTTTGCTTATCACTCTACTTCTTTATAACGGAAACGAATGCATTTGATCTCTGTATAAATATTGAGAGAGAGGGAGAGAGAGAGAGAGAGATTAATACTCAGCCTTGGTGGATAGTACAGACCAACCTCAATATTAATGTGTAGTAATTTTATCAGAACAACCACCTTTATCCAAATTTTTTTTTTTTTTTGGATGTATTAAAAAGTTCACGACATGAATATCTTTAATTTCGTTTAATTCTTTTTTATTACTTTAGATCACTTTCTTGTATATTAAATACATTCGTTACACATTTAACGATGTTGGGGGTTATAATGAATTTAACACATAAAAGAAAACCAATGAAAAATCGATTTTCTGCGCAAAGTAGTGTCGTTACGTTATATGTGTGAAGCGTTTTCCATTCTTTTTTCCCTAATAGGAGCGTAAGCCACAAATTTAGTAGAACGTATACTTTCTTTTAACGGTGGGTGTTTATATATTTTACAACGCCTTTTTTATAATCAAAAAATATTTATTTTCTTAATCACTTTTTAATTATATCTCCCACACAAAAAACTTGTGAGTGCCGTTCAAGTTTTGTGTGTTAATTGTATTAGTGTAACACCCGCTCTAGTGGCAAAAACAACGACACATTTATTAACGGTTAATAAATAACAACTCTCTCGCTGCGTGGCTTGCCCTCGACTGGTTTTGCAGCTTATTTAATACATAATAGAAACCCCCAAAAATTTACGATAAAATGAATGATTGTGCGCTTGATGCGTCATAATGTTTTCACTCTTTATTTACGTATTTTTTTTTTTCTTTGGGGATAAACGAGAGGGGACTTTTATACATTTTCTCTTGTATCACTTTTTTACATCTTTTTAGTTTAGTTAAATTACATGAATTTTTGTTAAAATATTCCGTTTATATTATATCTCATTTTTTGTACATCACTTTATATTAACAAACGGCTTTAGTTCGTTTCTATATAATTAGTAAATCCTTATTATTAGAAATTTAATACTTTGCACAGCACATCACGAGTTTAATTTTAGTTTTGGTTATCTGCCTACATTCCACAACTTATGTACCAAACATATGCGGAGCGTTCGTTAAGACAGAGTTATTCTTTTTATTTATTTTTTAAAGGTTGCAAAATTTTCGTATTTAATTTTTGCATCCCATAAAAAACTCCCATGATTCTTTAAACAAAATTTACATAAAATGAAAACAAATAACCAACTTACCGGAAACTTTGTTGTTAATACAATCCCACATATTTCGTCACCTACTAGAAATTGCTCACCCAACATTGCCATGCAAACATTTTCCCACGCGCGATCAATTTGATTTTTACGCAAGCGTATAACCCACTGACCGCCCTTAGCATTGGCTGGATCTTCCCACATCGGCTTTATGCCCTTCTTAAATAAGCTTAAGTCTCGAAATGGATGCAGTGCCGTTGGACGTTTTAAATGTGAATACAATGACCACCATTGCTGCACTGAGGCACAACGACCCACCACTCGTAACGATTTACTATAATCGGTGGCTCGATGTGCACCTTTGCGTGAAAACCATAACCAATATGTATACTGTAGACGATTTTCATGCGGTCCCACCTCAAGTGGTGGCAAGTTATCAATATCGATTTCATCCATATCGCTTTCGTCACTGTCCACATCTGGCCAGGGTTTACTTGAATTAAAGTAACTGAAATACAATTATATTTAAAAAAATCATAATTTACGTCAAGGTTATATATAAAAATCAAAATCACAATCAGGTCTCACCTTGACCGAGGCATTGGTTTGCTATCCATTCCAGGTGGATCGTACATCATTTCACTTCTGAGTGGTCCGTCAGCGGGACCAATTCTTCTTGGTTGTAAGAACTTGTGTGGTGGCATTGATTTAGTGGCGGTGGAATTACCCCTAAAAGAAAAGTTTAACAATTTTTTATCACTTCTTGGTGCATCCCCAAAATTTGTTGCTGTTCTCTTCACACATTTTTTTTTCGCTATAACCTCTGCCAACGTAGACCCAATTTCATTTATAAAAAATTTTTGTTAGCAAAACAACAACAATAACAACATTGACAACATAACCTAACAATAACTCTCGAGTTTAAATTCAATTAAATATTACTTAATAAGAAGCATACTCCGTACCCGAATCACTTACATTTCGTATTGTTTAGCTGGCACCTTTTCCATTGTTAGGCTTGTATAAAAAATTCTTTCTGTTTTTAATAAAAATGGATTCCAAAAGATTTGAGTATATGCGTAACACGAAAATTTACAGATCACTTGCTTAATGGCTTAAGTGTGCCTTTATAATCTTCTGGTTAGATCCTGATGATGTTCCTGTTTCTTCTGTTAGGTTACAGCGTCTATGTCTACGACCAGTGTTATTTTTTTATTTTCTTTTTTTCTATTTTTTGTCCATCCACCGCTTAAGATTGTGGGTGTTTTTATTTTTTTTTTTTTGTAATTTATGGTATCTCTCTGGTATTGCTGCAATTTATCCGGTGTCGCGTTTGGTATCCGTAAAGGCTGAGGCTTACTTGATATTGTTCTTGTTATTATAATAAATAGTTAATTTGCAAAAAAAATTATTTTGTAAAGTTCCAACAGTTTAGCAAAAAATTTTATGATTTCGCTTTTCCTTTTTACTTAATATTTCTCTTTTTTATTTGGTTAATCCCTTTTGATTTGACATATAATTGACATTGTTGTAAAAAGAGGTTGCCATGCGTTTTATTTTTTATACAAGTAACAGATGTTTGAACTACAAGTTCCTGTGGCTGCAAAATTTGCAGATGCGTGAAGTTAAAAAGTTTTAAAAAGTTTTTATTCTCTGAGAGAAAAAAGAAGGAGAGAGAGAAAAAAAAAGAGCATCCGAGACTCCCTCTATACTAAAGATGGTGCAACCAGGCCACGCTTCTAACTTTTTAACTTCACGCTTTACGTATTTACTACCTTTTTAAAGTTAGAATTACTCTCTCCAGAGAAAAGTAAACAAACCAAAAATATTATAAACAAAGAAGTGAAAATTTTTGACCATTTTTGTTTTAAAATTTTACATATTAAATAATAATGTTGTGAAAAAAAACTTCTTTTAATTTAAAGTATGACACATGTAGAACCTTTTTTTATAAACTAATTAAAAATTAGGATATATTAACATAATCAAATAGAGGATGGTTTGTACCCTTATTTATACTAATAATGTAAATAAATTTATATGAATCACTAACATTTTTCTTTTAACCAGCAGATTGTCGGGCATCTGGACTAATTATTATTGGACTAGGTACAATGCTGAAGGATTCCTAGTATAAGGTATATCCCCAATTTTTTTTGGATCAGAGTTATTGGCACTTGTCTATGACGGTATATGTGAAAATTGAATTTTTATCAGGTAAATCACTAACTTTTTTTTTAACCAGCAGATTGTCGGGCATCTGGACAAATTATTATTGGACTAGGTACAATGCTGAAGGATTCCTAGTATAAGGCATGTCCCCAATTTTTTTTGGATCAGAGTTATTGGCACTTGTCTATGACGGTATATGTGAAAATTGAATTTTTATCAGGTAAATAACTAACTTTTTTTTTAACCAGCAGATTGTCGGGCATCTGGACTAATTATTATTGGACTAGGTACAATGCTGAAGGATTCCTAGTATAAGGTATATCCCCAATTTTTTTTGGATCAGAGTTATTGGCACTTGTCTATGACGATATATGTGAAAATTGCATTTTTATCAGGTAAATAACTAACTTTTTTTTTAACCAGCAGATTGTCGGGCATCTGGACTAATTATTATTGGACTAGGTACAATGCTGAAGGATTCCTAGTATAAGGCATGTCCCCAATTTTTTTTGGATCAGAGTTATTGGCACTTGTCTATGACGATATATGTGAAAATTGAATTTTTATCAGGTAAATAACTAACTTTTTTTTTAACCAGCAGATTGTCGGGCATCTGGACTAATTATTATTGGACTAGGTACAATGCTGAAGGATTCCTAGTATAAGGTATATCCCCAATTTTTTTTGGATCAGAGTTATTGGCACTTGTCTATGACGGTGTGTGTGAAAATTGAATTTTTATCAGGTAAATAACTAACTTTTTTTTTAACCAGCAGATTGTCGGGCATCTGGACTAATTATTATTGGTCTAGGTACAATGCTGAAGGATTCCTAGTATAAGGCATGTCCCCAATTTTTTTTGGATCAGAGTTATTGGCACTTGTCTATGACGATATATGTGAAAATTGCATTTTTATCAGGTAAATAACTAACTTTTTTTTTAACCAGCAGATTGTCGGGCATCTGGACAAATTATTATTGGACTAGGTACAATGCTGAAGGATTCCTAGTATAAGGCATGTCCCCAATTTTTTTTGGATCAGAGTTATTGGCACTTGTCTATGACGGTATATGTGAAAATTGAATTTTTATCAGGTAAATCACTAACTTTTTTTTTAACCAGCAGATTGTCGGGCATCTGGACAAATTATTATTGGACTAGGTACAATGCTGAAGGATTCCTAGTATAAGGCATGTCCCCAATTTTTTTTGGATCAGAGTTATTGGCACTTGTCTATGACGATATATAAAATAATTTAAAAAAAGTAGTACTTAAAAAAAATTTTTTTTTATTAATATTAAAATAATGCAATTGTTTTTAAAATAGTTTAGTTATGTTAGTACAGAAAATTTTTAAATTTAAAAACAAACAAGTAATTCTCTACAAAAAATAAAACAATTCATTAGAAAAATTAATAGAAAATTAAGGACTTAAAAAGAATTAAATAAAAAGTAATCCATATTCATATTCATTAATGTATTATAATAAATTAATTTTCATTATATTCATTGCAATAAAAAAATTAATTCATTAACAAACCAAGAATACTTAAAAGAAATAAATAAAAAATTTATATTCATACCATATTAATATGTCCACATCCATATTCAATTCATTAATTTATTATTATAAATTAATTTTCATTTTGTGGCAATTTTCATTTTGTGTATTATCCTAAAAATATATGTTATATATTTAAAATTCAATTTTATTTATTTTTTAATATAATATTACCTGTTCCTCCACAATAGAAATATTGTTAGTTATTCTTAAATATTGTTGTTGATTGGTTGTTGAAGTTGATTGTAGTTGTGTATGTGTGCAAAAATTTCACAAGTGTTATGTAAATTATGTTAGCTACAACATAACAAAATATCTAATTAGCCAACAAAGAAAAAACTTAAACCTAATTAAAAATAATAATATCAGGAACCAGCCACAACAACAACCGCCGAACCGCAATGATGAAAAAATAGTGCTATGATATAACTACATTAAGAAAGTTTGGCTTAAGCCAAATCTTAAATACCCTCCACCTTTATGAAGTTATGTTCGTTATTCAATCTTGTCCATTTTTTGCACAGCGATTAAATTTGGTATATATATACTGCCTATATATATAAAGATTAATTTGGTATATACATACTGCCTATATTTGGTATATATATACTGCCTATATATATATAAACTTAATAGGCATAATTTTGTTCGAGTTGCAAACGGATCAACAAACATAGTATACCCTCTATGCTAAGGTGGAGACTACAATGAAGTTTAGCAAATGTTTTATGCAAATTTCTACGTTACCTATGAGGTATTGCACATTGCCAATTGTTATTGATGGCTGGCATCCCCAATAGGCCTTAAAAAAAAGTTAGTTATTTACCTGATAAAAATTCAATTTTCACATATATCGTCATAGACAAGTGCCAATAACTCTGATCCAAAAAAAATTGGGGACATGCCTTATACTAGGAATCCTTCAGCATTGTACCTAGTCCAATAATAATTTGTCCAGATGCCCGACAATCTGCTGGTTAAAAAAAAAGTTAGTTATTTACCTGATAAAAATTCAATTTTCACATATATCGTCATAGACAAGTGCCAATAACTCTGATCCAAAAAAAATTGGGGATATACCTTATACTAGGAATCCTTCAGCATTGTACCTAGTCCAATAATAATTAGTCCAGATGCCCGACAATCTGCTGGTTAAAAAAAAAGTTAGTTATTTACCTGATAAAAATGCAATTTTCACATATATCGTCATAGACAAGTGCCAATAACTCTGATCCAAAAAAAATTGGGGACATGCCTTATACTAGGAATCCTTCAGCATTGTACCTAGTCCAATAATAATTAGTCCAGATGCCCGACAATCTGCTAGTTAAAAAAAAAGTTAGTTATTTACCTGATAAAAATTCAATTTTCACATATATCGTCATAGACAAGTGCCAATAACTCTGATCCAAAAAAAATTGGGGATATACCTTATACTAGGAATCCTTCAGCATTGTACCTAGTCCAATAATAATTAGTCCAGATGCCCGACAATCTGCTGGTTAAAAAAAAAGTTAGTGATTTACCTGATAAAAATTCAATTTTCACATATACCGTCATAGACAAGTGCCAATAACTCTGATCCAAAAAAAAATTGGGGACATGCCTTATACTAGGAATCCTTCAGCATTGTACCTAGTCCAATAATAATTTGTCCAGATGCCCGACAATCTGCTGGTTAAAAAAAAAGTTAGTGATTTACCTGATAAAAATTCAATTTTCACATATACCGTCATAGACAAGTGCCAATAACTCTGATCCAAAAAAAATTGGGGACATGCCTTATACTAGGAATCCTTCAGCATTGTACCTAGTCCAATAATAATTTGTCCAGATGCCCGACAATCTGCTGGTTAAAAAAAAAGTTAGTGATTTACCTGATAAAAATTCAATTTTCACATATATCGTCATAGACAAGTGCCAATAACTCTGATCCAAAAAAAATTGGGGATATACCTTATACTAGGAATCCTTCAGCATTGTACCTAGTCCAATAATAATTAGTCCAGATGCCCGACAATCTGCTGGTTAAAAGAAAAAAGTTAGTGATTCATATAAATTTATTTACATTATTAGTAAAAATAAGGGTACAAACCATCCTCTATTTGATTATGTTAATATATCCTAATTTTTAATTAGTTTATAAAAAAAGGTTCTACATGTGTTATACTTTAAATTAAAAAAAGTTTTTTTTCACAACATTATGATTTAATATGTAAAATTTTAAAACAAAAATGGTCAAAAATTTTCACTTCTTTGTTTATAATATTTTTGGTTTGTTTACTTTTTTTTAGAGAGAGTAATTTTAACTTTATAAAGGTAGTAAATACGTAAAGCGTGAAGTTAAAAAGTTAGAAGCGTGGCCTGGTTGCACCATCTTTAGTATAGAGGGAGTCTCGGATTCTCTTTTTTTTCTCTCTCTCCTTCTTCTCTCTCTCAGAGAATAATAACTTTTTAAAACTTTTTAAAACTTTTTAACTTCACATACGTAAAATTTGCCATCGTTTTTATGACAATGCAGCCAAGTTAAATATAAAGCGTGTTACAGGTTGCAAGGGATATTTTATAAACATTATCAATTTAATAATACTTACTCAACCGGAATCAATTTTTTGGGTTTTGGCATATTCTGCAATCGTCTGCTTGATGCAAACGCACAGGATCGAATTTTATATAATCAGGAATTGATCAACTTTTAAAGCTGCGATCAATATCTTTGATATAAATATCACCTTTAGTCAAAAGTATGAGTATGTGAGCCATTTCATCCAATCAACCCGCTTATATTGGGCTGGTAGAGCTTGTTACAAATATCAAAAGATTTTTCACATGCCTTTAAAGTTGAACCGTCAACTTCTGTGATGGCTTCTGTTCGCAAACAAATTTCAGGTTCGAACTTCTTTAGATAATATATCCAAATTTGCCTCTTAGGACAATGTGCATGTGCTGCCATCGAAGTGGACGATGTTTGTACTGGTCAGCATGTGATAATTTTTGCACTGTTTAATCCATCTCTCAGAGGTTTATTATTTAATTCTAAAAAACTTTATTCCAATTATTTTTGTTACCCTTTTTTTGTTTCTTTTTATATCCTTCATATAAGATAGAGGGTATATTAAGTTTATCATTCCATTGGTAACAAAATCTATATATTCTTGATCTGCATCAAAAACTCAGTTTATCTAGACATGTTTTCCTCACTTATTGGCACTATCACGAATGTAAAATTTGTAATATTCAACTGACAGTTTCTGTACGTAGGTTACTATTTAAATTGGAAAAAATCTACCAAATTCAAAGCCCTAATATAATATAATTACATAATATATATAATTATCCCATCCATAGATGTACCAAAAGTAGGCATGGTTGGTTACCTACATGTGCTTAATGTACAAAAAATATTTGGCGTAAAACTCGACTTGTAAGCTGATACGTGATACCTACATTATTAGAGAGCGTAATCAACTACATGCCACGCCCACTGTTGTATTCAGCTATGTAGTGTATTTAAAATTTCGCCTAAATCAAATTTAGTTTTTCTTTCTTTTTTAAAGAAAATTCTTCTTCGAAAGAAGTGTCATCAAACCACGCAAAATTTCGGTTGCAACATGTTGCATTACATTTCAAAATACAGTTATATATTTAAGTAATTGGCTAGTTGGTTATGAGAAAAAAAAAAGAAAAGCATTATAAAGAAGAAAAGAGTAAAACGTATTTAAAATGATTTATGGAAATAAAACAAATTCTATTAATATGTAATGCAGTCAGTTTCTGTTCAACTGCAGCAAATTGTGTAATGACTTACCGAGACGATTTAAAATTTCAGCAACAGCATCCACAGCACTTTCAGAGAACCCAACGCAGCTATTGAAATGTTGGCTTAGTAACTTGAAGACAGACGCACCGACGACTATTATAATATTTCGTATTAATTGTTGTTTTATAAGTGTAGGAGCACCAAATAAATGATTTTAACGCGAATATTTTTATGTTTCAGAAGAAATTTTATGATTGATTTAATTTAATATTTATTTGTTTTAAAATAGAACCGGAATAATAAAAAGAAAAAATTTTTTTTTTATAACTGACAGAATTCATTTAACAAAGGTTATTTGATCGGTTGGCACCGACTTGTGACCCTACAATAAGGTAGCAGTACACCCCTCGGCGAATCAATGCCAGCGGTTAAGGGCTTTCGGGTCAACAATGGCTACACGTGTCTCAGAAGGTAAGAGGAAAAATTAATTATCAATTATTGTAAATTTAATTTAATTTATATTTGTTAATTCGAACAGCAAATCCAACCACAATAACAACAAGGGCAACAAATGTATCAGGACGTGGTAAATCGTGCATATTTTTATTTCAAATCAAGTGGCGCTTAAACTCATGGAGACAAGATTTTTTTTTAGTACGTTTCTCTCATACTCTTGCTCACAATTTTGCATGCATGAGTATTGGTTACAACAATTAACAAACACAACGATATACTTGAACTGAGTGGTAGGTGAAAATGTTAATGTAAGCGTTAGTGTAGGTGCGTTCAATTCTCTGATTAGAAATGATTTATTTCAGAATGCAACATTTTTTCCCATTTTAACGGCTATCTATCAGTCGAAATATTGATTATTATGGAATTTGGTGTCTATTGAAAATTTAAAGCTCACCCTTGTAAAAATGAGGTTTTTCAGAACAAAATTTTTCACCATTATAGAAGAAATTTAAAAAATCGCCGCCATCTTAAGATACTTAGTTCTGTTCTTAAAAATTTCTCCTGTTCTATGATTTTATTGTCTTCCACATAAGATGGGATTCCGTTTGCAACACATATGTTCATGTGTCTGTCTGTTCTAGGCATTCTATAATTAAACAAAAATCATAGTTAACGTAAAACTTGACTTGCAAGCCGACTATTAGACAGCGCAATATATATAAATATCTGCCACGCCCACCGCTGTATAAATGTAGGGGGTATTTAAGATTTACTTTAAGCCAAATTTAGTTTTCTTATTTGTTTTACTTCCGCTAACTTGTAGTAAATGCCTCAGTAAGTATGTAACTGAGTTTGTCAGGATATATTAGCCTTAAATATATATTTTATTATGTATGTATACATATCACTACATGAACGGTTAACTAATATGTTGGGTCAGTTGTTGTCAGTGATTCTTACAGTTTAGATGTTTTTTCGTTTTACCTTGAAAAAATCCTTTATAAAGTGATGACTCAAAAAAAGACAAGTGCTAGTAAACGGTTATTTGTTTAAAAATTAAATTTATTAATTATGGCAAAAATCCTATCAACCATTAAAGCCACATTGACACGTTTGATATTTGGTGCTCACAGTTTAATTGCCATTTGGCAAGTGGTGGATAATAAGAAGGATATTATTTATTGGTCATTATGTGCCCCTCTATTGTTGCTATTGTTCGAGGGCATATTTACTATATTTATTAAGAAAACGCAAGAGTGGAGATGGTAAATTATTTGTTGTTGTAATTAAATAAAATAATTTGACTGAGTTGAGTTGACTTCTTTGAAAAAAAAAAAAGAAAAAAAACTTAAAGTTGACGTCATGTGTGTGAATCTTGTTATCTTATTGTTTGATTTTCAATTAAGAAAGTATTACACACACACACACACGCGCGCACGCATACATTTACCTTTTTACGTTCACCTTCAACTTACAATGTATTCGAATAGCCACCAACATACCGTTTAATCGTTTTCCTTTTTATTCCCGGTTTTTCAAATGGTTTGGTTTTTTGTTTTTATTATTGTTTACTATCTGTGTTATGTTATACGCGTATGCATGTATGTTTGCATTGTTTACTTTGGTAGGTTTGCTGTGGTATGATTTCATTATTTGTCTAATAAATATTTTTTTTTTTGTATAATTCTTAATCTTAAGAATGCTTATAGAAGAGCTCAACTTTATGGCCGAAATAGAGAAATGAAACTTGTCAGAGAGAGAGAGAGATAGAGAGAGATTAATTGAATTGTTGTGTTATTGGGTACAATTGTTATTGTTTTACTGTAAGTTGACAAGTATTCGGAAAAACTTAAATTTATCTTAGGCCAAGTTATGGGCGTGGCATGTATTACGTAACAAATTGGATTTTGTGTAAAAATTATTGGATGGGCGTACAAGTCATTAGATCCCGCCTATATTTAATGCATGAAAAAACAAGTAAAAAACTAAATTTGATATTTACAAACAGTGGGCGTGGCAATTATATAATTTTGCCTTGAAATAGTGTACGCATTACGTATTGTAATTCGACAAAATAGAATCAAAACGCAGATCAATTAAACATTGTCTGTATGTCCGTCTTTGGCTGAACAGCTGATGATCACATAAATTGAGATGTCGACCAGAAATTGATTGATTTTTAATCCACATAGATATTATCCTCTTTAAAACAAGTAAAATTGTTTAATAGCCACGCCCATATTTGACCTGAATTTTTATCAACAATCAACAAAAATCGGTGCCACAAAAATAAAGTTTTTGCAAGTCGAGTTTTCAAGCTAAGTTTCGTTTTTTGTAAATTGTGGGCGTATATCAGACACTCCATTACGTATATTTTTGGCATAAATATGTATACCAAATTTTAAAACTTCTTTTTTGTGGCAGATAAAGATGATTGTTAATAAAAATTCAACTTTGCGGCTGATCGATCAATCAATTTATGTGACCTTAACCTTTCAACAAAAGGACAGACATACATACAATGTTTAATTGACCTAGGTTTTGATTCTATTTTGCCGAATTACAATACAATACCAGTTAGCGCATAAAGATTACCAAAATTTCTGCTAAGATAGACAGTTGGAAACGGAGGGAAACGGAGGAATAGAGGAGGTGGATGGGCAAACGAAGAAAAGAGCGAGAGTAGGGATGAATGCCTTATATAATTTTAAGCACTGTGCACCGTTTTTTACTTGGTATATAATAATCTCCAAGTTCTTTAAAATATTTCACACTATTTGAGAAATGTAGAAGACGCGTTAAAGGAAAACTTTTCATGCATATTTTCAGGTTCTGTCCCTCTGTATTTTTATATTTGGCTAGCATAGTACCCGCTATATGGTTATTGGAATTTGATAAAGTCGATCGTCGCTTACATGATAAGAAAACATCGAATCATTCAGTACCTGATACCATACCAATCATTGAATCATTAGTTGTATCAAAGTTGAATCTTAAGAAATTAACTAATATTACTGGAATAAATCGCATTACTCGTCATGACAATGACGATGATGATGATGATGACAATACACCGATAAGTGATGTGTTGGGTGTGCCAAAAATCAATGAAGACACTTGGATAACATTGATTGAACAATTTTTAATGTTAATATTGATTGTGGGACGTTGGATGTTACCAAAGGGTGATTTAACTAGAGATCAATTGAGTCAATTGTTGTTGGTGTATATAGGTAGGAATAGAAAGGAAAAAATAATAATATCGCCCAACACACTTATTATGTGTTCGTATTAGGTACCGCTGCTGATATTATAGAATTCTTTGACTCTTACAAAGACGATTCTATAGCGAAAATACGTTTGCTGGTCTACTTAACTCTGGGTATATGGTCGTGGAGTTTATTACAATTTACTATCGTACTGTCAGCCACTAGGTCGCGAAAGCCGCGAGGCAGTGGTTTACGTCGTCCCACGGAGTAAGATCAACATTCCATCCA
Source organism: Ornithomya fringillina (assembly GCA_963978525.1). Classification (NCBI taxonomy): domain Eukaryota; kingdom Metazoa; phylum Arthropoda; class Insecta; order Diptera; family Hippoboscidae; genus Ornithomya; species Ornithomya fringillina. The sequence goes on along the minus strand of OZ021691.1, from coordinate 30,531,995 downwards.
CTTTTAACTGAAAAGAATTTTAAAGACAAACTTTCCTTTAGATCATCGGCAGATTGCTGCAATGATTGCTGTTGCGGCATCGACGTATGGGGCATAGTTTTGAATGTCATATTACAAGATGCCCCATTTTTAACCTTCCGCTTATTAATCATATTCCAATACGATATTATCAGTTATATGAACGTGTTTTTTACCTGTAAGAACTCCTTGGTTATACTCTTACAATTGTATCGCTTGTACGTGGTAAATGCTGAATTCTGGAAGAATCGTAGAGAGCAAAAAATAGCGGCGGCCATTAAGGCCAGACATTATCGTTCAAAGCGACGTTACGATGAGGATGTAAACGGCATTTACATGATATCGTCGGATCGTGGCAGTGAAATGAAACGTAAAATGAAAAGGTAAGTGAGTAAAGGCGAGTGGGTGGAATTTCATTATATTTTCCATTGATAATCATATAGATTGAAGGAGCCGGTTGAAGAAGAAATGTATCAAAGACCTAAGAAACCGCGAAAAGACAAGTAAGTCGTTAATATGTTTTTAAAAATAATTTTAAATAAATTCCTTATTAGACATAGTAAGAAACATAAGCGTAAGGATACTGGTTATTCTACAGCAAGTTCGCAAAATTTATATCACACTAAAATTGGGAAAGAAAAGAATTCGATGAAGCGCAGTAGTAGTAAAGAGGCGGGTGGTGGTAAAGAAAAATCCTCTAGTAAGAAATTAAAAAGCGAACGTACACGTTCGCCTCCTATGCAGGCGGAAACGCAGATTTATAAAATTAAACATCAAAATAGGAAAGTGGACAAAGTGGAAAAGCCTGAAAGAAAGTAAGAAATTAACAAATTTAATAAAAAACATAATTGATTAATATTTTTTTTTTACAGGAAATCGAAAAAAATTGAAGCTGTCATAGAAGAATCAAGCAGTAGCACTCAGTCTAGTAACTCGACTCTACCTAGTTATGAGGTGATCAATGAAAAGAAAGCTAAATCGAAACATAATAAACGTGCAAAAAGCTCTTCTTCTACAACAACCGATTCTTCAGATACTTCTCAATCATCTTGAATGTAATTCGTCTTAAACAAAGAATGTCCTTTTATAAAAAAAGAGAAACTAAAATATTTATTGTTAAAACACTTGATATTACGCGCGCACTAATTCCCGTGAACCTGAAGACATATCACTATTTTTTATAAACAAACAAAATTTTTGTACCCAGAATTTGCTGTTTTACATGGGCTTACATTTTTAGAAAAATAAAGTTTTATTGGAATTTATAAAAATTGTTCTTTTTTAAATCGACTTTTTATCCAACAAAATAAATTTTTATACTCTTCGCATGAGATTGGGGGGAATATTAAGTTTGGTTTTCCGTTTGCAACAACCAGAAGGAGGCGTCAGAGACCCTATTATTCTTTATCAGCAACAAAAACTGAGTATATCTAAACATGTGTGTTGTTGGCATTTTCACGGGTGTCAATTTTGAGATATTTACGTGCCAAAGTCTTATTTAGGATTAGTAGACACAAAAAATTCTGCAAAAGGTCTTTGGTCTTGCACGCGTTGGCGATGAGTTCCGAATCAGAACGAATCTTGAACTGTATGAGCTTTACGCCGACATTGGCATAATTCGTCGCATAAAGATTCAACGTCTGCGATGGCTAGATCATCTCGGCCGTATGAACGAAAGTGCTCTAGCTAGGATACTTTTCGAAAGGGAACCGGAAGGACGTCGCGCAAGAGGCTCCGAAACTCCGGTGGAGAGACCAAGTACTTGATGCCCTGCAAACCCTTGGTGTACAAAACTGGAGAAGGCCCGCCAACGATCGAAGTGCGTGGCGTTCTCTTCGGCAACACAGGCCAAACATCTACATAGGTTGTAATCGGCCAGCCATGATGATGATGATGATTATGATGAAACACAAACGGTTTTTGGTACTTTCCGAAGAAGCCCTGAAGCTAAAGTCAAATAGGTCATGTCGATGCGTGTTTTTTTGCAATATTTTGCTTTTTATGAGCAGCCCCGCCCATTTGAATGCGACTTATTTTACATTAATTCATAAAATTTTTCTAGGAGCGATGATCCTTGACTTAATACATATTTTCTTCCTCTTGTTCTATTTAGAAAAGAAAAATAATTCTGCTATTAATAACAATCACAGCTGGTCACCTTAAAAAGAATTTCTTTCTCTATGACATAGAGCTTTTCGCATCGAATTTTTCATTATCAGTACTGCGTGTGATGTCAAACAAATTAGATGGTAGTGGGTGGTGAAAAAATATATTAATATTAAAAAAAAGAATAAAACTACGACTACTAATGTTGTTTACGGTAAAGTGTTAAAAAAATTTAAAAAAAAATTTAAAATATATAATAAACAAAAAACTCTCTTTACTAAATAAAATATAAACATAATATAGAATAAATTTTGTTTTTTTTATTTTTCTTATTTTCAAATCAATGATTTAAAAAAAATTACATACTAAGTTTTTTTAAAGGCTACAAAGTGTCTGTGTGTGTGAGATGATGGTAAAGTTAGGAATCAAAGTTCATTTCAATTGCACATAAAAATATAAAATAATTTAATTATAAATGGAAATGTGCGGAGTGTACGTTACATTACTCCATAAACGGCTACATATATATACATATAAATGCAAATGCTGATAAAAAATGAAATTTTTTATTGTATTTGTTTTTATTAAGAGTAAAATCATGTACATATATAATATAAGCTGAACTTAAAATTGAGCGCGGGAATTAATTGTTGAAAAAAGCTTCAAAATTAAGGCTTTTTTATACCCTCCACATAAGTTGAGTTTTCCGTTTGAAATACCCAGAAGGAGGCATCAGAGACCCTCTAAAGTATACAAATTCTAAATCAGCATCAAAAACTGAGTCGATTTAGACATATATGTCCGTGCATCTGTCTGCATGGCTTTTGTAGGCATTCTAATGAGCGTAAATTTTGAGATATTAAGCTGAAAAATAAAAGAAGAGCCAAAGTATGGACATTTTTAATGGTGAATGGACATTAAAATATGCATAACTGATATACCTTTTAATGCGCTTCAACTTTAATGTAGAATGCTCTACCAAAATAAAATATTTTACAAGTTGAAGGCTTCCAATCCCGCCTCTTTCTTGACTTATTCATTATATATAAACCAAAATTTCAACTTTGTAGTTTTATTTTTATCATTGACAGTTAGATTTTTGTTGTTGTGGGCGTGGTATTTAATTGATTTCGTTTAATTTCAATAACAACCAGAAAATAGTGATTTTAGTAAAAATTTAAACTCAAAATTTATAACTCATGATAAGAGTCAAGTTTGGACACATCTAATTCGATGGATTAAATTTTTTATAATGATCTATAATATATATAAAATTTCCTTCAAGCTGTGCACAATAAAATGACAAACTTAGTATTTAGACCATCTATGTAGAACAAGTTATTTTAAGTATGGACATACAGACATTTATTACATGTAAGAAAAACAAGACGAATTTGTGCAATAATTAAGGATTACTGTAAATATGTAGCAAAAGCACAGAAGTACTAAAATGTCATCTTGTTTTTTACATCTTAAAATAAAAATGGGACGTATTAGTGCAACAACTATAAAGAGTATAACAGGGGATGGATAAAGAGTTTCGCAACTGCAGTCCTTCCGTGAATGTTATTTTTGTGGAATTCTCACCGTACGGTTTTTGTCGAAACTTTATTGTCGAAACTACTATAACAAAAATGGAGCGACAGACGTACATTTTTTACTAAACTTGAAAAAAAAAAAAAAGAATGGGATGAACTTTTGCAACATCTCTATGCAGATTTTATCAAAGTTATATAAAATTTATTTGAATAACAATTTCATATTCAAATACATACAAACACACACACATATATATAAAGTATATATTTATTGGAATAGATAAAATTTGCTTTAAATAAATATGTATTAAGCGATATATTTGTAAACGCGCGAATATAAATCTTATCTTAATCTTATTATTACAATAAATGATAAATTTATTCACCATTTAACTAAATAATTTACTAATTATATTAAATACAATCTATTCAATATTTTCATAATATACATATATATAAAAAGTGCTACAGCCATCAATACTATGGTAAATACAAGCACAGGTTATACTGGTTGGTCACGCTGTCATATTCATAACTATAGCGTTTGAAGAAATTAATCGTTTGCATGCAATCAAATAATTGAATGTAAATTAATATATGTATATATGTAAGTGTGTATTATATGTTATCGAAGTGGCGATCATGATGCAAGTGTTGTAAATAAATTAAAATGAAATGAATGAAATAAGTCAAGCCTTACAACTACGGCACAACTAATGTCACATTAAGTCTTTGTTTTGTACTTTTTCTACAGTATTCGAATACTTCTTAAATGATAAGAATCTTTAGTGAAATAAATTGTTTTATGATATTCGAACTTAAATAATGGAAACTTTCCTACCCACCACCAACTTATCCATCTAATGTAAATTGATTCATAATTTATACGCTAATGAAAGTGGATTATTTGCTTTATATGTGTACGGTCTGTGTTGTTTATTTACATTTAAACAAGTATGTTTATATAAGTATCATTTATAATAAATGTTAATTGTTTAAATTATAGTTTTATCTAAAAGTTTATTTAACTGAAAGTTGTATAAAATCTTTTATTACATACCCAGTAATACTCATACTCAGTATGTAATAAAACCAAATAAAATAAAGAAAAAAAAAAACAAAATTTAGTTAAGGACAAATTTTAAATACCCTCCTTTTCCTAATATATTACATGTGGGCATGGCAGGTAATTTGCATTCTAATAAAGCATGTATTTACCATTAACTTAAAAGTCGGATTATACGTTAAATGCAATTTGTGATCCTGTCTCTTATTCGACCGCGACCATTTTTGGCATATTCATGAACGAACTAATTATAAATTTGTATACAAAATTTCAATTTTTGTAGATGATATATAGATTTGTGTGGTTTTTGGGAGCATATGTTTTCCGACCACGCCCATTTTTGGCATATTCATGAATAAAATAATAATAAAATAAGGATAAATATGTGTAGCAAATTACAACTTTATAGCTCAATTTTTGTGGCGGAAAAAAGATTTTTGCTGATTGTGGGCGGGGCACTCAACAGATTTGGTTAAATGTCAATATCGATTTGGGTGCAAAAACTGAAAGTGTCTGTATAAAATTTACGCTCTTTTGAATGGCATCAACAGACAGACATACGGACATACATATCCAGATCGATACAGTTTTTGATGCTGATCAAGAATATATATACATTTTAGGGTCTCTAATACTTCATTCTAACTGTTGCAAATGCAATGACAAACTTAGTATACTCCCCATTTGAATGTGAAACAAGTGTCATTGGCATAAAAATTTCTAATCAAAACATTTAATGCTTTCTATCACGGTTCAATTGTTGTCAAGTGCTTCAATTTGTTGTCAATAAACGTCTATAAATATGTGTACGTGTTCGTTCATACATATATTTTTAAACAAATTGTTATAAATAATAATAGTAAGCAAGTGTTAAATATCCAATTATATATAAGATTGATATGAAGTCTATTATTGGCATGCAAGCGTTCATATATGTGCGCATAATATTAAAAGTAGTCCAAGTCACTTTTTAGAATACAACGATTTAACTGTTTTATTAGTTACAATTCTTCATGATTTTTCACATTGTAAAGTTTTTGAAAAATGCAACTTGGACCACTTGCCCAATAATACCTGTTTTGTACATTTTGTAATTTGTCGTATCTTTTGAATTGTTGTGCATTCAAATTCCATCAATTGAATTAAATATAATTAGATATGTGGGTACACACATGATATTGTGGTAAATTTAGATAACAACCGATTTTATAAATATGTGCACGGTGTAGTTACAACAGCTCAAATTGAATGCTTGTAAACGGTAAGCATTCTGCATATGTATGAACGTGCATAATATTTGCTGCTGTAATACTTGTAGGATTTAATTACAGTTGTGTATTAAGCGTGTATTTTTATACATTTTGTGAAAATGTCTTTGACAGTGACCGTTTTTTGTTTAGATTTTGCAAAATATTAATAAACGGTCATCATGGAACAAAAATTTAAGTCAAAATAATCCCACCAAAAAAAAAATGTATTGATGAACATAATTTTCTATTTAAAAATGGGCAAAATCATATGACTGCCACTCCCACTTTTGCTCAAAATCTATCATTAAGTTGATATTTAGTATTTATAAGTAGTTTATATAATGATATGTTAAAAATGGGCGGGACTAGATAATAGCCAAGCCTAAAATTTATTATATTAAATTGTATTGAAATGTTCTTCAGTTATTCGTACTTTCAATTCAAATTGAGCAAAATAGGTTGAGTGCCACGCCCACAATTTGGCAAAACGTCTTCCTATCCATTACAAAAATTCAACTATGTTATGACAACTATTTGAAATTTTCTGTTTATAGTGAGTTTTTCATAACAATTTTCTATTTTAATATGAATGCACGCACGCTTGAATGTTTTTCATGATCTGTCAATGTCAAAGCATTAGTCAAGTATTAAAATTTTTTGTCCAAATATCGAATATATTACAGCGGTAAGTGTGCAAAATGAGCAAATTCAGTTTATTCAAGATGAACATTTTTATCAATTATTACAAACAAGCTCTACGTATAGAAATAATTAATAATTTCTACCGCATTTCTGAACAAAACGACCACCACAATTTTAAAAGCGCTAGAGTAACTAGTTTTCGAATGTAATAATCGTCCCATCAGACAGGCTGTGTGGGGTGTAGTTGGGGTAGTCGGTTCCATGCTGTTAACAGAATCTGAAAATCTTTCACCACCACTTACACGATCAAATTATCTTAAGAAGTAAAGACGAAACTGACGTTATATTATGTTATGTCCTTAATGGAAAACCTTATTTTGCAATTGGCTTTTCCATCTAAATGAGCAAGTCTAGAGGTAACAGACAATTTATGAAAATTTTTAATTTTGCAAAGAATCTCACTCTTAAGTCTCATGAAAGGGAGCAATCAAATATATCTGCCACGCCCACATTTTCTATATATGTAAATGGAAAGAATTTAAGACTTGGGCTAAGCTGCATTTAGTTTAAGTAGAAATCAAATTAAAGCCAATTTTTAGGCAAATATTTAAAAAGTGAACGTTTCTAAACTATTTAACTTTTTAACAAATATTATTGATGCAAACACTTGGCTTTTCTATTACAGTAATAAAAATAGTTCTCTAAGCGTTTTGCTTTTATCCATCCATCCAAGTGGACATTAAAACCAATTTGTTGCGCACTTTATTATTGTCCACGTTTACACTCTACAGCCATTTGTTGTTCATTCTCTGGTGCATGTACATAATCTGATTAGTAAGGGTTTTATGCAAGAGTGGTTGGTAATGGGGGTAATGGTCTACAGTTTCATCTATGCCATGAACTTGTACAATTGTTCATCAATTTTGTAAAAGTTCATTAACGAATCAGTTCAAGTTTAGCGCGGATTCAGTAGGTTAGGGGTGAATGGATTGCGAGTGGCGTAAATAGACGAATATAAAGCTTGTGTTATTGTTTTATTGTGGAATTGTTGTATTTGTTTTTATTATTAATAATTAGCATTAACAGACAAGAGAGCACATAAAATATATTATTTATTTTTTATAATCTACATTACAATTAATCAATTAATCTTGTAATCTGTCGGAAAAACCAGTTGCTGTGAATATAATTTAAATATATTTAAATATATAAATTAAATATTTAAATAAATAAATAATATAAATAAAAACTTGCAGTTGAAGCAAATTTAAAAAAATGCAATATTTAGAATACACATATATTTGAATTAATTGTGTAAATATTAAAAAATACCAAGAACTGTATATGAATTCGGCGAAAATGGAAGAACTGCAATTGTGAAACCCTTTATGTTCATTTTATTTTGTTCAGTACCTGTATATAAAAATAAATTATTTATAAAAAAATTAAAAATATTATTAAGATTTTCTTTCTAGTTAAAATATTAAGAGAATATGCACATAAACATAAAACATTATCAAATAATAATAAAAAAATCAATCATATATTATTTTAAAAATATTTTTTTTAAATTTTTTATAAACAACCATTTTTAAACTCATTTTAGTAAATAGTTATTGGGAAACTTTAACCCTAACAAGAATAACAACAACAATAATAACAATCAAATGCTGCCCATTAGTTATAAAAATCCTTTAAACGATGACTACAATGAAAACTATAAATTTTATACAGTCAATAATATATCATCATACAACAACAACAACAATAACAATAATATCAGAAATAAACCAACTGAATTTTCGGAATTATTGTTTAAAAAATGGAACAATAATCATGATAACAATAATGTTTCTGATAATAAAGGCCAACTGTACCGTGAAACAGTATGGAAGCATACAAGAAAGTTCAATGAAGAGAAAGAAGAAGAAAATAGATATAAAATGTCACCAATAGGTAAAAATTACTTAAGGTAAGACGAGCAACATATAATTTTCGTTAATAAGAAAACTTAATGTGACAACTTTTAGCACTCACACCCATAATCTACTGTTAGCTTTCGGTTTAATAATCCGTTTATTGATAACCTTGGCTCATGGGATGTGGCGTGGTTGCAAAGGTATTCGTGATGTACGTTTCTTTACAATGTTTTATAATATCGCTTATAGCCGCCAGACATTAATCAGTAATTTAGCTTTTGCTGCCAATATTTTAACCATGAATTTATCCACTGTACAAGGTGTGTCTAACGTCCCACTAACTAACTTTACTAACTTTACTTTTTTTCCCTTTACATTCCATGTATATTCCCCCATTTAGTCCTTTATAATGTGGTACAATTTTCTAGTTTCACATCGTTTGGAACCGCTATTAAATTTATTGAAAATACGAAAATTTCAACAACTACAAACGAGTTCATCATTGTACTATACGTTTATACAAGAATCGAAAATATTTTTACCATATAATCGCTTGAAATCATCACCGCCAACATCATCAGTATCATCGTATCCACAAATGGCACCAAATTGTTGTACTTTGGATATATTAGCTGAACCACCACCCGGTCAACCAATACGTGCTGATATTGTTTTTATACATGGTTTAAATGGTTCATTGGGTAATACGTGGCGTCAGGGTTTATGGGAGAATTATCGGGGACCCGAACAATTTGATAGGCCACCGAAACCACCAATACGACCGCCAAAACGGCCGCGTTACTCTCGCACCACACAATACAAGCCACCTCATAAACAAAAGAGACCACGTATCGTTCTTACGTCCAGTGAGAATAAATTATTTAGTGCCATAGATTCTCATACAGAGTCAACCGATGAATTTGATGAAAACTCTAATAATTGTACAAAGTAAGTGAGGATTATTATTATTTTAATGAGTTTTGAAGTCAAGATTATATAAATTTTTTAATATTGTCAGAGATTTATTTAATGATGACGATTTTATTTAAATCATCAATAATCGTTTTTGGACCAATTGCATCCATATTGTTGTTGTTTATAATATTTTTCAATTTATGGACGTACGGATAAAATGATGTACAATATTTTTTGTCTGTTTGTCCTTCATTTAAAAAATCAGGCCAACAGGTAAAATAGAGATTCGATTGATCCAAAATTTTTACATACGTAATACATAGAAAGGTCATACAAGGACATTTTTTGACGTACTTTGATTGAACAAACCCATAATTTGCTAATATAACAAAGTAACAAAACCAGAATTTACGAATCAAAAATACTTGTTATTAATAATTTTTACTTTTAATCACTATTCACTATATATCCACTCTCTGAATAATATCTTTTATAATTTCCAATTATTTCCAGTGTAAACCTTTCCAAATGTGATACATTGATTAATAGTCAACGATCTAATGAAACCATTCAATATACAAGCTTTTCAACATTCCGTTTACGTCTTAATCATAAAAGTCGCATGATGATGCAATCTGAAGAGAATTGCCTCAACTCTTGTCATCCTTGTAAACTAACACGTGATGATCCGAATTATGCAAAATGTTGGCCTGGCGATTGGCTACCATTAGATTGTCCGGGTGTTCGTGTTATGGCAATTAATTATACCACGGATCCACATTTATGGCGACCCATGTGGAAAAAGAAAGAGCGACGTACGAATTTAATACAAAGGTCACGTGAAATGACCGATTTGTTGGTAAAATATCAAGTCGGCTGTGGTCATCCTATTGTGTATGTTGGACATTCCAAAGGTGGACTTTTTGTTAAGCAAATTATTGTGGATGCTTGGGAGAGTGGTCGAGCGACTACGGCGCCCTTGTGGCGTTCCGCGAGAGGAGTTTTATTTTATTCAGTACCACATAGAGGTTCGAATTTGGCCTCCCTACGAGCCCCATTAATGACTAGATCTGTGGAACTTATTGATATAGAAAAAAGTTGGTATTCTTTTATATGCTCTTTTTTTGAAAAATGTTTCATTTCATCTCTTTTATTGTTACAGATAGTAAATATTTATTAGATTTACATCGCCGCTTTGTGGGCCTCTACCACATGGGCCATTTAAATATTGAAGTGTTTAGTTTTGTGGAGACCGCCTTCACGTTTTTGACGTTCTTATATTTACGCATAGTAGGTGTGGATTCAGCAGGTGGGTACTTTTTCTAATCTAATAGAACTGTTTCAACTTTTTCTAAAAATTTGTGTTTCCCTTCTTAGATCCTGGTATAGGTGATGTGTGCGGTATACGTTTGGATCATCGGGAGATTTGCAAGCCTCGCAGTCGCAATTGTATTTTGTACAAAGAATTAATTAAAATGATTGAAAAAGTTTGCTAAAATTAAGAATTGTTAGCATTAACTTTTTTTTCTTGCATTTTCATTCTGAGCGTGCCTTGTCGGGTTAAGATTGTCTGTGGTTATACATGGACTCTCTCATAATCCGTTAATTTCAGTTTTTTTTTATAAGTTTTTATTAGTTTTCCTGCAATTTTAAATATGATTTCTCATTTATTGTTGCTTTCCTTTGTAAATAAAGAACATTTTCATCAACAAATGAAAATAAAAAAGAAGGAATTTATTTAAAAATTAAAAATATTTAGGGGATACATATTTATTTATTAATAAGGTGTTGGGCCGCCATTTGGATTTAGAACGGTTACAATTCTTCGCGGAATATATTGGTAGAGTGTTTGAACAGTTCTGCTGTCACCTTTTCCGAGGCAGTTTTATGTGGTTTGGCCACAATTTTTATTAATGTTCGTCGGTCTCTGCCAGTTTGCTTTGAGTTTTGTCCACTATTCCTCTTTGTCGATAATGTTTTACCAGGTTTTGTGTACACTGTCATTGACGTGGATACTGTCGCTCGTGAACCGTTAGACAATTTAGCTGTTTTTGTCACTAACCACTGCTTTGCCCTCGTTCGAAGTCTGAGAGATCACACATTTCACCGATCAATGAAATATAACCCACAAGACTTGGCACATACACTGTGCAATATATACGCGTCGCATTATTTACACGGAAGCAGTGTTGCCAACATTCAACAAGATGTTCAAAATTGCATATTTTGTTCATCCCCTGTATATTTTTTGTGATCTTTATTTCTTTCACTCATATACCAAAAATATTTATTAAATTAAATGATTTTTTAGATATAATGATGAAAAAAAAGTTGAAAAATATTATAAAAAATCATTATATTTGATATAACTTTTTTTAATAACATAATAATTATTTGTTTTGTTTTTATATTTTATCAGTTATACTCGGTCCCTGCATTTTTTTTTGCAGAATAAAATGAAAGTAAATTCAATGTTAAAAAGCTTTTTTTTATTTGAGTTTTTTTTTAACACATACACCACTTTGAAACAGGTGAAAATGTTATAGTCGATTATACTCGACCTTTTAATACCCTACACCACTTGGTTTGACACATTATATTATAATTGTATCAGTAAAGAAAAAACATTGTCACATAAGTCTCTTTGTGATATATAGTATTAGGGACAAAAGTTCTAAACATAGTGTGATTTAGTAAAACCAATTATTAAGCAAATTAATTATTCTTCGCCAAATTTTGTTAAAATATATTAAGAATTGCAAATTTTTCCTATATAAAGACTCTATTTATAAAAGATTGCTATATGAAGATAGATTCTAAACATGGTCCAATGTAGTCCATTTTAAGTAGACTTCTTTTTTGGGTTCAAATATGTCCTTGTACTAAATTTCATTAAAATATCTTAATAAACGCTACCTAAAGCTTGAACAAAAACTTACATGGACGTACAGACGGAAAGACGTACCGTGTTAAATCGATTCAAATTGTGATTCGGGAGCGCTCGGTTTAATTTAAGTTGGATGTGGCATTTGCCATTTAGGAGTTACTTAAGTTAAGTGTACTCTTTGCAGCAATGGAAGCATGGTGCGGCAAAGTATTATAAGTTATATAGAGAGAATGCTCTGAATGAACCTAATGGCTTCGATTTTTTGCCAAATTTCTTAGTAATAGCTCTAAAACTTTAACCATTAAATGAAATAGAATATTAATGATCTATTTTCACATTATATAGAATCTAAATAACTCTGAAATTTGTTCATATGATCATCTGAGAACCAGCGCGGCATATTTACTATGACATTAATATGATATACTTTTAAATAACTTCAATTTTACTCCGAAATGCTACTTGCTGCAGATGCTCATCTGGCCACAATTAAGTCTAATATTAGTCAAGGTGGCCACCTCAGTTCATTTAAACCGAATATACTTCGAAATGAATATGACGTACCATGAAACACTTCACATGATCAAATACTATAATGCGTGGTCACATTTCCACATGTAAAGGGCATTTTTTGTTATGAATCGCTATTATATCCTAACTCGCGTCAATTACTTTCCAAAATTGGGACAATTGTTCCAAACCTACTTGGAGTTGAGTTGAGTTCAGATATCTACCTCGAATTTTATTCCACAATATTCCACAGGCAATTTGGAAGTTAATTTAGACGACTCTGTATATAGTTGAATACTTTAAAGAATTTATATTTTAATAATGAAACATTAAATATATATAGAGGCGAGAAGCCTTACTGCTAATATTCTCATAAACTGAACATACTCTGTGCTACTGTACTGTCTAATTACGCGAGAAAATTAATTTTAGGAAGCTTTACCGTCATACGGAAATTATCTCAAGCGCATTCTAAATAAATAAATAATAAATAAATTCGCTAATGCGAACAATGCTCCCTTTTTTACGTTTATTCTTATAAAATATTATCTGAAATGATTCATTCTTTGTTTGCTGCGCCTTCCTTTCTTTTTGAACACATCTCACCTTTACATACTTACTCACTCCAAAGTCTCGAATAGTTTATTTTAATTTTATGCATGTTTTTTTTTTAATTTTTTTTATTTTTATATAAAATGAATTCATATAAAAAAGTCAAATTTCAATACAATGCCTGAAAAGGACATGTTAAAGTTAAGTTCTACAAATTATTTCTTTTTAGCAGCTGCTTCATCCTGCTCAATCGCCTTCTTTTCAGCCGTGTTATCTTTAACATTTAAATGAGCTGGTCCGGTATGTTGGATTTGTATGATACGTTCATTGGTCGACTGCTGAGTTTGAGGCTTGGGCACGCTAACCGTTAAAACGCCATCCGATGATAAAGTTGACTCGATTTTGTCAGCGTCATAACCTTTCGGCAATGTATAACGCCTAACAAAATGGCGTTGTATTAAACCATGATTATCTTCACGCTCTTCATGTTTGCCCTCTACGACTACATCGTCATCGACCACCTTGACTTTCAACTCGTTTGGCTTGAAATGAGCCACATCCATACTAACCTGGAAACCATTTTTACCAATGGGGCAAATAAATCCTTCATCCTTTTTGTGACCACGATTACGATTGCGTCCGTGATGATCGTTGAATCGCCGACTAAGTGGCAATGAAGAAGGTCCGCATAACATATTGGGTGTATAACGTTGTATAAGCTGGGGTGTTAAGCCGAAACCAAAATCATTGTAATAGGATTCAGCGATTTCGCGTTCCAACTCCGAGTTCCAATGATGTAGCAAACCAAGATGATTCATAATTGATGTTTAATTTTTTTTTTTTTTTTCTTAATAAAAAATATTCACAGATTAAATTGTTCACGAAAACTTAATGAAGAACTTTGCTTTTCAGAGGTTGTGTTTCAACTGAATGAACGCCGCTTTTATGTACCCCTTATTATCCTCAGTTTTACTGTTGTCTGGTACATTCTGGAACAAATTGTACAAGCGAACGAAAGCTTGCGAAAAGATGGATAGCAACCCAAACATAACAAGTAAACAAGGAAAAAATTATATTTGGCTTAAGCTAAATCTTAAATACCCTTCACATTTCGCATAGAAATGGCGGGCATGGCTTACTTAATAATATATATTATTATGTGTCGAATTTTACGCCGACTGCTGTTTTTTGTAACTTTTTTTGGGCGTGTCTGTTATCCGACAGCACCCACTTTTCGCACATCTATGTATTAAATAGATTTTTATCGATTTTGGGCGTGGCTCTTGACCAATATTGCCCATTTTAAATAGCTTTTAACGTGCAAAAACTATAATATTTCAGCTAAATATCACAAAATTTACAGACAGACACACGGAAGGACATATCCAGAATGACTTAGATTTTGATGCTAATGAAGAATAAATATATAATATGTAGGGCCTCCATATATTGCAAATGCAATGACAAACTTAATATACTCTCCATTTTATGCGAAGGTTATAAATATTTTGACATTGTACTAAAATGATCCCGAATATGCAGCAAATAAAGAAACAAAAACAACAACCACAATGCTAAAAAAAAAAGATAAGAACATATTTATGCATACAAGAAGGAAACAAACTTTGTGGAGTTAAACAAAAATTTACTCAAATGTATATAAAGAGATGAAAGAGAAATATAGAAAGGGAGAGTTTTTTTCCCATTTATATACTTTTTTTTTAAATATATGAGGATGAGTGAGTTTTGGCAATTCATACAAAATGTTGCCTAAATTATATAAAAAAAGTAACGAAAAGTGAAAATATTTAAAATCAATCAAAGGAGATTTTATTTACACCCTACATTACAGCAATACATTTCATATTCTGCCATAAAAGTATTTATTTGTTAAAGGTTTGTATTTAACTAGACAAGCGTATATTTAAGTTTAAAATTTGGAAAACAATCGAATGCAAAATTTACACTTCTGGCTGGTTCTGGCTGGCTGTTTCAACGTAGTTTACTAACAAATTTTTGAATATATGATGTGGGTGTCAAATGAAAGGAGTTAACGAAGAGATTTTTATTATGTTAGACTCTCTACTACTGAAAAAGGGTGGATATTTTGGATGTGTGAAATGATGTTATATGCCAGAGGGTTAAACAACTTTGAAATAACTCCCTTATGTGTGGTTGAGGAGTAAAGATGAAAAACTTGATTCATGTATCTATGGTGGGGGAATTCAAAAAACACTTGCGTTACATTGGGGCAAAGTCTAATCTTTCTTTTTAAGGGAAGTATTTTTTCATATATTGACACTGCACTCCTAATGTTAATTAAAAAAACCAGAAAAATTTCATTAATTTTTTTATTTTATTTACTATTTAGTTTCTTCATTACTGCCTCTTCATAATTTATGCTTTTGTTGAACACAAACTTATCAATAAATATAATTTAAATATTGAATTAATACTTATGCTTTTTGGGCACACATAAGTTTGTGTTTACTTAATAATATTTATTAATAATAATTTATGCACACAATTAAAAACAATAAACGGCTTTTATAAATTGTGTATTTTTAACTGCACCTAAGTGACAATACTTGGCTTTATAGTACAATGCGTATAAAATTATTTTATTTTTAAATTATTTATTTTTAAAACAAGCATAGGAATAAGTTTTTTTTTTAAATGTTAATAAAAAAGATATAAAAATAAATAAAATTTATTATTAAATCAAATGACCTAAATGTATATTTGTGCCTGAATGTTGATTTTGTTTTTCTTACAAAATTGCTAAAATGGAATGTAATTCACAAACATTTTTTTTTTTAAATAACTATCACATGTTTTTTTTTTGTTTTTTAAATATATATATTTGTATTTTTAAAAATAAATTTAGGAATTTAGCGTTTATTTGATATTGTGGCAGTTTATAGTAAAAATGAAAAAAAATTAAACCTCAAACAAAAAAAAAATTTTTTTTTATAAATTATTATTGTTAATTATTTAATTCTTTTATTAAAAAAAATTTAGCATAAAATAAAATATTATTATATAAATATAAATATTTTTGAAAAAATAAAAAATATTTGCGTAAAAATTAATAAATTAGCTTCTCAATGGTAATTTGAATAACTTGATGAGAGATATAAAAAATATTACAAAATACAATAAATAAATATATTTTTGAAATAATATTGATTTAAATCATTCGCCTAGCGTTAAAAAACGTTCTAGGACACGACCAATATTACTACAATATATTTGTTACCCTATAAAAATAAAAAATTTTGGATTATTTTTTTAACGAAAGATTTCAATATTCTTCAAAGTAATCTTTGAAATCTTGCCTTTGGTCACTGTTCACCTCACTATTTGAATCAATTTTTTCTTTTCACAATAGATTCGTTGCGAAAACTAAAAACATTACGAAAAGCAGACATAGCACACTCTAATAGAGAAAAAAATTTCTATTTTTTTTTATTAAAAAACTAATTAGAGAATTAAAAAAAAAAACACAAATCAACTTTTTCTAAAACATTCACTATGAATTTGGATGCTTTTAAATTGGTTTTTACCGCTATATAAATAAAAAATGGAGTGAAAGTCAAACAGGTGAAAATGTTATATTCGATCAAGCCCGACAATATAATACTCTACACCACTTAGTGCCATAAATTGTGATACAATTAGTTGAGTTGTAGCAGTAAGACATTTTGTAATATATGATTATATGGAAAAGGGTTCTAAAAGTGGTTCGATTGGATTCAAATTTGGCACAGTCAATTATTAAGCTAATTAACTACTCTTCACTAAATTTTTTCAAAAAATTTTAATAATTGCGAATTTTTGCCATATAAAGATTTTAGAACTTTACATGAAAGGGGGTTCTAAAAATGATCCAATTCGGTACATTTTTAACGGAGTTCCTCCTTAAACCAATACATATCCCAAAACTGAATTTTATTGAAATATTTTAAGAACATGTGATCCTTAGCTTGGACACACAGATGGATAAACGGACATAGATAAAGAGATTCAAATTTTGATGCTAAATAGATCGGTATAGATAAAGATGGGTGTAGCGTTTGCCTTTTAGGAGTTACAATTATCCGTGGAAACTTAATATACGCTTTGCCACAAGTGGGGCATTTGTCTTAGGCAAAATTATACGGATTTCATTCGTTATGCTGATTAATTGCACTTACTTATAATAGTTAAACAGAAAACCTAGATGACCTCTCTATTTAAGGGTTTATAAGATGGCATTGGCGTGAGTGTAGGTAGGTAGGTAGGTAGGTAATGAATAAGTGGGCGTTAATACAATATTAATAAATATATTATATTTATGTATGAGTGTATATGTTAGAGAATATTTTTGCTTTTTTTTTTTACGTATACATGATTATATTACACAGGTTTTTAGCACGACAATCATTCATGCTGTAGGTAGGTATAGTAGGTAAGTAGAGTTTGTTTGGTTAGGTTAGGTTGGGTGACGTAGATCTTTGCAACCTATTCATTATTAATATAAGTGATTGGATATAAAAAAAATATTTATATAAACATTTTTACAGTTATTTGATTGTGTTTGTTTGTCATTGTTTCTGTATCAAAATGCTTGCAAAGTGTTCTTGACTTAAATTTTTCTTGCTAAATATTCGAAATGCATGTTTTGGTCAGTGTAAACGTAACCATAACTCGGAGTACAATCAAGTAATACGTTTTCTTTTGACATTTACAGTATGACCCTCCATGTAACACGGTTTCATATAAGACAGATTTGTATAACACGGCAGTAAAGTTAAGAATGAGAAAAATAATTTCACATTAAAAAAAATTTGGCTTTGTCCAAATCTTAAATACTCTTTATATTTATATACAACGTATGGGCTGTATTTGATACGTATTAACTTATAAACATGTCAAATTCTGCACGAAAAAGGTTTTTCATAAGTTATGGGCGTGAGAATCCTACGATTTTTTGTACGTCGATAAAAGCGTTCATTTAAAATTTATTTACTAAATTTCAACTTCATAGCGTGAAGTAACTAGAAGTGTCTGTATTTTAGCTTAATTAAACTTAAGACCATGACAGAGTCAGCAACAGACCGACGCACGCACGTATATGTTTAGATTGACTCAGTTTTTTGATGCTAATCAAGAATTTCTATACTTTGTAAGGTCTCTGATGCTTACGTGAATGGTATAAAAAAATTGAACGACTCCTTTACCAAATTTAAACGGATTAATGTAATACAGAATCTATATCTACCGTATAATAGGAGGGTGTACTGTACATAAATTTCTTTTTCTTTTTTTCTCTCTTTTTGTTTTTTTTTTGTAATTTACGTTCGTTTGCAGGTGTGTATGTATAATATCAGAGGTACACGAATAACAGGTTTAGTTTATACGATTATTTTTCTATTTTGTTGCTTTTATAAAAACTTTATTTAAAATTTTTTTGTTTCATTCTTTAATATATGTATGTATGTAGGTTTCTTAGGTACAATATTTTATTTCTCTTTTTTTTTTTTTTTTTTGTAATTCCTCCAAAGATCTTTCTAGCAGTTGTTATAAAAATTAATTTATTGTTCGTAACTGTTATTAAAATAATGGAAAAAATATACAACAAATTGATAAATATTATAAAGTAATGACAACATGAAGCGAATGTAACAAAAAATATAAAATTATTATAAATTAAATATTTGTCTATGTAAACAATGGAGAATGTAGAGAATCGTACAAAAAAAAAGTCTATTGCAGCAATGGATGCTATTGGAGGGATTGAGGGGGTGGATTGATTTTAAAGTTGTTCTATTGTTGATTAAATGATCAATCGATTGGTTGATGCGTTATTGTGTGTATTAAAATCAAACTATTAAGAATATATTAAGTGTGCAGCTCTAATGTTAAAAAATAATAGTTGAAAACATTATTTCTCTTACAACAATTTCGGTTTAAAGTGAAAAATTTCCAATTAAATATGAAAAAAAATCAATTTTTATATTGAAACAAGGAATAACGGTTAGTCGGTTATATCTGATCATTTAATATCCTACACCACTCTGTTTCACAATTTATTTATACAAATAAATGAGTTGTTGTCTACAAATGCGAGTCATGGCAACTTGTAGGTTGTTTAAATGAAATGGATGGACAGACGGACATGAAATGATTTTTAAGAAATTGAACAATGATTAATTTAATTAAGCCTAATATGTAAAAAATTTACATGAATTTTAATTAAAAAGTTACTAAAAAATAAAATAAATGATTATACAATCTTTAATAATCAATAGAAAAAAAAAACAAACAAACAAATTATATAAAAATCTAAGCCAAAGCCTAAGCAGCTTGCTGTTATTGTAATAATTACAATACAAATAAAGTTTTTTTAGTGTTATTTTTTTCTTATGTAAATTTGTCATTACAAAAAATCCTCGCTTTTATTTTTACCGAGAATAATTTTTTGTAAAATTTTCAAAAAACATCATATTAGGTAAGCAATCGTTCTATTAGAAATAATATTTATAATTCTTTTTTTTTTTTTTTTAAATAATATTACATTTATAAAATGTATTGTGTGTGTGTGTATCTATTTATAAAAATTTTCTTCTATTGTGGAATGTTGTCTTAAATCACTTGCAACAATTTGAGGTTGTTTAAGGTTATTTTTTGTGGGCATTTGTGTTCGTGTGTAAGCATATGTTGGGTGGTAGTTGATGTCGTTTTCTTCTATTTTTTATTCAACCATTTGGATCCATATCGGGTGGCTGATAATGAGTGTCTGATAATTTGGATGCAGTATTTAACAGTATAGCGGCATTGCTCGTATATAAATTTGCTTTTGTTGCTATTGTTGTTGTTGTTGCTACTGCTGCTGCTGGTACAGGTTCTATATAACATTTTTCCTTTTCGTTATATTCGCTGTCCATTGTAGAGGTGGGTGTAATTATAGCTATTGTTGTTGTTTTCTTGTGTTTTTCTTTGTTACTGTTGTTGTTACTTTTTAATTTTGATGATTGTTGTTGTTGTTGCTTATTAGATACACCTTGCTCCGGCTTGACAGTTTTTTGTTGAGTTGTCCTCTGAAAAAATAAAAGAAATATATAAATGAGGTTAGGTTCAAAATTGTATATCCTTCAAATATAAGTGGGCGGGGCATGTAAAAATGACCTTCTTTTAACAATAATTATGTATTATTTATCTTTAACATTCCATTGTAGTAATGGTTGTTGGTTTTTGTATTTTTTTTTTTCTTAAAGTTTAGCCGTTAAGTATAAGATTACAATGCGTTATATTTAAGTAATTTATATTTTAACTTATATTTTTAATAATTATAATACTTTTAGTTTAAGTATTTTTAGCTAAACTTTAATTGTAGCTAATAGTTATAAAAGAAATAATACATACATAAGTTTAGCGCTTGTAACTGTTGTAAAAACAGACGGATGTACGGACAAATACACAAACTGAGTCTAGATCGACTTGGAAGCTTGTGGTGATTAAGAATACGTATTCTATATAAAGTGGCTGAAACTTTGAAATAAAATATTGCAAAGGGAATGATAAGTGTAGTTTCAACTTCAACTCGCTTTGGAATAGGGAAAAGTCAGGATAATACTAATTTTTACCATCTACCACTCACCATCTACTCACCTTTTTAATACCATTATCACTGTTATTGTATAGCTCCACATGAATATCTATATCTGAGGTGGGCGTTATACCAGTAGAGGCCGACTCCTCTTCAGCCAACAAACAAATACCATCAATCGATTTGGCGTGTTTGGGGAAGTTGGTGTGAAATTGTTTACTTTTATGAGAACCGCTGGCACTGCTGCTGCCATTACTATTGCTACTTAAACTATTGCTGCGTCGAGCTCTACTATCACCGCCACCACAAGCATCATATGCCGCCACTTCCAAGGGACTTGCCGCAAATGGTAATGAACTGGGTGGCTTATTAACCACAGATGAGAAGGAACTTTGTTTTTGTTGTTGTATGGCCATTATATGATGTGTAGGAGGATTTTTAAATGGTATAAAAAAGGGTTTCGAGTGTATCTCTTGCGACACCACAACATGTTTGATTTTGGGCGGTGGACTGCTTCTATACAATGGCACCACCGACAAATTATGATCACTTATCATTTCAAATTCACTTAGAATTGTCGTATTGATGGTCTCTTTGTCGTTCGTGATTTTGTTTTTATTTTTATTCTTATTCGTGTTCGTATGACCATTCGGCAAATGTTGAACAATTGAAGTGGCACTTAGTATATTGGTAGGGCGCCCTGTTAAGCGGGGTATTAAAGTTTGCATTTCATGACAATCAGTTGGCATGGTGTTGGTGGTAAGACCAACACCACCACCACCACCGCCACCTCCAACACCGCCAATATTATCAGCTGCCATACTCGTATTACTGAGATTCCCAAAATTTATATCAGTTACAGTTCGCAGATGCGAGGCACCCTGTTGGCGGGCCATAAAACGCTTACGTTGCACCATTATTAGGATAGCAAATGTGAAAATACAGAGAATGGACAAGAAACAGCCAACGGCTATGCCCGTGTAAATGTCAGAATTTGTTTTGGAAATTTCATTTTCCAAAGAGCGATGATCAATGTTGCGCAAATCTATATAGATGGGTGCGCCCACCCCGGTCTCACCCACCACCCGTACGGATACATTGATTTTGGCCGTTTCCGATATGTTGGGAAACTGAAAACATTAATTACATTACTCTCAACCGTTCATTCTTTTGTTTAAACGAAAAAACTCACCTTATAATAACATATCGAACACTCGAACACATTCGCCTCATGCGTAACATTTCCCAATGACCATAAAATATTATAATGATGTATCTTTCCGTTCGGCTGTAATGGTGGATCCCAACTTAATTTCAAGCCATTGTGACGGGTAACCCGTTGATTACTTATAGGACCGGGAGCTATTAGGGAAACCGGAAAAAAACATGAACGTTAAGAAGAATTTTTACGAAAATATAACTTACGATCTGGCAAAGTGACTACATCGTATTGTCCATAAAATATTTTTGCATCACAACTGGAAAAATGTAAACTGTAATGGGTGGTAGGCTTCAAGGTGCGTATTTCCAATTGTGAATGATCTTCGCCACTGATATTACGCTGTTCGCATTTACGTTCGCCTCTGACCAGTCGCGGATAATGGATTTGTAAATAGCATATTAAGACGCAACGTTCACTTAAGTTATCATCAAAGTGAAAACGTAACATGCGCGACTCAATTATTGTTAAACGATATGGTGCCGTCCATACGGCATCAGTGTCGTTTTCCATCTGACAACAAGAATAAGAAGAACAAATATTTATTAATAAAGAGTACAAAATGGGCAAAGTTATGGATAGCGTCTAGTTTTATTTGTGAATTGTAGGCGTGGCATTTGTACAATAACGTGGAACTTACCATCTTCCATTCAACATAACGATAATCTTGAGCTAAATGTTCATTCTCAGCAGTTATTACCAGGACGCGCAACTTGAGACGAGTAAAGTTGCGCAACATAATTCCGGTTATATGAGCCGGTATCACTAAACTAAATATCTCTTCTGCTGCATTATTAACCTCATTACTATTACTATTATTGCGATAATTACTCAGAGCATTTTGCAGTACTCGGTTTGTTTCGGTATAATTTACAACTTCAATCGTTTGTAATTTTCGCATAATATCTTCCTCCGTTAGATTAATATGCTGCACCGTTCCATTCAATGATTGTCGGCGTAATTCTTCAGGATTTGGTGATGTTTGATTAATAACAAATTGTATAATGAAATATTTTTTAGTGGCCAAATCGGGAACAGACCATGTAACAAAGGTGTCGTTGCCGATATGTATAAAACGGGATGGTACTAAAGAATGGCTATGAAAATATTGGTAGTGATGGGACATTGGGATTCGTACTTACAGCCTTGCGTACAACAGGTCACTGGTAAACTGCGTAGGGTACTTAGCACAGTCTGTTGTTGCGGCTTATTGGATATCCGTATATCCGAGGTAGGTATTAATACTCTGGTAATGATTTGGAAGGGCCTTATGTAAGGTAAATTCTCCACATGAGGCAATTCGATGATCACATATGAGGCATTCAGCTTCATGGGCGGATAGGGCGACATCCAGCGGAATGGTTCACTTACACCAATATGAACCAAATAAACAATATAAAGCGACTGAAAAGATACATTTATTACTTTACAATAAAAGGAAGGTAGATGGTAGATTTATAAACATGCTTCTAACTCTTTTTGGGCCATTTTTTAGAAGCCCTTCTTCTTATTCTTTCCTTACCTCTGACGCTTGATTCTCGAAAGTAACATTGATGGAATTAAATGTGTGCGGATAACATTTAATATTTTTTAATGGATTGTTTATCACTTCACTTTGATTCCGCAAGCGTAACTCACCCGCCGTATATACCTCACCAGCTATATTGCGAGCGAAGCACTGATAAATGCCACTCTCTTGGGGATCAAACGATGGTATATGCAATTGATTGGCGTTAATATAACGTGTGTAGGAACTATTAAATGGCTCTCCATTATGATACCAACTAATCGTTGGAGGGGGATTGCCGTCAGCCAAACAGCTGAATGTTTTCGAGGAGGCAATATTGGCCTCATCTACTGGCAAATCTTTCACTATGAGCGGTGGCTTAGTAACGATAATACGAAATGTCTTAAAAAGTGTAAAACGAAAAAGAATTTGAATTATTGACGGCATGAAGCCAATGAGGTGGACTTTTTGCTTACCTGCTTATCAGTCGTTGTACGGCAGGTATAATTACCTTCATATTCTTCTATACTCGATCTTATGTGATATTCTCGACTATTATTCAATAATTTCACCAATGGTGAGGTGGCATTATGTTGAAACCACCACTCTATGGCTACATTGTCATTTACCGTGGAACAACTTAAATTCAAGTCACCATTTAAAGGAACATAGAGTTGAGCATCTTGCAAAGGTGGTAATAATTCATCGCTGCGACTTGGTGTCTTTTCACCTGGACGCTTATCCAGCACATGAACTGTTATTATGAATTGACGATGATGGGCCTTTAAAGCGTACAAATTATATGCTAAACACCTTTAATGAAGGAAAACACGAGCAACATTGTAAGGATTAGAGGAATGTTGTACGGGTGCACATAAAGTATTTTATATAAAATTTTAATTGGCTCAGACATAATGGAAAATGTGCTATTTTCTGGTATACTAAACTCTCTTTGTTTACGTCTTGCTTTCACAGTCTGGTCTCTGCAATAATATTAGGTCACCCTCTTCCATACCATTCATTTTCACAACATGGCATATAAACCCAGTCACCATTTATTGTATATGTGAAGAGATGAAGAGTTAAGTAGAGGCCCCCCCTTCTTTTCTTCATGCTGCTGTTGGATTGTGTCACAAATATATTTCGTTCCCTGTTTAAATTGTTATGAAAGGTGACACACATAGTGCATGTATGTATGTGTGTGTGTGTGGTTTTTTTTTTGTGTATTGTATGCTAATTACTGCAATTACTTTGCTTGCTCGACCGAGAAGTTGTTTTTATTTATTTTTATTCTTTTTTTTAATACACATTCATATGTAAGTTCTGGTTTTGTTTAGTAAAACTTAATAAAGGTGTCGGAGAGTTATTTTTTTTTTTTACTCGCGTATGTGTGTATGTGTGTACGTGTTGGATTTTTAATTTTTGTTTGTTAACTTGAATTTTTTGATGACAAGTGGTGTAATTTATGTATTTAAAGCGGTGTCTTGGCCTAAGGCCATTATTGTCTACCTGCCTGTCTGTCTGTCTGATTGTCCGACAGGAAAAACACTGTTAAAAATATCACTAAAAAAGAAAAACTTAAATACAAACCATGTGAAAACTATGTTTTTGGATTATATTATATAAATGTGGGCGTGGCATGTATACAATTAAAGTCATGGTTTACATTTTATGTCAAAAATCTCACATCACATTCTACATGAAATAGGCTTTTTGTAAAATAATGGTCATGTCCCGCCCATTTTTTGTTACATCCTTAAAAGGACTTTTTGTAAATTTGTACATTTATATCAGTTTTGTTATTTTCCTTAGAAAGCTGTAAGAGATATTTGTGAATTTTTTGTGGGCGTGGCTTATAATCGATTTTGCCTTCATATTGACCATATTGGTCGAAGAATATCTGCATAAAATTTTAGCTTAACATATAACAATTTTTGTGAGAGAATTATAAATTTAGTGTAGATTGATCTAAGTCGACCATTTAACACCCTTCACCTTAGAAGGTTTAATATTAGGTAAATGGTTTACAATCTAAAATAAAATGTACGGCAAAAATTCCGACATTTTTAAAAACGAAAGTTTTGTTTTTATAGGTTAAGTTTATATAATGATGTATCTATTGGTTTATTTGTCTTTCTATTGAAGTACACAAAATTTTGTTAAAGATATTCCAAACTTTGAAGCTTCGTTCTCTTTTTCTCAAAAACATTGTGGAGATCTAAAAATGTATATATCAATACATCGATTACGGTGTCTGTCCTTATGTCTATCTATGGGAAGGCTTAAAGCTATATAGTTTGAGATATTGAAGTGAAATTTTGTACCTTTCTAGTTTCTACATTCGAGTTTCTATATTAACGTAAGCCTAAGATCATTGAAAATGTTTTATCTTTGATGTTAAAATTTTACATTTAGCTAATGTATCTATGTAGCAAAAGTGGGAGGAGACACACCCATAATTTATAAAAATTTTATTTGCCATAGAATTGACAAAAAACTATTAATAAACATAATTAGGTAACTGACACGCCCATTTTTTATATACAAACAAATGTGGAACGTATGTGGAATGTAAATTTACTCTTTGGCAAATTTAATCTTTTTTACTTGTTCTTATTAAACTACTTTGGTTCTTGGATGTGAACTTGGGACATATTTCATCGTTAGTTATATAGAATGAATAATTTTTTTCATGTTTTATTTTAACACTTACTTCTTATGTTATGGTAGATATAAACGTTTTAATGACATTTGGTTTGATCATACATTTCAGAACTTACTTGAATTTGCCTGCTTGTGACAACTGCACACTTCTCAATACCAAACTGCCATTGGAAAGTATTAAATAACTGTTAAAACGAATTGAATGAAAAAACCAAAAGGAGAAAAGAAAAAATTTCTATAATTAAATATTACAATAAATCATAAGTAAGTATAGTAACATAATTATCAACCAAACGCAGCCATTATTGCGGTAAGGAAAATCTTTCACTTTTATTAATGGCCCATGCATAAGGTGATGCCTCGTTTACTCGCCTGTTATCTTTGAAAACTATCGATAACGATACATTGCCATAATACCAGCTTATATTAGCGGGTGGTATACTCTGAATGGGACAATTCAATGTCAAAGGCAGGCCGACTGTTGCTGTATAATTCACACTGGTACGTAATTTACGCAAAACTGTCAAAGAACCGAACAGGAAGAAGAAGAAGATAAGATTGTTAAACAAATTTATAATAATAATAATATTAATTTTTTTTACGATTACTACTGCACACCTGGATATTCAACAGTAATACTCTCCGATATAACAGCATTCGTATCAGCATTAATTTTACAACGATACACTCCGGTCGCCTTCTCTTTGGGTGGTAAACGTAATGTCCCATTACGATATATTATAAAATCATTCAAATGCAAACTATTGTCATTGCGATACCAAGTGAAATAGTATTGAGTGTCACCTATAAAATATATATTATAAAGAAAATAAATAACAACAACAACAAAAACAACAACCATCATCATCACCACTAACAACTTAGCACATGTACCACACACACACACACACACACACACACACACACACATACCAAAACACATTTATTGTACTTACTGTGATAATAGGATGGCTCGATTGTAGCGTTGCACGCTAAATAGTGCGGCTGACGCGGTTGTGTAATCATTAGATGGGTAATGTTGGGCCGTTCTATGTGTAGGAATGGTCGTATGGCATTTGCATTCGCTGTAAAAATATTTCAAAAACAACAACAACTATGATTATAAATATGTTCGTTTAATAAAAGATTACGTAAAAGTTTTTTCACGAGTAACCAATAATATCAATAATATATATTTATTGATGTGTAGATTTCTTAAATAACAAACAAGTAAGACAATCAAATTTGGCTTTGAACAATACTAAAAGGGCCTCTACATCTGCAATAGGGGGCATGGCAGGTATATCATATATGCTCTCTAATAGTATAAGTATTAGGGATGAGCTTGAAAGTCGAGTTTTATGTGAAGTATGGTTTTTTGTAAATTTTGGACGCGTCTGCTATCCGACCATGCCCATATTTAATGCAGAAATTACTTTTAAACGTAAAAAACAAATTTAAACTTGTCAAAAGTTTCTGTGTGTAAAATTTCAGCTTAATATCATAAAGTTTACGCCCGTGAAAATGCCAACAACAGATGGACGTACATACAGACATGTAAAGATTGTCTCAGTTTTTCGAACCAATCAAGAATATATATATACTCTGTAGAATCTCTGAAGTCTTCTTCTGGATGTTGTAAATGGAATGACAAACTTAGTATACCACTCATCTTATGTGGAGGGTAAAAAATATATAAAAAATTTAAATCATTTGTATAATAAGTTAAATAGATAATAATAAAATAAGTAAATGTTGACTTTCTCACCTAATATCGTAAATGTGAGGATTTCTTGTTAATGGTGGGCGTGACATTTGACTGAAAGAAAAAATTTGCAGAAAATTTCAACCCAAAATCTCATCTCAATGCTATTACAACAACAGACAGAAACACGCACGGATCTCTAAAGCTTCCTTTTTAAGTTTAGACAAAAAATTGATAAAGTTTTTATACGCCCTTCCTTAAAATATTTTGTACAGTAAAGACACGAAAACAACTACCGCCTAGCACTCTGGCACTAATTTATTTTATGGGAATTTTATGACAATTATCGAAAAAAGAAAACGTTGTTAGATTTTAATGGAATTGCATCATAACCACAAACACTATAATAAATATTGAAAAAGGATTTTAATTGTAAACAGTTGGCGTATACATTAAAGAAAATAAACAAAATTGTATAAAAACAAGTAAAAATTCCGCTGAGGCCGAATTTTGAATGCCCACCATCGATATGCAGAAAATATTCTCGAGGAGTATATACGTTAACATGTCTTTTATATTTTATAAGCAATACAAGCAATTTACTTGAATTTTTGTTGCATTGTGGGCGTGTTGTCTGAATGATTTTGCCCATTTTTATTACCAACACTGCTGAGTCTGAAATTAATATCTGACTTATTACTACAGAACACATATATACGGACAGACAGACATGATTAGATCGACTCAGGATTCAAAAGTAATTCAGAACAAAGATACTTTGTGGACTTTGTGCCTTTTTTCTTTTTTTTGGCGTTGCAAACATTCTAATAAAGTGATGTACACCCCCCCATGTGACATGTGATGGTGGGTATAATAAAATTAAAAAAGCCAATTGACACACGCATGCGTTAGCATTATACGCATAAAAACCGAAACCACTTCTCAAGCCTCAATATTATGCGTGATATATGCTCATATATTTATAACCATTTACTTATAGATAGTTTTTGTTGTTGTTATTGCTGTTTTTGTGCATGCACATAACTGTCTTTATAAATGAACATAAAAACCATCAAAATGTAAACGTAAACGTAATCATTACTGTTGCTGTTGCCGTTCTTTGTGGCAGTGCTCCATAAGCGGGAAAAGAGAGATATGTGTCGTTTAGTTAACTATAGGCAGCTCTACAGCTTTTACCATACACACCATAATGTGCAATATGTATACCATTCGCACACATAAATATAAATAGATTGAGTGTACAATTGTAATGATCAGATAACATGAATAATATTTAATGGATTATTTTGAAAGCGGTATAAGTGCGTTTTACCCATACACACATCGATTGAACTATTTTTATAACCTCTACCCAGGATGGATGGGTTTAATAAGTTTGTCATTCCGTTTGAAACACTAAGAAGGAGATGACAGAGACCCCACAAAGTATCAGCATCTGAAACTGAGTCGATCTGAGTGATCATGAATGTCAACAGACGAACTTTTTCACGATAATAGTAAATTTTGAATTAATGAGTTGATCACACTTTTAGGATTGCTTTATAAATTGAGCCAAAAGCCACGCCCGCAGTCGATAAAAATCCAATTATGTCTAGATGAACTTATTTTTCGATGCTGTCACCTTCTTCTGAGGGTTGCAAATGGAGATGACAAACATTGTATATCCTGCCATCTTATGTGGTGGGAATGAAAACAGAAAAATATCAAAATTGTTGTTGCAATAGAAATATAAACGACAATCGAAACTCGCAACAACAACAACAACAACAATAATAATAACACATTGATTAGTTGGATAACGTGATAGCAACACATCTAATTACATGCAATCTAGCATGTAAACAACCGACAGCCATTCAACAGAAACAGCAGAAAAGTGACAGCGACCGGGGTAAACAAAGTTATTGAAGTTACTGTATATAGTAAGCGGCATATATAGAAAGTGGGCGTATCAAGCAATATATGCAGATTTAATTGAAATTTAATAAATTTGCCATCAATGTACGAACTGTCTGGCCCGGTAGTAATGCGTTCCACATTGTACAGCTGGCTGAATTAATATATACCTCTGTCATGCATTTGTCTAATTTAAATTAGAGAGACAAGAAAGAGAAAGAAAAAATGCAAAAACAAAATAATAACAAGAAGACATTAATTGCATGGTATTGGGTGTAACGCATGATAAATTTTTAGACATTAAATTTTAACATGCCATCTATAACAGAGTAATTATGGTACACGTACGACAGAGAGAAATGGAGAATGGATGCAGTTGTAAATGATGGTCTTTTAAATTGTGACAAAAGTAAAAGAAAACATTCTACGATCATTTTATGATCTTCAAGTGGAGGCTATTTAAGATGTGGCCTCAGCCAAATTTAGTTTTCTGACTTGTTTGTTTGTTTGTTTGTTTGTTGTTGTTGTATGTTGCCCAAAATAACAATAATTTTAAAACTGAACTTTAAATGATTCCATTTTTTTAAGCACGCAACATATTTACAAACGCTCACAAACACACGCCGTGAGATAAGTACTTGTACTGACCGTCTAAACGCATTCATTTTATTTACGACTATTGTGGCGGCAACATACTATATGAATAAACGGCATTGATGTTTTAAAAATCATCATTATTATCGCATTAAAGACAACAACTTTTTAATGCACGAAAGGCTACAATAACAATTAAAACACACATACACACACACACAAACCACATAAGGCAACAATTTAAGCTGAACAAGAAAGAAAACTAGGTTTGGCTGAGGCCACAAATCTTAAATAGCCTCTACTACTACATAGAAAAGGAGGGCGTGGCAGGTATATCATATATGCCCTCTAATGGTGTATCAGCTTGAAAGTCGAGTTTTTCGTTGAGTATGGTTTTTTGTAAATTGTGGGCGGGTTTGTTTTACGACCATGCCCCATCATAGGATAACTACCTATGTAGATATTCGTAACAAATTTCAAGTTTATTGATCAATTTTTTTTGGCAAATAAATTTGTGTATTATGGGTGTGTCTGTTATTCGACTACATACATTTTTGGCACATCGATGTAAAAGTTTTTCTGGAATATTTCAGCTCACTATTTCAAAAATTACGCTCCTGAGAAGGCCAACAACAGAGGGACACACGGACATACATGTCTAGATCGATTCAGTTGACTAGCATCGATCAAGAATACATATACACTTCTCTCTGGGTCTCTGACACCTTCTTCTGGGTGTTGCAAATCGAAAAACAAACTTAGTATATCCCCATCTTATGTGGAGGGGATAACAAGCAAAACAACATCTCCATTAATTAAAAGTGAAAATTGTGTTCAATGGCCAGTTAAGCCAGACCAAGGAGGAGGTTAGAATAGTTTTGGAATCGTGTTAAATAGCACTTCTCCTCCTTCCCCCCCTTTCTCTCATTACCTTAGCCAACTCACCACATAAAGGTATTAATAAATGGGGCCATAAAAACTTTTGGAATATTAGCGCATTAGTAAACATTTTTATGTGAACACATGGTGTGCGAAAATTCGCAACAAAAAAATTATCAAAGAAACATAGTAAGAAAATCATTGTCAACAACACTAACAGCAACATTGTGCAACAGATGTATGCTGGCGATCACACATACTGCATAGGTGCGGAAATGTTTTTTGCAGTTTTGGGATTTACAAGTTGGAAGATGATACTCCTCGTGCTGTTCGGTTTCTTTTGCTTTTGCTTTTATTTACAATAAATTAACTGAATAATAATCATAAAAAAAAAAAAGACGGTTATCGTCAATTATCATATTGCATGTTGCCCGTACAACTACCGAAAATATAATTTCTATATAAATATAGAAATAAAGCAGCGAGCGAACATTTTTACAATCAACCAGCTTATGAGCGCTCTTCGTAAATATTTATAATTAAAACAATTGTACTTAACAAAATATTTATATTTTTTTATGGTTTTTAGTGTTTCAGATGGAATTGAGAAAAACAGACCATTGTTAACTTAATTTAATTATTATTATTATTATTTATTTACTTTTTTTCGCTAATTGGTCTGATTTCCTTAATTTTGCTATATATAGGAAAGTAGGGAGTACATTAAGTTTTTTATTGTTGCATTTTATTAGAAAATGGCTTTAGAGGTTTAAAAAACTATAATAGTATTAAAAAAGTCATATCGGTCCGTACGTCTGTCTATTCTTGGAATGCTTAAAGTCGTAAATTTTAAAATATTGAAGAGACAATTTCATAGACATTTAGAGTCATTGAGAGATTGCTATTCAAATGGGAAAAAATAGGTCAATGACCACGCCCACAATCGACAAAAATCCATCTATCAGCCACAAATTTCACATTCGAAAAATGTGATGGAAAAATTGACTTCCGCCACTTTCATAATTATGGGCACAATTGTCAATTTTTAAAAAACTCTTTGCATTCCATTTATAATGCTTTGGGATAAATTTGTCATACTGGAGTGTATTTATTGAGCTTAAGTAGTAAGTAGTAGTGTGTAGGTAAGGTTGTACAGGTTTTGCGTAACTATCTCATTTATTTTCATGCGCATTGGCTGTACGGCCTGTAACATATAAAACTAATTACAATTTTTTCTTATAATTGTTGTAATTTTTAATGCACACATAAAAAAAGGAGTGTATTATAAAAGTAAATAAATGGCAGCAATTATTCAGCGCAGTTTGCCAGACGATTTTACACAGATAAATGGATTAGTTACTGTCTTACATGTTTGACCATTTAAATGGGCCTCAACTTTTATGAGTGCCACACACATACACACATACATGGGTATGCGTAGTGAACAAATCTACTGAAATAATTAACAAGTACCTACACTTGAATGCATCAATTAAACCCTCTGTGGCAACAATCAAATCAAACAGAGTTCATATAATGTGTGCAAGTGTGAATGGCCAAGTCTGAGAGTGATTGTATATGTAGCGGCATTAAAGAAAAAGAAAAGAAAAACAAACAAACAAACAAACGGCAGCAGTCAACATGACAGCACTTACATTAGCTCGACTGGTAAATAATATGTTAGGGGAAGCCCAACCCAACCTAAACAACAAACAGCACAACATGTGACACAACATAGCGCAGAATATGTTAAACCTGTGTAACTGCTCTATAGAGAAACAAACACAAACGCAAGCGCAAGCACAAGCAACAGCACCAGCACGCACTTACAATATTGCATAAGTTTATAATGCGTTTAATTATTGCAGACTGTGCGTACAAGTATAATTGCTGCAATAAAAATTGCAACACATTGCTGTGACTGTGGAATAAGGTGGAAGGACAAGAGATCTCACAGAGCATAACATAACATAACATAACATAACATTCTACAGCCACTAGAGTGGAGTTAAATTGATCAGATCCATTAAATCAGCAAACATTCAATAATTTTTATTACCTTGCAGCCCTCTGTGGTACGTTTGAAAAGCGCCGAAAAAAAAAGAAAATATTTATCCACCTGAGATTTTATAACAAGGCATTAATTTAGTTTTTTTTTTTTGTATCCTGCACTACTTGTATATTAAATTTGTGAGTTTTGATTTTGAATAAATTTAACTATGTTTGTCTGTACATCTGTCCGTTCATGTAATTTTGTGCGCAAAAGTTTTGGCCACATTTCTTAAGATATTTCAATGAAATTTGCTACAGGAACATGTATTGACTCAAAGAGAACTTTTACTGAAAATGCACCGAATTGGACAATTTTTAGAACACCTCCCCACATTAGGTCCTTTTATACTAAAAGTCTTCATATGGCAAAAAATCGCAATTCTCAATATTTTTTAACAAAATTTGGTGAAAAATAGTCAATTAGTTTAGTAATTGGCTGCGTCAAATTTAAAACCGATTGGACCATTTTTAGAACCCCTTTCCATATAATGATATTTCACGAAATGACTCTTAAGGCAATGTTTTGCGTTTACTGATGCAACTAAATTAATTTCTAAACCTAAATGGTGTAGGGTATTAAATAGTATAGCTTGACCGACTATAACATTTTCACTTGTTTTACGAAAAATAAATTATAGCAAGAACATTTTATAAAACTTGAGTGGAGAGCAAGTTTTTAGTACAAAAGCAAATTTTTTATTTAAGTCAAAAAATTTTATGGAAATTTTATACTAACAGTAACATGAACAACAATCAACAACATCATCAACCGCAAAATAAATAATAACAAGAAAAAAAAGCTTTAGCTTAAGCGGAATCTTATGTAGATATTATAACAATCAACAACAACACTAACAACAACAGCAAATATAATAAACAAATTCTTAACTAATGACGAATTTTTGGCATTTTTTTTTTTAAGATAGATAGATAGCTTACATAACACAAATATAAAAGATAAAAAGTACAAAAAAAAAAAAACTAAATTTGGTTTAAATCAAATCTTGAGAACCCTTCTTAACTACATACAAAACTGTATTTGTATTTGTTAAGTGTTAACTAACAAATTAAATTCACAAAATTTTTTATAAATCGTGGGCGTGTCTGCTACTCTACACCGCCCATTTTTTGCAAAAGCTTTACTTATTATAAGAATGTGTTCTAAAATTAAACTTTTTGCCGCCATAACAACCTATTGTTAATAGTGGGCGTGGCTGTTAAATTATTTTTCATATTATAAATAAAAAGAACTACCAAGATAGATTAATATTATTTATAACAAATTCAAGTTCGACACATACATTTTTGCCATTCTAGGCATTTAAATAACAGATACGCGGACGTACGGACATTGTTATATTAACGTTAATTTTGGTGCTGATAATAAATGTCTATGATGTGGTAACATACGATATGATAAACTTAATATATTCACTATCTTATGTAGAGCTTGTAAAAAGAAAAAAGAAGAAGACAACAATGTAAAAAGACCCACGAGAACGGCATTCTTTTCTTATGAAGAGTGCCAAAAACAACAAAAAAAAAGAATCATTTTTGAAATGTAAACGTATTCAGTTAATGATGTTATATGCTGGAATGGCATTTTTGTTGTTGTTGTTATTATTATTGTTGTATAGTGGTAATGTGCGTGGTAGACGATCGTCTCTTCCCATTAGAAAAATATTGGAATGTGCACAGTTGTGGTATGTAAAGGAAAAAAAAAATTGTTATTGTACCGTACATGTGTGTTCGTGTGTGTGTGTGTGTGTGTGTGCGGCAATATACATACGTCTATGCAGATTGTGGCGTGCTAGCCACATTCATACATATATGTATGTATGCACAAATGCCATGTTATTCTAATGTTACTCCAGAGAGCATACATTACACATACTGTAACATTTCGTTGATGTTGGATAGGAGCTAGTGTGGCATGCAACTATGCAAATGCTTCTTTGTTATTGGTGGTGTTGTTGTATTTTAACCAACAGCATCTTCCTTTTCATGATTGTACACACTCATACCTATACAGCCTTAATAAACAACAACAACAATAATAACAACAAATATAATATATATAGAAAACTACAATAACTCAACCTGCTATACCGTATGTACTGAAACTTTGTTTTGTGGTCAAACAACATTCAAGCACGATTCTTAGAAAAACCAATTCCTTTGCTTTGTCTTTTTTTTTTTTTATTTTTTGAAAAAAAATTTTCTCTCTTCTTATGCTTTCTGCCACTTTCCTCCTCTATCATGCAGTGTATATAAGTAGTGTGTGTATGGGTTAGAAATGATCTATCCTTAGGGGATATATTACATATGTCATGATATTGGCAAAAATGGTTTATAAAATAGTTCAAATAATTACATAATTATATGTTTATGGGGTATGTGGTGTATGGGGGTATGGTGGTGAATGCGATGTACCAGGCTTTTACCAGGCGAAGCTGCAAATTACCTTGATCTCTGTTCCATTCCAATTGTTATACAACCTTCATCCATAAATCTTGCATAATATACATATACAAATGCATTTCAGTTGACATCAATATATCAAAGTGAGAGTGTCAACAAGAGATGTACACCCTGACAGACATTTTTTAAATCAAGGCAGATTTTTATATTCATACCTTATAGAACCTAGTACGTCTGCCTTGTGCCGATGTGGTAAATAAATTGACAAATTTAGTATGCCAGGGGTGGCATACTTGGCATACTTGTATGCAGAGTACAAAATAAAAAAAATTTTCATGAAAAAATCGTTCATAAACACTTGGCCTTACTCGTAATATTGTATAAAGTATAAAAGTATTTTCCATTAGAGTTATTGTACACAATAGTACAGAGAGTTTACTTATTGTTGTTGTTATTACTGTTGCTATTGGTGCATGTTAAGCAACAGCAGCCAGCAACGTTTGGCGGGTCAATCAATTGGTCGCCCGATTATTGTGCATGTTAGTCAAGATAACATTGGAATGTTGCATACACACACAGTGCATGAGAGAAAATTGTACTGTAAGAGCTTAGAGAGTCTATACTATCGCAGCAGTAGAAATAGTTTTTCGTGTGCGCCCCAATATTAGAGCTTTGGGTAACAATTTTCTTCTTTCCAGAAAATGCAAATTTATCAGTCCAGGCATGCATGCATGCATCTTTTCTCCTGTGTGTGTTTAACGTTTTACTTCCTTGTACTTTAATCAGTTGAGACATTTGCTTAGAAGTCACTACTAAGTCATTGTTGAGTCCTACAGCCGCCGCGTACATCATACAAAATAATTCATGAATGCATGCCATGCTTTATTTCTCTTGTGTGGAGTGTACAAGTATGTGTGCAATGCCCTGAAACTTTGGCAATCATTATTATGCGGGAAAATACTGTTTTCTTCTTCTTCTTCTTTTTGCTGTTGTTGAATATTTTCAAGAATTTACAACATAGCGCAGAGAAGGGAGATTATCAAACATTTGGCAGTTATGACATTGACTTGTTGTCTGTACATCTGTCTGTCTGTCTGTCTGCCTTATGAACTTTCTCTTGTCTAAGCTGTAAGCTAACCATTGCTCTCAACATTTTTTTCTCTTCTTTTATCATCGTCATCATCATTACTATTATTGTTATTGTTATTGTTATTATGATCATTATGTTTTTGTAAATGAGTAGATTTACACACACACGCACATAGATACATACACTTACGCGCACATTACATTATGTTTAGTACAATATGTATGATATGGAAATTTATGACCATTTTTTTGTGATTGATAAGTTAAATGTTTAATATAATGGGTGGCTGGTGACTTTGACATATTTCGTTATGGATGTTAATAAATTTTTGTCTTCTTTTTTTTTTTATTCAAAATTTCTTTGAACAGCTTCAGCATTCTTGTAACTTGAATAAACGTTAGGAATGCCAATCATGTCAGTTTTAGCATTTAAAAGGGTTTCTTTTTACAGAGATTACAGTAAAACGTTATTATACCGTGGATATTAAATCATGGGCGGCTCACTAAGTTTGCCAATCCTTTTGCAACTCCCAATAAGGTGTCAGAGTCTCTCGTATATAGATCAGCATCAAAAACTGAGTTGATTAAGGCACACCCACGGTCTTGAATTTATAGATTTAGTGAAAATTTTGTACAAGCTCTTATAGTTTTTGATTCAATTTAAATCAAAACTCTATTTAAATTCCCCAAGAGCCTCGCCCAACATCGATATAAATCCATTTTTCTACCTCAAAAAAATGGAGCGATGAAAATTTAGTACATATGTACATATGTATAATGAACCTATGTGCCAAAAAGGGTCGTAGTCGGATAACAGACATGCCCACGATTTATAAAAAACCTTATAAAACATAAAATTCTACTTGCAAGTCCATACGTAATACATACATCATTAAAAGGTATAAAAGGCCCCTAATAATATACCTGACACGCCTACAATGGATGAAAAAACTCTTATTAACTACCAAGTAAAAATTTGATAAACTTTTTTAAAATTATCTTTAAGCTAAAAATTTAGAAAATTTGTGCAAAAAAATGGGCGGAGTCGAATAACAGACACGAATATTATTTACGAAAAATCTTTTTGGAATAAATTTATACATAATGTCTTCACTGTTTGAGGATTTAATCAAATGAATGCCACGCCCACATTTTGAG
This sequence comes from Ornithomya fringillina, assembly GCA_963978525.1. NCBI lineage: Eukaryota > Metazoa > Arthropoda > Insecta > Diptera > Hippoboscidae > Ornithomya > Ornithomya fringillina. The sequence goes on along the minus strand of OZ021691.1, from coordinate 30,493,796 downwards.
TATTTTTATTAAATTAAAATTTTGACTTAAGCTAGATTTACTTAAAAATTTTTCACTATTTTTTTGCACATATATTGTAATAATTGGTTAGTGTTGTTGTTGTTATTATTATTATTATTGATTTTTATGTCTTTTTTTAAACCGACCACCAAAGAAAGTGTTACGATAGGATATATAAGTATAATATATGTTCGAAGAGTTTATAACTCCTATATGGAAAGTGCCACACCCTCATTTCATTATACCGATAAGAACAGAATCCATGCGAACTTAAAGAAAAAGACTTGATTTAAGCACATCTCAGTGATCTGTTTCCTATGCCTTTCTCTCTTTCCGTATCTCTCCCTGTGAAGCTTAATATCATTTTTTTTTGGTTTAATTTCATTCTCTACTACATGAAGATTCCACAAGTTTCATTGTATTATTTAAATGATTTGCATCGTGTTTTATTTGTTGTAATGCAAAATGTACAACAACAAAAAATTCAAGTGAACTGGTAACCTAAATATTTTTAATACCCCGCAACTACATAATAATCAAAACAATAAAAAACAACAACAACAACAACAAAAACACGGAATATATAATATAACCCAACAATACAATCAACTCCATTTACACCATCATCAAATATCATCAACTATAAACAACAACAAGAGCAACATCGACAACAACATCAACAACAACAGAAATGAGTGCAAAAAAAAAACCGAAACATGAGAATTCCACATAATTCACAAACATAGTGCATTGACTGTGTATGTGTGCAACATTACAACAACAACAACAACAACGACAACATATAAAGAAAAAGAAAAAATGATCCCCAGTTAAACAGTGTGTGAGGCCTCATGTGGATGCTGAGGAAAACACATTCTCTCCTATCTAGAACATACAATATATTATACAATGGCATGCATGGTATGAACCAAGTTTTCAAATGAGAATAACTTAACACTAAACTACACAAAGCACTCTATATACAAACAATTATTATGCTGTAGCATGACCAAAGAGAAAAATAAAAAATAAAAAAATGAAAATATGTGCGCGCATATACTGACACTATGATCTCTGAGCTTTATTGTTTAAATAGTGATCATAAGGGAAAATAAAGCAAAGGCGACGTTATGTTAAATTAAATAGAGAAAGAGAAAGCTTCGGTAAAGAATGTTAACGACACCTGAGAAATATAAAATGATCTACATTAGACACACACACACACACACATGCACATTTAGTCATTCATCAAACAGCACAATTGAAATGAATGTAAATGAAAGTAACATAGAAATAACAAAAAACATTTTGGAAGAATGTTGAAAAAAATTGTGTTCAACTGCATAAACAAAAGTTGATATGAAAAATCACGAATTTTCTAAATCTCTACCAAAGTCTGTATTGTTAATTGAGTTAGTAGCGATTCACACACCTTAAATATTTAACTGTAATTGAGAGATTTTACACAAGATGGCAGAAGTGTATTAAATTTGTCGTACCGTATGCAACCATCTAACAACAAAAAAGGCATCAGATAGATGGTGATAGATATTAAAACATTAGATGGTGATAGACATTAAACATTCTCAGTTCATGTGGGTAGTTTTATAGTTAATGTGACAAAAATGAATACAACAGTCACGCTCGAAACATGAGAAGGTGTGCCTAACAGACACGCCCATTATTTACATGAAAAAACTTTTTTATATGTAAAATTCGATTTTTAAAGTAAAAAACGTAAAAAAAGCAAAAAACTTAAAAAACGTAAAGGGCTTAGCTATACACATGCCATGCCCACTAATTATTTATAAACATGAAAGCTATTCTAAATATGACCGTAGCTAAAGAAAGCTTTTCTACTTCTTTTTTAATCCATCCATCACTGGAAATGAGCGGGATCGGAAAAAATCATGGGTCGACCCTCGTTATTTTGTCGCAAAGAAATCTGAAAGGTTTACACATTTGGCCTTTTTGGTACAGAATTGGACTTTAAGATATATATGCCATGCCCTCTTAAAACACAAAAATGCTGATAGTAGGCATCTAAGATTTTGCTTAAACCAATTTGAATCTTTTTACTAAACATAAATGCAGGTGTTCTTGTGCCACACGATACACGTCTATATAGCTGCCTCTGGTACTCAACGTCATTGTGTCGTTTGGCAACTGGGCTGAAGCTGCCAAAGTTGTGAATTTAATTTTTACCTATTTCTTAAGCGGTGTTGTGTTATAAGCGACAGTGTTGTTGTAGTTGTTGTTACTGTTATTTTGTGGTTGTTTGATTTGGTGTTGTTGTTATTGTTGTTGTTTGTCAATTTTCATAGCCTAAGCAAATTTTTATTGATATGTCGTGTTTCCTAAGTCACCACGAACGCTGTCTTATATCATTTTATAGCACAAAAGAGACTGACTATGAAAAGACACAAACAGCTTCTGTGGCAGCGGAAAAGTTAGTTTATTTGGTTTGTTTTTTTTTTTTTTCATTTTAATTCAATTCAATTGAAACCACGCCTCTCATTTGACATTAAACACCTTAAGGCATTGAAATAAATGAAAATAAAAAAAAGTGGAGAGAATCATAAATTCATGACAATTATAACTAAAGGCGCTTAAAGAAATAAATATAAATACAACACATGACTGTATAATGATAATAATAATAAAAATAAAATGTGAAAAATAGTGAAAATGCTTATTAATATAATAAAGACATGATTGGTAATATAAATGTTTTATATATAAATAATAAGGATCGTGAGGATGTCTTCTCTTAATTTATGAAATAACAAGTTTTTGCTTATATTCTATTATAAGTGCAGTGAAAGGCACAGAGAAGGATGGAGAGAGAGAGGGGAAGGTATTAAAAAGAATACGCACAAATGCTGCGGTTGCAACGCACTTTATGCGAAGACCCACGTTTAAGTGAAAATACACTTTTATGCACACGTACGTAGATAAACTAATACCAGCTTATGTTTCATACTTCTCTAAGGTAAATGAACTTGTACATTTTTCTCAACCCTTTTTGTAGCAAACAAAATGTTATGTATGTGTAAACATATTTATATATATACGAGTATATGTATGTGTGTGGTTTGGGTAAAATTGTTCTTCTATTGTCAGTAAATCCAGACAGTGTTCAGACTTGTATAATAATTGTTAAACTTTTTTTATTCTTAAGCTCTTCTCCCCTAATCTCTCTCTCTCGCATATATTGTTTGTACTACGCATTCAGCATGCTTCTAACGGTATCTAGCGTATTATCTGGTGGGATGCTTGCTAGGAGACTCAGGTAACTGTTTAAATTACTCTCAGTCATTATATTGAGAAAACACTACTCCCGGTATACCGTTATTCTCCTTTATTCATTCATTTATCTATACATTTTAGCCAGCCAAGCCCAGAGAGTGACTATTTTATTATGAATTCCCCACTTCCGTGTTGATGCGTAAAATTTACTTCTTATGTATACAAGTATATATTACATTATTTTTCTTTTTTTAATCGATTCCCTACACTTGAGAACTTTTTGTTGGTAATAGAGAGAGGCAGAGAGAGAGAGAGAAAATCAACAGTAGAGGCGGAAGTGTCTTAAGCTGTGCATACATTTTATGTAAATACCAAGTAGACAGACAGACAGACAGATAGACAGATTAGGGAATGAGTTTTAAGATTTTGTTTGCAAGTGCGTGTTTTTTAAGGCTCCTCTTTTATTTCCCACACATCTGTACAATATATATAAAAACAAGTTAACGCACTTTTTCGTTTGTTCGCATAATATTCTCTTGTTAATAAGAATGATGGATGAGATTACAACATATCCGAATTGTTGTTGTTATTGTTAATGTTGCATTAACAGCTTGAAGTAACAATTTTGTTATGTATACGCCAAAGGGTGCATGCACATAAGTAGACACCACATTTGTATACATCAATACGGTCTTACATATATATACGTGTGTATATATGGATATAGACATAAGGTTAAAAATGTTTGTATACGTATGTATGCATTTATATACGTAACGAGTTGTTATTCGTGATGTAAAAACTCATGCATCAACATCAACATCATTAATGTGCTTACACCACTGCGCTGCAGACTCATAGACTGGTATGTTACACATACATACACAATCCATCGTCCTCTTTTGTTAGTTCAAATGTCTATGACCTTTAGTTACCCAGCTAATCATTTTTTTTTAAACTACAAATAACCGTAATTTTTCTTAATTTAAATAAAAATTGTATGTAGTAAAAATTGTTGGCTTTAAAAAATAAAGAAAAATGGTGGTGGCCATTTGTAATCTCAGAATCTTCCCTTTTTTCATATATATAATAAAAATGTCAAATTAAAGGGTTCGGTGAGTAGAATGTCGTAAGCTCAGTGTTATTTAACTAATTGAAAATGGCGGCCGCCGTATAAAAAATTAATTCATTTCCTTTACAATCTGAATATCATGAATAGAATATATTCTGGCTTAGAAATTTCGAAAATGGAAGCTTCTACAAAATGGCGACTTATCGATTTCAATACAATCTGCATAATATGGATATAAAATGAAAAGGTTTGACGAGTAGAATATTATAAGCTAGGTGTTAATATGTTTTATTTATTGAATATTAATTTTCAACATTAATTGAATAATTGTTTAATTTAGTATTTAAAAATTTTATTATTTTCTTAATTTTTTTTCTGTCAAGTTTTTTTTTTTTTTTATTTAAATAAAATATTAGTCTATATACAAATACCAAATCATACAATAGCAACACATGTGACTAATGACACATGTCAAATATGACAAAAGCAATAACATCAATATTTGTGTATGTTAAAAAAAACAAAAAAAAGCTTAAACAAAAGAAAAATTAAACTTATTTACGCTAACGAGAAAAACAACAACAACAACAACAACAATATGATTTTATTTTGCTGTGATGTGGGTGTTATTCACACCTGGGCGTAAGCCATAACAGACGCGTGCTTTATTGGCCTCGTTATGAGTTTACAAATTACGAGACGATGCTTGATGGTTTTGTTTGGTTGGGTTTTTTTTTTCCTTTTTTGTTGATTTTTGTTTGTTTTCTGGCTTGGCCTCAGATCAACAACAACAACAACAGCAGCAGCAGCAGCAGCAGCTAACAAATTGAATTGTAAGATGGCGTGAAAAAAGCATATGTAGGGACCATAAAACACAACAACAATTGACTGGCTTCTCTGACTAATGACATGGAGAAAGTTGATTATTTTATTTATTTAAAGGGAACAAAGTCGGCTAACGGCCACACCCAACTTGATGGAAATAGAGTTGAAATTCTGATATTTCATATTTGTATTGAAATCCACAAGGATATTGTTTTACTAAAAATAGGCGAGATCGAACACCAGATACGGCCACCATCTTTTCAATTTTAGCCCTATTTTAGTCTCGAAGTGAAATTTTTATAGTCTTTAAACAAAGGCTTAATTGCACACATGCCACACCCACAACCTAATGTAAAAAAAAAAAACGCCCCAAGTCAAAATTGCCTTTGTTGACTTTAGTTGAATTTACTGGTTTTTTTCGTAAAGAAGTTTTTTTTTTCTCTCTCTTTTATAATTCGTGTCATATTTATAATTAATGTACTACGGTAGCTTATAATGTGTCAAGAAAAGATGCAAATCTGTTTAAATAGCTTGTAAGAGACAAGGCAAGACAAGACAGGACAGACAGACAGATAGACGCTACAGACTGTAAATGACAACATTCATAATACAAACCACGCACTGCCGCAGATATACGAGTGAGTACATAACTATATTTTTTGTGTATATATTGTGTATAATCAACACATTAACAACAACAAAAACTAAAGAAATGTTTTTGTATAATAACAGTGTAAATAAGTGTTTATGTTGTTTATGTGTGTGTATGTAGTTATACAAGCTACCAGACACAATAACACAAATACGTGTTAAATTACATTTAAGTTTTATGGAACCAATTTATCATTCCTATTGTAAGCTGTGGGCATAGAAACAAAAAAAAAAAAAACAAAAAAAAAAACCAATAACAAAAAGCCTTCGACAGCATAGTTCCACGGAGAGGGAGAAAATTAAAAGTAATCATCAGCATATTATCCAGTATGCCGTATGATGTAATACTATTAAGAGACGCATAAGAAAGAAATGATACAAGTGAGTATCAAAGCAAAACTAAGGCGATTAATATTTGAAGCTTACAATGGGTTGAAGTTAAGTTGAACAGTATCGGCCTTGCAGTATATATATTATATAAAGATTTCATTCACATAAATAAACTTTAAAAAATTTTATCGATCAAATCTAATTTTAATGGACTTTTAATGATCATTTCTACTAAAAATTTGCCACGCCCCTTTATAGTATGCCTATATAAAAAATAGGTCAGATAATTAAACATATAAAATTTTATATTTTTTTGTGCATATTTTCGTCAATGGAAGAGACTTGACAGCTAAAATATTGATCCTTTGGATTTTTGTTTCTATTCCATAGAAAAATCCAGCTCTAACATTGAAATTTAAATTTAACATTAGCATTGGCTGCGTCATGTCCGTAAATTAAAAAAAAATTTTACGATTAAATTTTTTTTCGATTAAATTTTTTTCGATCTTTTTATTGATCCAAATTTGAACTGGATTACCATTAAATTTAGATTTGATTGATACAATCTTATTTCGATTATAAAATTTTTTTTCGATCACGTTAAATAAAAATTTTTTAATCAATTTAAATACTTTCAAAAGATAATACACCTTTTTTTAAATGAAATTAAAAAAAAAATTTCGATCAAAATTTTTTTCGATCTTTTTAATAGTTAATCCTTATTTTATAATCTTTACAAAACACATGTAATTGTTAACAATGATTTCAATTTTTAATCGTTTTTTATATCCAGTCTCTGTTAAAAAGAAAATTGAAAAAAAATTTTTTCGATCTTTTTAATAGTTAATCCTTATTTTATAATCTTTACAAAACACATGTAATTGTTAACAATGATTTCAATTTTTAATCGTTTTTTATATCCAGTCTCTGTTAAAAAGAAAATTGAAAAAAAATTTTTTCGATCTTTTTAATAGTTAATCCTTATTTTATAATCTTTACAAAACACATGTAATTGTTAACAATGATTTCAATTTTTAATCGTTTTTTATATCCAGCCTCTGTTAAAAAGAAAATTGATTAAAATCCTGTCTCATTGAAAAGCAATAAAATTTACGTATGCATTAAAGTATGAAAAAGTCACAGCCAAAAATAGCGGTCATCTCCTTGCGAAACTCAAACACCATCTAAGCTGAAACACTTTCATTTATAAAACCGATATAGTCGCCAAACGCTACGTGGTTCAATGTTTTACGTTATTTATTATTCAATGAAAATAAAAATTGTAATTATTTATTGTTCTCTCTCACCTTGTCTATCTGTCAATGCTATCATTCCGTGAAACAATCAACATAAATTGTCATTGTTGCACGTTTGCCAAGCGGGAAAACCGCTTCAACTGCAAAAAAGGTGCTTGCAAACAATTGTTTTAAACACTGACACTTGGTGACAACTCCTTATAACACCTAACAGTGATTTATTAGTGGTAACAGAAAAGTGTTCATTTTGCTCAGTTAAGTATTGTCAACGTCATGTTATGCGGCCTCCCTAACATGACGTTTTCTAATTTCTTTTTATTGTACTGTAGCGCACCATGTTAATGAGTAACTAAACCAAAATTGTTTCAAGTTCTTACGATTAAAACGGCTTGAGTGGGTAAAAGTTTTTCAACATTGTTTATCGTACTTTGAGAAATTTACGATATCACATAAATTATATGCTCAATATACGGAAATACACTACATGGACGTAGTTAATAAATTAACTTTAAAGGTCTCATAAAAAGCATTTAAAGACAGAGTGACGTGTGGTGCGGTCGGTATGCTTTGCTATGCATTGTAGGTACTTAAGCAATAAAGAAAAAAACTCCGTTACTAAATACTTAACCGGCAACATTGTTCCCGCTAATGTTGCATGCTTGTGCGTGTGTGTGTGTGTTAATACAGGGGTTGCACAAACTATTCAATTTTACATTAGAATACATTTTTCCTTTATTGCACATTCCTTCATTTTTTTTATTGCGTTTTATAACCGCGTTTTGTTTCAATCGGTCATGCATATAATATATAAAATATTGCAGAGGATTTGGAGGTGCATTATGCGTTGTCAGCAAAAGATTTATTTTACTTTGGTCGAGTTGCTAAGCTAGCCTTTTATTGTTTGTTTTTTCTTCTTTTTTTTTTTTCTTTCTAAATTTTTGCAGTAATTTAAATTCCGTTTTACGTAATAATTGGTCTTTGGTTACACTAGCGTTGTTGCTAATTGAGGAACACTTTTACTATACTTTATTCTACCATTTAATACAGACAGAAGAAGGCATCAGAAGCACCGCAAAGTATATATATATATTGTTGAACAGCATTAAGAACTGCGATCTAGACAAATATGTCCGTACGTCCGTGTATTGTTGGCACTATCATAGGCGAAATTTTTTTTGCTATTAAGCATTTCTATTTTTTGCATACAAAACACTATTTAATTTGATAAAAAGCGCTATTTATCAAATATATTTATCTGACAAAAAAATATGGAAGTTGGTTAAAATATTTATTATCATGGATGTGGGGTGGGGAATAACACATACGCCCATAATTGCAAAAAACCAAATAAGATTATTTAATTTTGTGATTTTTGTCGATTATGGGCGTGGCATTTAATCGATTTTGTACAATTTAAAGAGCAAATTCATGTTCAAGCACTAGAAATGTTTGATGATAATTCCAATTACGAAAACACTTGTAATGCAAAATTTCTCTCACACCCTCCTCATAAAAGGGGTTGCTTGCACATGCATTACTTAATAAAGAAAACAAACATTGTCATTTCAATTTGCTTTGTTCATTTTGTTTGCGTTAAACATATTCGATTACTTGGAATACCATCCACTCACTCTTACTCCGTCTAAAGTATTGGTTTCTTGTCATCCTAATGTCAACATATGACAAACATTTACATATATTCAAAAAAATACATTATGCTAATTTGCTTTTATGTATATTACACACACACACATGTATATAAATAAGTATATAAGTATAATTTCATATCAGTGAAAAAAACGCCTGTGTTGAGAATGGGGTGAAAATCTGACAACAAACAAGAGGATCAAATGTAATTATGTTGGGATAGGCTGGAGTGGTGAATGTATATGTGGTGTGTGCATATGTGTACGTTAGACTGTTTAATGAAATAACAAAACTTTTGCAAAAGCTTATTATGCTGGTCTTGCTATATGTCCTTGTGTCTGTTATTTGTGCACACATATGTAAATAATACATGTAGCATAGACGTCACACACACACACACACACACGCACACGTACTTTGATTCATAAGCAGAATGCACTTTCACAGAGAGTTGATTGAACTTTTTTAAGTTTTCGTTAATGAAAAAAAAAAATCACACACACACACACACACACAAAACATTGCTATTTGCAACTCAAAGTTTTTTGTTAATATTTAATGGAAAAAAGGGGTACATATAACAACAACAACAACATATTTTTAAAAAAAGAGCGATACCAACAACAACAATAATAGTAATAACACAGACATTTCTAAAATAAAATAAAAACTGAAGCAAAAATAACAACAACAAAAGTAATACTAAATTTTACTAAATTTTATCCAGAACTATTAAGAATTGCGATTTTTTGCTATAATATTTCAACTTTTCACTTTGGACAGATGGACAGACATAGCTGAATTCAATACTGATCTAGGTTGAATCACCGAAGTGGATATAACAACAACAAAACAAATAATTAGAGCATCATACTTAATGTAACATTAACTAACTACCGATAGTAACAAGAACAACAACAACAAAGACAATGAGAGTTGAGTCTTGTAGGTATTTCCCACAGCCTCACACTTACACTTACAGCAAAAATGCGCATTTTTTTTTTGCTAAAGAATGTTTATGTACGCCCATCTATACTGAAAAAAAATTAAAATTTTTACATACAATATAAAAGCATAACTATAGCAAAGTAGCAATAAAAATAAACGTGAACTTGCAACACATTCTGAATACTAACGAGAACTTATATAATAAATAATATATTTACAACAACAATAAAAAATATTAAAAGAAGAAGAAAAAAGCAAACAAATTAAAGAAAGCATATGTTCTCCTGCACCTTCAGTTATAAAGTCAGTCAGCAGCAGTAGGCAGCAGTTAGTAAGCTCGAGGAGAGACAATGGAAGCAAACAGAACAGTATAAACGAATGAATGCATTACACATAACATCACAACATCACAAATGCATCACGTTTTTAAAAATGAATTATGGCTGGAGCGTGTATATACCCGGTACAGGGCACACAAAGAACAACGCATTCTGTGTTGCGGTAGGCCAAGTCAGATACAGACACAGACACAGTCTCTCTCCTGTCATTTAGTCAATAAGACAATAAGTCAAGTATAGACAGACAATGGTCGTCAGTCTGAGCAGACAGTATCAGCTCAACTCAACACAACTCAGCTCAGTTCAGTTCAGCTGAGCTGGCTGCTTTGGTGGTTGTAAATAAACAAGTATGTTGCGTATATCAGGTGTGTACGTGTGTGTGTGTGTGTGTGTGTGTGTGTACAAGAACAGCGTTTTACATATGAAATAAAAATACCACACACCAGAAACAATAGCGATTATTTGTTGGCTGTCGCCGCCGTTTTTCGTTTCTTTTTTCTTCACTTTATACCGAAACTGCATTGTGCTGCTGTTTATACAGAAACTGCAGTGGCTGCTTGTTCGTGTATTTTGTTGCAGTAATTCAAACAATTTCATTTGTTAAATGAATACATACGTACGATATACGTTTATTGGCTCACGTTTGTAGACATTATAGCGAGATGATGTTATTATTATTATTGTTGTTGTTGTATATTTTTATATTGCATTACTACTTGTGCACGCGTTACCTGTCAATGCTAAATGCAAAGCGAAAACAGCACCGAAGGAGACAGTGGTTGAAATTTTATGATCCCCAACGTATCACGATGCACTTGTTATCCCATCTACACCATCATCATACCAACCGAACTTTTTTCAACTTTTACAATTTTTTTGTATTTTCTTTATATGTTATTCTTTATAGGCTTACATGGAATATAAGATAGGTTTATAGTAGGATAGACTTATAAAATTTATTTGAATGAAATTTTTGTTAATAATTTTTTTAAAATTGTTAAAAATTGCTCAAGTACTACAGTAGTAGTCAAGTACTAAGAAGTAAAATAAAACTAAATCTATCTTAAGCCAACTCTCACATATCCTCCACAACTACTTATAAACGGTGGGCGTTTATATGTATTAACGTATCCGCTCAAATTGAGTTTTATGCTGAATACAAATTTTTGTAAATTGTAGGCACAGACACGCCCATTTTCGGTAAATCAATGGATGTATATTTATATGTATACCAAAGTCAACTCAATTTTTGTGGTAGACAAATGGATTTTTTTGAAAATGCCACCAACGGACGGACATGTCTAGATTGACTCACTCTGGCGTCTTCTTCTAGGTGTTGCAAAATTAAAAACCTAGTATTCACACCCATTTTATGTGAAGGGTATAAAGTGTACATTTGTAATTAATGTGTTGTTGTTGTTGTAATAAAATGCTCTAACTAAATTGAGTTCAAATATACAAGTACGTTCAGGTCCTGTAAGCAGGAGATTTCAAATTGAAGCATGTGCCCAACATCAATAGCTTACACGACACCTTCTTCCATACCAAAGTCAAAGTCAAAGACAAAGTTTTACATAGACAACCATCGGCCTGTGGTGATAATGATGATAACAATGCCTTAATAAGTGAATTTAAAATTTGTATATAAATTGATTGTTGGTTGCAAATTTAGCATATCTGCTGCTTACAATACATTGTTGGGTGCGCTGTATGCATTGTGCGCTGTATTTAGAGTTTTCATTTGCCTTTTGTATGCAAACAGCAGTGCACCATACCACACACTCATACAAACAATACACAATAAAGAGGAAACATTAACAACTGAACTGAACTGTGTGTGTGAAGTAAAGTGCGGCGAAGTGAAGGACGGTGGGAATGGAATGGTATGGAAAACAAAATACTATTGATTTTGTTGTTATGAGATGGGTGTAGGAAACATTAAATAAATATTCATGTGTGTACAATACATGCATACAACAAATGCAACAAAAAAGAGAAGCAGCTCTACACACGATATGAAGGCATGCGAAAAGAGAGAGAGCAATCATAAGCGTTATTACAAAGAACTTTTCTACTTAGTACGTGTGTGCAGTTATGTGTGCGTATGCTTACTCCTTTGCTACACTCGTTATTGCATGCGTTGACTTTTCAAGTATGGATGGATAATGCGTTACGGTATTCACATTTTGCCAATATTTACCACTTTGTTTAACTATTTTGTCGAGTGTGTGTATGTGTATAAGTTAAGTTGTATGTCTCAAGCAAATACATAATATCACATCATGGTGGATTTTTTTTTTTAATTGCATACACAATCTTTACGGTGTATACTGTCTAAGTACTTGTACGTCTTGTGTAACCATTTGTTTATTATGGTGGAGCAGTGTTGTTGTTTGGCTGTTGCTGCTTTGGGTTTCATTTGATACGTGGTGGTAAATATTTTAACACTAATCAATAAGGATTCTTTCTTTGTTAATATATAAAATTTTAAGCACAACAAAAACAAAAAACATCATCATCATCAACAACAACAACAACAACAACAACAACAACAACAATAAGAAGAAGAACAGCAACAACAACAACAACAACAACAACAACAACAACAACAACATAAAAATAACAATTTTTAACAATAAAATTATAATAACTGCAACAACAACAACAACAATTTCAACAAAAAGGGGAAAAGAAGAAGAAAGGTACAGAAAAACTTCCTTTAAGAAAAATGAAAAACAAATAAGAAGAAGAAAATGAACAACCTCTGGTTATAAATTTTAAAACTTTTATAAATTTTTCTTTGTCGATTGATAGATCTTTCATATAAAAATCAAACATGATCCACCCTTTTATAACCAATCATGATTTACTATAAGATGCTATACAATATTAAAGCATTGAAGCGAGGACATTTTCATATAGGTAAGAACGAAAACATATACATCCTGCAAATATATTTAATCATACACAACATGTATGTGTATGTGTAATTAAATTATAAAAGAAGAAGAAGAAGAAGCAAATTTATCAATTTTTTCTTACTAGCATACAAAGCACTAAACCTCCATCTACTTACTATGATACAAACATAATACAACTGCCAGAATTTTATAGTAACAATCTCATCATCACGCACACAGACATCTCACAAATGCGAAAAGATCGCTGCCTTACTTTATTACATTCATTATTAAAGTCATAGAGGGATGAAAACATATACACACGAAACTTTTTGCACTAATAATAATATATTCCCATGTACTATAATAAAATTAGTTTGCACTCAAACTGCAAAAAAAAAAATAAAAGCAAATTGAATTTTTAAAAGAAATCTACCAAATCTACCCTTAAACTAACGAAATTCCATATAACTTGTTTTTGGCAGCACAGTTCATTGACCTTTTGGTCCTTGTCGCTTCTTATGCAATGCACGAAAAAAGCAATGAAAAATTTTGATTGCAGCGCTAAAGGAAATAATATAACAATAACAATAATAATAATAACAACAACAAACATATATTTGGGCAACTTATTTACATGTACTCGTATACATATTTTTATGTACGTTGTATATAATATATGTGGCAGTTGAAAAACCAGTAAAACGCTATCATCGAAGTCTTAAATCAAAAATTTATCACAAATTTAAGATCGCAACAGTACGCATAAATAACTACATGTAAGAGTATGATTCATACTGTTATAACCATAAGTAAATATAATATAATATATATACCAAGAGTATAAAATAATTTATTCATACATTGGTTACGTACGAGGGTAGAGTTTGAAAACCTTTAGCACTTTCCGATTTCAAGTTCCATCTAGGAAGAAACGATTAGTATGAGACTTTTTAGTGGGTTTTCCAGGGGGGTAAACTAAGTTATTTATTCTGTTTGCAACTACCCCAAAAAGGAGATTACTGGCCCTTTTTTTATAGAAAAATATTCTTGAAGAGCATAAAAATTTACACATGTCCGCCCACTTTTGCAAAATTTTAAGTTTAAGTTAAATTTAAGCTTAATGGTATAAGTAACCCTAATATTTGTGTGTAGGCTTATATTTGAAATTAACTGAAATCGGTCAAGTGTCATGCCGACAATTGTAAAAATATCTCATTGATACAAAATTGTCCAGAAATCCTTGTTTGTCACAAAGTACGAATTCAAACACTATTAAAGACTGTAATGAAGTGTCGGCCATGCCCACTTTTTACACAATGCTTATAAGATTGCCTTGACTTTAATTGAGTTGTTTTCGTTATTTCGCATTAATAATTTTTTATAATGAAGTAAAGGAAAGAGAAAGCCATTATGGTAATTATTGTATTACAGAATATATATGTAATACAAGAGATAACGATTTAGTTGTTGTTATATAATATTGTTGGTTTTTCTTTCAAAGGGAGAGTCCTCACTCTTGAGTGTTATGCACTTTATAGTACAAATAGGTACACAGGCAATCCCTTGTTTATGGTGTAAGTATAGCACAGCTCATACATTATACAAATGTATGTTACCAAAAAGTAACAACAACAAATTAAAATAATGAAGAAGAAGATAAAAAAAAACCAACCGACCAACCGCACAAAATATATGTAATATCTACATACTGACAATATATTGTATGTAGTGGTGTGGCGTTCTACATGTTTCATATCATACATATACCGAGTAGTTCACAAACGTCACTGTTGTTGCAAAGTTGGCAATAAAAAGAATTAACTTCCGCTGTGTCTATGTATACCCTACACTCGGGTAAGATTTGTAAAAATGAACTTTTGTCACCATTTCTTTCTTAATCATTCTAAAATATTTAAAATTATGATTTTTTTTTTTCAAAAATTTTACTATAAATTTTCGATCTAAAACGTTTGAAGTTTCATTTTTATTATAATATTAAAGGCACCCCTCAAGTGGAATAGAAATGAAAGCGTTAAGGGGAAGTAAATCACAAGATTAAGAAGAAGAACATAAAGGAAAATAAAAAGTGAAGAAAGAGAAAAAGGTATAAGAGAAGAAAAAGAAGAAAAATATGAATTTTTAAAAAAGAAAAAGAAGATGAGAAGAAAATGAATAAATATAATATAAGAAGAAAAAGAAGTAAGGGAGTTACTGAATAATGAGAAGAAGAAGAAAAAGTAAAGAAGACCAAGAAGAAGAACCGCCTCTTACTTTACCGCATAATCGCACTATCGAAAAAATAAGTTCCACAAAAATCGAAATATAGCAAATATGTTGTTGCAATTTTTCACAATATATTAAACTACTATCTATTATAAGTAATAATTCCTAATTTTAAAACCCAAGTGCTAAAAATTAATTATATTAAAATTAATCCAAAAAAAAAAACAACTAAAAATGAACAATCAAGTTGATAAAAAAATTTGTACAAATAGGTGCTCGAAACTCTCTAACTTTTCGTTTTATAAATTTTTTTTTTTATTGGATTGGATAACAAACAGATTAATAAAATTAACATATCCAATGCCAGACAAAGGTGTCAAGTGGAAAATATAAAAACAAAAACAACAACAATAGTTAAATAACGGCAGCGGCAGCAATGTCATGGCTTCTGACACATTGTATTTAATATCAAGATTCCTGCTGATTTACTACGTGAGCTGTTTACCTGACTTGGGTCGCTTTTGCTGGATTTTGTCCTCTTCTTACTTATCTAAACAACTCAAACGTAAACTGAGTAATAGAATTTTACAGAACCATCATCATTATCATCACTAGCAACAACGGCAACAACATTATCATCAACATCTTTCGACGACTGATGGCATAAACTTGAACATCCACGCGCGCATAAGTTACCACAGCGTCATTCAAAATAAATTTAACAGAGTTGTTAAATTGCATATATATATATATATGTGTGTGTATGCGCATAATGTGTAATGTAATGTGCGGTTGATTGGTGTTGTTGCTGCTGCTCTGTGTGGTACCCGCTAACGATATATAAACAGGTAGCACCTAAAGGGCACCCAAAATGACACACTGCTGCCAGAAAGTTAGCCTAAGCATACACAAAGTTCACACACACACACACACACATAAGCTTACATATATATTTGAAACCAGTTATACGTACAATAAATGTTTACCAAAAATGATTGACTGACTAAACGGTTTGATGAGCACCACTAGTGGCCAAAATAGGGGAAAAAAGCATAAGAAAGATATGACACACAACCCTTTATATGTACATGTGACTCCCAAGTTAAGTTAATAATAAAGACACCTTGCTTCTACAATCTACAACTATATGCACCCTTATCTAGTGCTTCAGTCTATACTTCACCATTCCACCATTCCAATACACCTTAATTATTCTAGACCTGGCAATTATCTTTTTTCTTTCTTCTTCTTCATGTTCTTTTCTACGTTAGACAGTGCTAGTAAAGTTAAAGGGTAATTGGAGCATATAACTCATCAATTTTAAGATGATTAAGTAGAAATTATTGCAAACTTGAGATATTTATGTGAATGTATAAATAAAAGCTTAATGATTATAAGCTTATTACTTAATTGAAAGGACATGGTCATTAATGTCATATTTATTTACAATCCATCGACTAAATGTGCATTCCTTTGCATAATTGAAAGCGACTTGGGTATAAAGTTGAATAATATAAAAAGACGCCTTAATTAGCGTCGATGATAAGTCTGCAAAACTGTGAAATATATTATCATCGCACATACGTACTGGCAGATCTCTGTCAAACTATCCCTATCATGGTGCGCTAATTCTGAATAGAGCAACAGCAACCACGCTTAATATATCTTCTTGAGCAGCCGTCCATTGTAAAAAAGTTTTTTCAATCTTTATTCTATCTAAAGAGAGAAAAATTAATATCTCACATGATTCTCCTTAAACAGGATATTTGCACTAGTCCTTAACCTATATATCAATATGTATTCATTTAAAAGGCTTCACCTGAGGCCGAGCTGAAGTATGATGGTTAATTTTTCTCGGTCTATAAAATAATCAAGAGATTCAGATGGTTTACTAAGAAGTTACTCTAAGAAAAGGTTATCAAGTTAGGCAGGGTTATGAATTCGAAAAATATATCAAAAGCTTTATGAAAAGATCTCTGATTGTATTGTTAACAGTTTAGCCAGTCAAGTATTTTTTGAACTTTTCGTATACTTCCTAAATTTGGCAACATGAACGAAAGAATGATAGTTTTTTGCAGTTTCGTACAATATTTACTAAAAAATAATTTTGGGCAATTTTTTCTTTTTCATATACAATATTTGCCAATTTAGATGGTCAAGGGTAGATAAACAAAAATACATTTTATGGAATTTTTCTTCATTTAAAAGCCAATTTTCAGATGTATAAAGAACTTCGTGTTTAATTATAATAAATAATAAAAACCATAACATAATTACTTTTACATTGAATTAAGAAAATATAAGAATATAAAAATGAAGTTTGTATTGTAGAGGAAATAAAACAAAACAAAACAAAACAAACAAAAAAAGAACATAAACTGAATGCGAATTATGAGGACGTACCAATTATCCTCTACTTAGCGGTTATATATTATACTAAAAATGTCTGAAGCTCTTTAAAACAATTATGAATATCTTCTCTTGTCAGTGTTATTAAGGAATTCATAACTTCTTCTTAGGGGGTTAGTTAAATGTTAATATTAGATTAAGACAAGGGTTGTACGTTTAACACTGGATAAAATAAGAAATTTTTGTGGCTAATATTATCACGGGGACATTGATTTCAGTACCGCGGAGTATAAAAATCTCGGAACTTTGGCTTACGTACAAATTCTTCGTTAAAACTATATTTTATCTTTATCTTTAAAGGTTGGGATCATCATCAATGTTTTATAGCTTCGTGTAGGAGTTTTCTTTTGATCGCCGATATTTTAAAGCAAAATCTATAAGTCCATGTGATTTTATGTGAAAAAGGTTTGAAATATAAGTTTCGAAATACACAATTCCAAAATTCTTTTCAATATTCACAAAAGAATAATAAATATAAAAAACGTTTTCTTTTTAGTTTTATATCTCAAA
This sequence comes from Ornithomya fringillina, assembly GCA_963978525.1. NCBI lineage: Eukaryota > Metazoa > Arthropoda > Insecta > Diptera > Hippoboscidae > Ornithomya > Ornithomya fringillina. The sequence goes on along the minus strand of OZ021691.1, from coordinate 30,475,435 downwards.
GGTTGTAAAGTCCTAAACCATTTAATATTTTTTTGGAAACTCAAACCCAGGGTCTTTTGATGGTCTTTAGATTAAATGTTTAGGGGACACTTTTTCATTCAAAGATTGCTTTCCAGGGAAGTGGATGTGGAGACATGTTTTGTCTAAAGTTTTTTGGGGTTTTTAGCTTAAAAATTCAAACTTTTCCTAAAAATTTCGATAATTTTCTCTTGAGCCTTACTTTTGCCAACTTTTCACTTATCCTACTCGGTCTTTTTACAATAGTTAATTAATTTATCTACTTATGTTGTAGGGTATATAGATATAATAAAAATCATTCTTTAGATGGAGAATGAATAACACAAGAAAACAGCTTTCCAAGACAACATATATTTCCAAAAGCATGCAACTTTTTCTGTTTACAATCAATTTGAGATATGAATTTAACATAACTTTTTCGCAACTGCAACAAGAGCAGCAACACAATGAAATTATCATATAAATTATGAAATTATTGTAATAAAATTTTGTCTTTAAGCGATATGTCGTAAATAATTATATAATGTTCGTTACATGTTAAACTTTAGTGGCTGGATAATAAATCTAACACTTGCCAAAATTCTCATCGATGTACATATATAACTTATACATGTCGTATAGGTGAGACCAGCATTACTCCCACCGCAATCACTCAAAATCAGGTTTTTTCTCATTTTGGTATATTGCTTACAGTTATAATTTATCTTTCTCTATCCTCTAAATAAATTATGTTCATGTGTAATTCATTTCCAACACAATCAAATGGTTATTAGACGTAAAAAATGAAAAAATCTTTTTGGCTAAGTTCACGTAAATGTTTGAACTTTTCTTGCAGATGTTTTCATGTGGTATAAAATATTATACTTGTAATTGGTTTATTATTGAACAGTTTGAGATAAATTGTTGTTGTGAGAAGCAATCACGAATAAGTTGTGAAGTTAAGTTATGTGGTAAAGCTTTTTAACTTTAGTACGAAAAGTAACATCACAGTAGTACACAAATTTCAATACAAAAAGGTAATGAACGTATGGAATCACCAACATTTTAATTTTTAAATCCATACCACTGATCAAATGAGAAGAAAAAAATATTCCATTCAGTTCAGCTCGATCACTTAATAGCATTTTCACAAATTATGCTACAATTAGTTTAGTTGTGCAGGTAAAGTCAGAGTCCTTATCATATAAGTCAGTCACTCCGTATAATATCATTATATTGAAAATGGTTCTAAAAATACACCAATTGGTTCCACATTTGGCAAAGCCAAATATTACATTAATTAACTATTTTTTACAAACTTTTTGCTTCAAAATATTAAGATTTGCGATTTTTTGTCATATAAAGACTTATTTAAAATAAGGACGTTATATGGGAAGACATCTTAAAAATGGTGCAATTTGAACAATTTTTAATAGTGTACATCTTTGGGTCAAGATACGCTCTTAAACTGAATTTCATCGAAATATCTTAAAAACTGGGGTCAAAAACCTTGTGCAAAGAGGCACACAACAGACAGACGGACAGACAGGTTCGGATTTCGAACTGAATCAATCAGTACAATAAAAGATAAGTCTATGTTTAGCCGTTCAAGTGTTGCAAACATCCTTACAAACTTAAATTACTCTCCTACCACATGTGGTTTAGCGTAATACATATAAAGTTTAAAAGCCGAAATGTAATACAATATAATTTAATGGCACAAAAACCACACAGACCAACAACACATGCTATATAATTATGATATTAATTTTAAATCTTCATACATATATATGTAATTGCATATTTTTATATGTGCATAAATAAATTTGACACATATTATATTTCTCGGGTGTATTAAGCAATAAATGAAAATATTAAAAAAAAAACGCAAAAAGTATATTTTTTATAATAAATATTCCATAGAAATAATTATGCGCATAAAAATTGTAATAAAAATATTAAATGGCTTGTATTCGTTAGTGAGAAAAAGTATCAGTAAAATAATAATAGTGGGTCCATAACACACACTACACTACACTTCACTTTACAGCTTCAAACAAGGGGTAAAACTCAGTTCTTGTAGCACAAAAGAAGGGTAAGAGCAAACTTAAAACAAAATATATTACTATCCAAGCCGATTGGTATAATTAAAATGTCTGATGAATGCGGATGAGTTACGTGAGTCACACTAGACAACTTTAGGCCCCTAAACGTTAGAATACCATTCTACTCAATCAGATTGAGGCTTAGACCCGAACAATAGATGATCTTCACTATTCATTTGGAAACTCTAACCAACATTAAAACGACGGGGAATAAAAAATCGACTAAACTTAATTAAAAAGTCCATACCTGCAGTCGTAGGAATACTTAAAGGGCTCTGTCGTGTAGGCTACATGGCCTTTAGATATGATGTCCCACATGACGACTTTGAAGAATTGGTATTGGTACACATCTGCTCTGTGAATGAATCAGGAGAAGCGACCCAGAATCACTAGTTCCTTTTCTTAAACGACTTATTGCCTCCAAGGGATGCTTGATGAGATATATGTGAGATTATGTTTGAAATTATTACGGAGAACTGTAATAGGCCCTAGTGACCTCCGAGTGACTTGTTCTATCAACGAAGTGCTTCTTAAACCTAACCTAACCTACTCAAACCTATACCTTAAGTAATATTAGCGTATCAATAAAAAAGCAATTCCTAAATGTTCTAAATACTTATGTATTACTCCAGTCCGCTCTAGTAGTGTAATAAAATATGTATAAACTATGAAAAGGAAAAATGGGAAAAAGTTGTTAAAGTTGATGAATTTCGCCTAATATGAACAAAAAAAAACCAACTTCTTTAACGACTTTTAAGAAACAATTTTCCCAATTGTTAGTGTTCCTAAGATGCACTTACACGTATGGTATATGAAAAAGAGTTGAGGGCCATAACTTTTCGTTGGAGTAAAGAGATTTTGCAGTTTTCTTTTTTCGTTTGTTTGCTTGTATTATTGTTGTAGGTCATTAATAGATGGTAAAAATGTTTGTGGTAAAGCCGCTAGCGAATGTGATAAGCAACTAAACTCATTAAAAACATATAAAATATATAAAAACAGTTAAAAAAAAGTCGTAAAGTCTAAGAAAAGAGAATGAAGTGTGGATTAAGGCGAATTGGAGACTTCACACTTGCTTATAATATCTCTTTATTTTGATAGTGATCTAAGTCTACTTGAAAAATTGAAATATTGCGAAGTACAATAATATTGTATTAAGGGAAAAACAGACTTACGCTACTCTCAAACTAAGCCTTTATGTATAAATTTAATACTTAAGTGTTTTTTTAAAGATAAGTAAGGAATCAGTATAAATTCGCAGGCTGTGACTATTAATTGATTATAGAAACGATCTAAACATTCCGCAGATAACAGATAATTATAATTACATATGTGCCACGCCCATAATTTGTATTTTTACATATAGTTTTGCCGTCTGTTCTGTCATATGAAAACTGTCATAACCAATTTATTACTATAGCTACGTATAGACAAATTAAATGTTAACTACATCAAAGTATGGATAATAAACTAAATGTTCTATTCGGTCACGCTTGACTATTTCATCACCTTTCGCAATTTATTTATATAAATAGTTTAATTCCATTAAAAAAACACCAAATAAATCACTTTGTGAAATATTTTTATATGGGAAGAGGTTCTAAAAATGGTCCAATCGAATCCAATCTTGGCACAGCCAAGTATTACGTTAACTAACTATTTTTTTTATCAAATTTTGCTGAAAAATATTAAGAATTGGGATCTTTTTCTATACAAAGACATCCATTATAAAAGGACTTCAAATGGGGAGGGATTCTAAAAATGGTTCGATCGGATGCAAATTTGCTTTTAGCTAATTAACTCTTCTACACTACATTTTGTTGATTTTGTTGATTAAAAATTGCGATTTTTTGTCATATAAAGACTTATTTAAAAAAGGGACATTTTGTGAGGAGAAATCCTAACAATAGTCCAATTTGAGCCATTTTCAATAGAGCACATCTTTGTATGAAAACACGTCTTTGTATCAAATTTTATCGAATTATCTTAAAAACTGGAGCGAAAACCTTGCTCAAAAGGACACACAAGAGACAGACGTACAGACGTAAATGTTAAAATCGATTCAGATTTTGAACTGAATCGATCGGTCTAATAAAATAAAAGTCTATCTTTAGGCTTTTAGAAATTACAAACATCCCCAGAAACTTAAAATACCCTTATTAACACATGTAGTGCCGGGTATAAATTCAACAAAGCTGAGAAAATCTTACTAATTTGCTTTCGAAACATGAATTGTAGAAGAAAAACAAAGAAACATAAACCCTAGTTACGATGAGTATAAAAGCATATAATTTTCGTTTGTTTACAACATACTTTAAATGGCATTTTGTTACGGTTGTTTGGTATTGTACAACACAGCACTGCATAATGAATATATAGTTGTACCTGTCGGGGAGTGTAATAATAAACCAGCAAACACCAAAACTCTTCAATTCTCAAAAAAATAAGTAACTCGAACTGAATCGAAATTTATGTGTATGTTGGTGGAAACCAAGCTAGAGTGTCATACCCACCAACCAACCAACCAACTGATACGGTTATAAATATATATATCATACAATCAGCCAAGCAAGTCCCATAAAATTTGTCAGTGTCCAAAATCACATGCAACAAACAATAAAGTGTTTTTTTTTTGGTTTTTTTGTTTTTATTTTTTGTAATTTTTGCAAAACTAACAACACCAACAATAACAACAACAGACTTAATAACAAATAATAACCAAACGGATGGGTGTAGTAAAATATACACATTTGTGTATGTATGTGTATATAGTAGTGTGTACAACATAATTTGGGAAAGGCACTACATATAAATTTCATTATAAAAGGTGTTCATTAAAATACAAGAACATGTACTCGTGTACGCTTGCATATATAATATTTTGGAAAAAGAATTTTAAAGCAGTCACTGCCAAACTGGCACAAAAATTCGGCCTTACTCAACAAAAATTAACTAAACGACAAAGTACTAACAAGTATAAAAGTTATGGCATATCCTTTAAAGGGGCGTGACAAACATCATTTCCTTAAGTATTTTATCTCAAAGCTCGAATTCTATACAAAAAGGAATTTTTGTAATTTCTCGACTGAGCACGCCCCTTTTTGTTACATCAGAAAATATGGTAAATATAAATATACAGATATTAAATTTCAACTTTTTAACTTTATTTTTAATAATTAGTAATTAATTTTCTAACCAATAAAGCTTCAGAAAACAGACAGACGAATGGACGGATGCGAGGTATCAGAAGAATATTCAAGTAATGATTTGGTAACCACTGCTCTACTGTTACGTGTAAATTTGAAGGAAGCATTATGTATGCACAAAATATCTATTGACTACCATGCCAAAATATATATGAATGGATGTGTTTGTACATGTACAACATGTACATGTGGATGTAGTGGTTAATGGCAAGTTTTTAGGGTTTTCTTATATATTTTATGAATATTTCATTTCATTTCATTCTATTCCATTTCACTTTTCAGTATTATATGCTTTATGCTTAAGATAAAAAGAAGCAAATATCTACCGAAAAAACTTTACGTTTCAAACTGGTTTTAATTCAGGTTGCATTCTACACTTTTTTTTATCCCTTCATTAAACAAATTTCTAAGAAATGATTAAATATTTGTGAATAAATAAAAGAGTATTTATATGTGTGTAGCATATATGTGATGATGTTAAGATATATAAATAAAGCATATTCCAAAAAAAAAACGACAAATTGTTGTTGAATTTTCTGCATTTTAAAGTAAAAAGCTTTCATTTCCGTCCGTATGTCCGTATTTTTATTGATACTTAAACAACTGAAATAAGCTGATATTTAAAGCAAACATTTTTAAATATTTACTATTTAAATTGCAATCGGGCAAGGTTGTGTAAAAGACACGCCCACAATGTACAAAAGACCCTCTTTAGTGTATAATTTGTTTTGTAACTTGATGGGTTATATATGGAGAGCCATTTAAAGAATGTAATTATATATACCTGCCACGCCCCATTTTGTTTGCGAAAATGGTAGGTAAATAACAACCAATAATAGCTTTTTTTATTTATTTACATGAGTATTTCTATGTTATTAACTACATATTAACATATACGCACACCGACAAAATACACGGAATATATCTGTATAGGTTTGAATATAGCGGTTCTTCACTTTACCTTAACCGCGACAAGCCAGAACAAGCCTTATTGTGATGAATCGTGCCTGTTAACAGACCAGGTGCTACCGGGTCATTTGCCAAAAAACTGTATATAGTTAATGTACAGTAATTGTAATGGTAGAGTAGTAGTAGAAGTAGTAGTAGTAGTAGTAACAATAAGTAGCTTTAATGGTAGTCATAGTAGTGGGAGTTATTTTTATTGTCGCTTTTGTGTTACTGGCCTCGTTGTTGTTGTTATTGTCATTGTTGTCGTCATTGTTGTTGTACTAGTTATAGTTATTTCTTTATTATTAATAGTATTAATTTTTATGAAAAAGCATTTGTGATTGTGAAGCTATTAATTTTCCCAAGTGTCTGTTTGTTTCTTTTTTTTTTTTGTTTTTTTGTATTATTTGTACTATAAAATACTCTCTGACAATTGTAAGCAATTATTTACATGCAGTGTATGTCTTACAATGTTCATTAATATTTGTTTGATATCAAATAGTTTTAATCTTTTCCATGAATGCAAACAAATGCCAACAAAATGAATACAGAGACAAGCAACAACAACAACAATAACAACAAGCCTGAGATATATATATATTTTTTATCAGATATAAAAAATATTAAATGTTAAGAATGAATAAATAAATAAAAAGGCTATTTTTCGTTAAGGTTAAATTTGAAAAAGCTTTGAATATTCTCCAGCAAAACTATGGTGGTTACGCAGACTGACGGACTAAACAACTAATGAAAATATAAAAAATAAATATAAATCCATCTGGAAAATGAAAAAACGCTACATATATTATATATACACAAATATTTAATTTAAATTTTCGGTATAAATAGAAATGTCCGTACGTCCGTTTAAGAGGGTACAGAATGCAATCATTCTTCCTGTGGCCAAAAAATGGTAATACAAACAGCACCAACTTTAAAACTATAAACCATATGCATTTATTTTGAATTGTCACAAAGATTTAAGGCAAAAGCTAGCCCTTATCTAAGACCATCATTGTTTACAACTTTGTTTCTAAAACATTATCTTTTGATTTAACATATGATTGAAAAAGTATTTTTCATTAATTCTCATATTAAATTATCGTCTTGCATTGTATTCGCCTGCCGGTATTTCTATGTTTAGTGTTACAGTAATGTTTTCCAATTTTTATTTCATATTAGTCACACAAAAAAAAATCGTAAAAATGTGCTGAATAATTATTTATAATAATTCGTTCTTCCCAATAAGCTTAGCTTGACGTGCAATATGAGTTTTGTCTAGACCAAAAACTGAACAAAAACAACAACAATCTTGTTATGTAATATGAATCATGATTTATTTTATTGATGTGTTAGCCTCAACTGCAACTACAGTTAAGGTTTCTTTTTTGACACCCGAAATATTATTATTTTTGGCTTAGATCAAATCTTACAAGTCAACTACAACTATATAGAAAATGTGGCCATGGCAGATATCTGATTACGCTCATTTATAACGTATATAAAACATATCGAAATTATCATTGAATTCTATATAAAAAGGATTGTGGGCGGATCCATTATTCCGCCCATTTTTGGAATATCTATGGGAAAGATTATTTTAATTATAATGTAGCCAAATGAAACTTTTTACCTGATAGATAAATTTGTATCGATTGCGGGTGTGGCTCTTAACTGAATATCTCCAAATTATCTGTACCTGCGTACAGTATTTTTTTCACTACGACAATTATTTTTTTAAATATTTTTAATAGCTTTGGACCAATCTTCCATCATTGAAATAAGAAAATACAAGCTTTTGCAGAGATTTTCTTCTATCCAGTAACAAATTTCTTTCTGTGGGAACATTTTAACATTATATTCTTTGTTAATATACTGATATGCTGAACCTTTGGTGGTTATTAAACCAACATGAAAATTATAACATCTGGCCATAATTCATAATAGCAACAGCAGCAGCAATAACAACAACAACAACAACTATTATTGAATTATGGTAAACAACTGCAATAGCTTGTGAAGACAAATAAAAATTAGGGAAAAAAAAAGACAAAAAATTCTTACTTTGATTATTGCACACTCTCCGTCTCGGTACAATTTAAGAAAGTTTTTAAAAAAACAAAAATTTTCATTAGAAATTTTCAGGCAAAGTACCAATTTGTACTAATTCAGTACTAAAACTTAGTACACAAGCAATAATAATAATCATTCCAATATTTATTATTCTTTAGGATAAAAAAAAAACCTTCCTCTAGGCACGTCAAACTCAATGACAAATGTAGTGAACCGCCAACACCGGTTGAAATTGCATTCGAATCTAAATTGAAAACATGAAACATTCAGCTTGTATACGCAACATATACAAGAGCATAAACAACAACAATTGACAATAATCGTAAGACAAGGAAGCGAACAAATCTTCTGGTGAAGGGTGAACTGTGCTTGCACAGGAAAAGGCACCGAGTCGTATAGTAGAATGAATACACATTTCGGGTGGGTGGCCAACAAATATACACAAACATAAACAAATCTACAGCTTAACCATAAATTTCCATTAAGAAGATACATTTTCGTTAACTCGTTGCCATAGATGATTATTTGTTGTTGTAGTTGTAATTCTAGTTGTAGTTGATTCTTTGTCTTTCTTGTTTTATTTAGGCAACAAAAAGAGAAACCAAATATGTATACCGCATATGTGTTTTGGGTGATAGTAGCTGTTGCAGTTTGAAATTTTGAAATATTGTTTAGTAGTATAGGCGGCGGGTGGCGCCAACATTACTAAAGCTGTCAGTCAGTCAGTTCACCAACGCATTTTAAATGAAACGATACAATATACAAACATATTACATTGTTGTTGTTGAAACTTACTAGGAAAGTATTAATTACTCAGTGGTACCCAGTTAAAGCTAAACCCCGAACTCTATTCTTTAATGTTCATTTTACAACACATGGACTTGCAATTGAAACTTGTGCTATGTATGTATGCACATATGGAGAAGGCAGCAACATGCCATTGTTAACTTTTATTGTTATCACACATAACTTGGAGTTCTTGTTGGATAATTAGTGTTCAAAACATTTACCATTTAGCTGAGACATGTAATTAATTATTAAGTAGAACTTTTTCTTACCATTAAGCTGAGAACTAAGTGGACACGGACGGACGGACATAATTGGTAAAAGGTTATAACGCACCAAGGTGGTGATTTTAATAAATATTGTAAACAATGTCTGTCTATCTATCTATGCATCCACTTATCTAAAGATCTGTTTATCTATTTTTTATCTAACTAGATAGTTAGATAACTATCTAAATATCGATCCATCTCTCGATCTAATTATGTTTTTAGGCATCCGTCTATCTTTCGATATAATTATCTTTTACCTTTCTTCTAATCTTTTTATTTATATTTTTTATTTATATTATCTTTTCTTTTTATCTTTCTATATATTATTCAATCTATTTATCTGTCTGTCTATCTTATACAATTCCATCCATCTATCTCTCTATCTACCTTCTTATTTCCCAATTAAAAAATAAAACATCTTAGAGTAACAAAAAAACAAAAAACAAACCATGTTTAGAAACTGTTAATGATCAACACTGTATCCATTAGATACACTGCGTCTATATCTATATAAAAGAAATAACTGTAAATATATATATTCTGTCAATCAATGACAGCTGAAAAACAAGAAAACTCCATTACATTAAATTATAGAAAGAAAAAGAAATACACAACAAACTACACACAAAATACGATAATTGCATTATTATGTACAAGTATATATATATATAGTTTGTATAGATAAATAAATTTTCATTTAATTTTTGTAATCTTATGGTCGTATGTCCATCTGTCCGTCTAGCTATGTACGATGTACACGTATTTGTAATACTGTTGCTTACTACTTACCTTTCACTTTGGCCTTTGTCCACAGCTCATTGGTGGCAAATGGCAGTACGATCAACAGTTGTAAGATCACCAAAACTTTACGCCCATAAAACATTGTCTCAGATTTCCTTTTATTTCTTTTTTTTACCGGCTTTGAAATTGTTTGTGTAGTTGTAACGATTGATGTTGATCTTGTTGTTGTTGTTGTTGTTGTTGTTGTTGTTGTTAGTTTTTTATCGAGGTGTTGCGGTTATAATTTTTTGCATATTTTGTTTTTGTGATTTTCAACATTGCTTGTTTTTGTACAATCGTTGTCATTTTGTATTAAATTTTTTTTGTTTTTATATTTTTTTTTTTTTACTATTAAATAACTTCTGTAAATTATTTACCATAGAGTTTATTCCTATGGTTTCTGTTGGTTTATAAATTGCAATATATATTTTTTTTTTGTTATTGTACAAAAAAAAAATAAATTTTATAAATAATTGTAATGATTAATTAGCAAAAAGGAAGCATTATAATGCAGAACAAAAGAATGTCCAGCCGTCCGGTAAAATGTTTCCTATGATAGCAGCCGATCTCGATTGATTCAATTAAAATATATGCTAAGCTATGTTAATACTAAATATTAATACAAAAAATTAAGAGGTAAACATTATAAGCTTTAGTAGTAATTGTTGAAATTCTCAGTTTCTCTATAAATGAAACCTAAAATCTTACACTTGAAAAGCCTCTAATCGCTAATCCTCAATTCCATGAATCAAAAAACAAGCAAATCTGTTTAATATATGACAACACACACACATATATATATTTTGTAATATAAAATCAATTTTTCAAGCTTTACCTTTAGAAAATACAATGTATATACACATACACAAACACACATTGTAATGCATATAACAACATAAAGTTCAATATTTTACGTTGAACTTGAAATGTGTTCAAAGTACACGTCAGGCGGACCAAAAATAAAGAAATCTTACATATAAACGTTTATGAATCACACACCACCACCACACGGAAAGAGAGACCAAATTAAACTAAATTTATCATAGTACTATAGTAAGGTACTACATCTGAGTACTTGCTGAATTACTAAAATAAACGAAATCGCTTAAAAGCTACGCCCACAATCGAAAAAAATTCTCTAAAAATCACAAAAATTCAGCTATAAAGTTAAAACTTAAAAAATAATCAAAAAATATGGGCGGGGTCCGAAACTTTAAAGTTGTACTAGTGAACATAATCAAATACCTGCCGCGTTCACATTTCATACTGAAATATTACATGTTTTTAAAAGTTTCCTGAAGCCAACTATTTTTTTTACATATCTAGAGATTTTACGTTAATTCTGCTTTTAACGGTTAAAAAAAAAAAGACACACAATACACACACAAGTTTATTGCCCGCCAATCGGAAATGAAACAGAAAGAAAAAAAATTATTCCTGTTACTATACCACCTTTTGTTTCAATGCTTACCATATAGCCTTAGCCTGTCACTTAAACACACATAGCATGTACGTACATATACATACAACATTTGTATTCATTTCATTTCATTGTTGTTCAAGTTTGCTAAATATGCATTTTTTTTTGGCAATTTTCTTATATTTACACACACGACAATCATCATCATCATCGTCATAATTATCATTACCCTATAGAACAATTGTTTGTTTATTTTTGTTGGATTTTTTTTTATATACATACCAGCATAAAGCTCAATAATCTAAACATACATATATTTATAAGCAATCATGAGCATCCCCTCTAATACAAAATTAATATATAGTCGTTGGTACCTACGTATGAGGAATAAAGCTATTTCTGCTGTTGAAGCTTTTGGCTTTTACTAGCTATTGCTTCTGGTTGTGTGTTTGTGTTAAAATACAATATATGAGAGCTCAGTAGGCAGAGTAGTAAATAGCATTGTTTTATGCAGAGTACGTGTATATGTATTGTGTGAATAGATTAATTTATTATAGACCTTCAAATATGTTTCCAGGTTTGCTATTAATTTCGAGGTTTTAAATTTATTTCGCACCACATTTTTTCTCAAAAAAATTAAAGAAATCAAAATATTTATCATGTAAAAACTTATTTTAAAATAGGGCGTAAGAGGGAGAAGTCCTAAAATGGTCACATTCAGGTCTTTATTGAAAAGTGACCATTCTTGGTCATTCCTGTATCAAATTTTATCAAAAACAAGAGAAAATGTTTTATCAAGTTCCCCACTTTGTGCTACAAATATTTTAGTTGTATAGTAAATGCGAGGCATTGCCATATAAATAATTTCAAGATATATCATTGAATGAAAAGATTTTGATTTTGATTTTGAAACGATCGATATAATTTAAGATTAAGATTAAAGCCGTTTAGGAGTTGCAAACATCTGCACAAACTTGATGTATTATTTGCCTTAAGTAGGGATGACTACAAATATTAAGAACTGCTGTCTTTGGATTAATGGATCTATAGACGGACATGGTTAAAAGTTACTTTGACATATGCCGCTTAGGAGTGACAGATAAATGCACCCCCAGTAGGTACTAAATAACACAAATATCACAACTACTCTACGCCTACGCATCTAGAAGCTGAATTTGATGATTCCCAAGAGAGGAAAGTACAACTTTAGAATGAGTTGATATCAAAAAATGGGTCACTGCAATCACTTTTTTTTTTATCACTTTTATCAGTAGTCAGCTAAGTGACTTTTGTTCATTAGCAAGGACCGAATTACGAGATATATTTGGTTAGCCTTGGGGCAAGGTATAACAAACAAACACGACACGAAACTGGCAAGCTACGTATATTGTATAATAATAATAATACTAATAATAATAACAACAACAATAACATCAACAATATACACACCAAAAAAAAAAAACGGACAAACCGATGACAATAACACAGAATGAAAATGAATTTTAATGTTGTTGCGGTTTTTTAGTGACTGTCGTTATGTGTGCGCATACATATGCATAAATAATTACACACACTATACACTACCGAGTATATATGTATGTATAAATTGTTTTTGTTTTAATTTCATGTTGTTATTGTTGTTGTTGTTGTTGTTGTTGTTGTTGTTGTTGTTGTTAAGAACTTGTATTGATATTGAAAGTTTTATATGATGATAATGATGTTGATGATGATAATTATGAACCGTCATTATTGGTATACGGATGCATATATAAAAATGGACGGATGTATAAGCAAATAATACAAACGCATATATCTGTATTTATATTGTGTAGTTAAACATATATTCTTGTTTGTATGTATTGATTATTAAGCAATATTGTTTTTTATTTTGCTTTTGTTATTTTGTTGTGTTGTTTGTTGTTTTTGTTAAGTAAGTGAGAGAAGAGTGTTGGCAGCTTTATTCTTTTCTGTTTATATTGTGTATGCAGGTATGTGTGTAGAGAGGTATTCTTCATTGTGGTTGGTATTCTTCTTCTATTTGTTTTTGTTGTTTACATTTATTTATTTTTTTTTTGCTATGTTTGCATTGTATATAAGTATGTATGTACTTGTATCATATTTTTTAAGGAATTTATAGATTTCTCTTTCCTTTGCTTATTATTAACTTTTAATGTATTTTTTTTTTTCTTGTACATTCTCTTATATACATAATTATATGTATATATATACACTATATATATATCTTCAATGAAAACATAGCATGGTTCTATAATTCAGTAGAGTTTTCATAGCTGCTTTAGTTGCTAATGATGTAATCAAAGTAATGATTGAAATATTATGATGATTAGGTGGTTCACTTGCATATATTTTTACCTTACTCAACCAAAGGTATATAAATGTAAAAAAAACCACCCATTTTATATTGTAGTATACGTTAACTGAATCGATTCAATAATGTCCGTCTGTCCAAGTAAACGTTTGTGCTAGTTGTGGTTTATAGTTTCCAAGTTTTTTTATTTAAATTTTGTACAAAATTTCATCTTTACCGAAAAAAATTGGATCTATTGAAAATAAGTTCAATTAGACCAAGTTTAGGACCTTTAGCTTTATAAAGCTCCTTTTTTTATATGACAAAAATTTTTAATTTTTAAGATTTTTTCAATAGAATTTGATAAAGATTTATGAATTAGCTTAAAAAAAGTCTGTGCTAATGTGGGAACCGATTGCACCATTTTTGGAATACCTTTCCATTAAACACTTTTTCTCCGATTGATCTCTTAGTCAAAATCGGCCAAATATTACGCCCACAATCGACAAAAAATCTTTTAAAACCACAAAAATGTATCCAAGAACTTGAAATACGAAGGGTACACATATTTATAATTGTGTTGTGGTAATAGACACGCCCACAATTCACAAAAAACACTTTGTTTTGTAGAGAATCTGACAAGTTGATGCAGTTGCTAAAGAGAGTAATCAGGTACTTGCCACGCCCATTGTTTGTAAACAAAAGTGTAGGGTATTTAAGATTTGACTTATAAGCCAAAGTTAATGTTTTTATTTATTCATTATTATGTGAATTTCTTTTCATTTTAAACCCCAACCATACTCCTCAGTACATAGAATTCGCATCTTCACCTTCTGTTTATATAATGATGATTATGAAAAATAAAAGTTTAAAAAAATAAAAAAAATAAATACATGTTAATTAACAATCACCTTTCTTTCTACAAAAACAAAAATAACCCGCTAATGACCCTTTTTCATTTCTTGTAGCATTAAAATATGAAATCTTCTCATAATTCGTTCCCGGCAACATGAATTCTTGCTATACCTGATAACTACTTAAAAAAGAAAAGAAAAAAAAGCAGCAAATTTGCCTTTTTCGGGTCTTTTTCTTTTTCAAATTTCATTTTTATTTTTTTTAATCATTTCAACTCAACCCAACCCAACAGAATCACAACCAAACCCAGAACCTACTGGCAAATAAAACAAAATTTCTTAGAATTCAATATATATGCAAGGGTGTGTGTGTGTGCTTTGTTCTTTGAAATATTTAACTTTCAAAAAAGGAAAAGAAAGAACCCGACAACAACAACAACAACAACAAAATATCATAATAAAGACGCATTGTGTTTCGAATTTTTAATTGTTTATTTTGATGGTGGTGAAATTGTTTTTATTCTTACTTTTTTTTTTTCGGGGTATAGATTTATTCACTAGCTTCAATGCCTATGTATTGTATACATCAGAGTGTTATGTGTGTTTTATATACCGGTACACACTTGAAGTACAACTTATAATATTGAAAAGTTTGAAATAAATGCTTAAATTAAACAAGTAAGAAGACTAAATTTAGCTTAAGCCAAATCTTAAATACCCTTCACATCTATATACAAACAGTGGGCGAGGCGGGTATATGATTACGCCCTCTAATAGTGTCAGCTTGCAAGTCGAGTATGGTTTTTTGTAAATTGTGAGCGTGCCAGTTATCCGACCACTCCCATTTTCGGCACATCAGTAGATGGGATAATTATTTAATTTATACTAAATTTTAACCTAATAGCTCAATTTTTATGTCATATATATATAGATTTTTAAAGATTGTGAGCGTGGCTTTGGACCAATTTTTCACGTTTTAATAATCGATCTGCATGCAAAAACTATAAATACAGAATTTCAACTCAATATCGCATAATGTGCGACCGTGAGAATGCCAACAACCGACGAAAACAAGGACGCACATGTCTAGATCGACTCAGTTTTTGATGCTGATCAAGATATACATTGTAGGGACTCTAACGTCTTCTTCTGGGTGTTGCAAACGGAATGACAAACTTAGTATACCACCCATCTTATGTGGAGGGTATGTTTAGGAGAAGACTATTTGAGAAGTGACATAAGTCCACATGTCTAATATCATCATTTGTAATAATAAGAAAAAAAAATTATAATCGTCTCTTCCTATATCCTCCGTATTTATAAATTTTAAATTTTTATATTTGGCCCGCCATAAAAAAGGTTGTCTGTGCCTGATTTATTAAGATATTAAAATCGAAATTAAGTATAAAAAAACATGCGTAAATTTAAGGAAATTAAATGAAAGTAAAAAGGAAAAAATTGTCATAATAACTTTTCAAAACACTGCACAACGAATCCGATTACAATAAAAGTGAAAAAAAAAGAAATAAAAACAACAAACATCATAAGTTTAATTTAGGTAGAAATTCATGGAAATTTAATACACAATCGTATGTATATGTGTTTGTTCACATAAATACATAACACACACATATATTTGAAAAAACGCACGCAATTCTTTGATATATACGCCGAAGCTTATAATCTTTGGAATCCATATAAAAAGAGTAAATACAACATATATATATATATATGGGTATACATCTACAACTCCATCTACATCTGCACCTACATACATATACATGAAGTAATCTATCACACATTTTCATTCTTTATTTTTTAAGCCCTTGTTAAATACAGACACGCACACGCACACGCATACTCATACGCATGCTATTATACAGAATTTGTTATATAATACTTTTATACATCCAATATACCAAAAACGTATCTAACAGTATGCCAACATATAAAGAGATGTGTATTTACAGAGAGAAACATAGCAACGCATTAGATTCTTTTTTTTTTTTTTTTGTTTGTTTGTTTTGTTTTTTTTTATTGAAAAAGAATTTCTGGCATTTCTGTTTATTCACTTACGGTAAACTTGTCGGTTTGTCTGTCTTTTCATAAGTAAAAGTAAAAACAAGTGAAAATGTTATGTTCGGCTTAAACTAAATATTAAATACCCTTCACATCTTTTTAAACAAATAGTGGACGTGGCAGGTGCTTGATTATCCTCTCTAATGGTGTATGTATGTACAATACACATCAACTTTAAAGTTGGATTTTGTTTAAAAAATGATTTTTGTTTGTAAATTAAGCATATATATATATATGGTCTGATGCCTACGCCCTCCGATGCTGCGTATAGAAAAAAGTTCACTTCATCTAGATGAGGAAACAAGAGAAAAAAATTCATACTTAATCTTTCATTAAAGCAATTTTTTTTTATAACATTTTCAACAACAACAATTTTTTTTGATACTCTTAGCTTAGATTCTTATACGGAATCAAACTATTTCTATCAATATATGACGTTTTCATATTATATCAATAATTTAATAGGAAAACTTTTACACCAAACCAACGACTTTTAAAGCTACTATTTTTATTACCGTTTTTATCCTTGTTGTTGTATATTGTACAAGTATCCCTTTTTATGCAAAAAATCCCCCCATCCGCCTTCTTCCCCAATGAAATGCTCTTTTCTCCATTTGATATAATCTCTGCTTTATAATTCTTAAATTCTCAACTCTCTGGCTCAACAACTTGTGCTTCTCTCTGAAACTGCTCTATGGCTATATACTCTGTTTTTAATGTTTTGTTTCTTGTTGTTTTTGTAATAAATGGAGCCATTCAGTAGTTTAAGCACGCATATATTTTAATATTTATACACATATGAATAGATATGAATATATATACAAGAGATTCTCCACATAATCATGTAAAAAGCTTACGTAATATCAAAATATTTAGTTTGAAATATCTTTAATATATAAAATATTTATGACTTGACTTGTACTACCTACACATAAAGCGTTTAATAAATGTTTAATTGAAACTGATTTCGATCAGGCCACACTCTACGGTCCTTACTCTGCACTTCACCTTTTCATATTAAATTTATGTGATTGTTTGAAACATTGTTTGAAGCCCACTTTTTATTTCACGGAATGGAAAAATATTTCTCTCTCAATCGATTTAAACAAATATGTACCTTCATGTGTATGTCTGTCCATTCCTCTATCTAGCCATTTGTCCATATTAAGTTTATGTGAATGTATGAAGATACGTTTAAGTGGCTTAGTCTTCAAGGAGACTGTCTAGTTTTTATTTTACTAAATTATACAGAATCACTTTCTCAAGCGATTTAACCTGTATGTCTGTACGTCCATTCATCTCTCCGTCCATCACTATTAAGTTTGTGTGAATTTTTGCAGAAATGTTTAAGTGACTTAATCTCGTAAGAGACAGCCTACTTCACGAATTAGATTCACTTTCTGAAAAGTTTTAACCATGTCCATGTCCACATGTCTGTCTATCCACCAATCTATCTCAACATTTGTCCATCCGTCCATCACTTTTACTTACTTTTTCTGCAAACTTTTATTATAAAACACGCCTTTACATAGAGGTAAGAGATAAAAAAAGGTTTACTTTCAATAAAAAATTCTGTTAGAAAGTCTCAAAAACCGTCGCAACTTGAACATGAATCTTTTTAAATAAAAATGGACCGATGGACATTGCTAACCTTTAATATAATAAAAAAGGAACTGTAAACATTTTTAAACTTATGAAAATGAGATTATAAGACAAGTTCAAATAAAATTTATTATACTGAGAAGCTTTGGTAGATTTTAAGGAGCCATCCATATCACATCAATATGAAAATGTTCTCAAACGTTTAGTTACACGCATAAAGGTGTACATTTATGGCATTAATTTAAGTAAAGTGTTGTTATTGCTATTTTTGTTATTTCTCATTACAATTCAGCTCAGTTGTTATTCCATGAATTTCGTTTTTATTTTTATTATTTTTTGGCCCCCAACCAAACCACCTTAACATTGACTTTAGTACAATATGTAAACAACCACCAGCCATGCTCTCCAATATGTACAATACATTATGTGCCTTTAAATTATATAAGAATTATATACAAATGGCTACCTACACACATGCACTCTCTTACATGCAAGCATTTATATATGTATGCATAATTCCCATTAGGGAAATATTTCACTTCCCTAACCTTTAGTAATTGAATTTTTATTACTATTGAACTGGAGAGTACAGAAAACTTGCAGGAATTTTTACCTTTTTCCCGTTTTTTATTTTTGTTTTTTTTTTGTTTTTTTTTTTTTTGTTTTTGTCATTGTATTGCTTTATGCAGAAAATTCTTACATATAAATAAAATGTATAAATGATAGTTGTACATATATAGGATAAAAGTCCTTACGGAGTTGGCTTTTAAGATTGGCGGCTACAAAACAATTAAAATAAAACTACTAACCAAACCGTCATTAATTAACAAATATCCTTTAGATTAAACAAAAAATAAAGAAACATTTTTAAAAACAACAACAACAAATTCTATACTGTTTATATGTAAAATCAACATTGGTAGAGCTGAGATTTTATCTATTTATCATTGTCAAGCGTGTTACAGGGTTTGCAAAGCTTTTTTTCGACCCCAAATATATCTGATGTAGATCCAAATCTGTACGTTTGACGGCACTGTCCCTTGAGTTGGAAATAATAACGAAAAAATATATATTACCCGACCATATCGAGGGTTTGAAAGGGACCTTTTTTTAAATCGGATTGTTACTGAATTATGAAAATTTTTGCTTTGCATTTTTTAGGGATATTTCACTATACTAATGCAGAGGTGGCCTACATTGGCCACATCCACATTAAACAACTCTATAGAAAGTATTTTTGTGGAGGGACGGAAATGATTTGAGAGATTTGTTGAAAAATTTGTACTAAAACCACGCCCACAATTTAGAAATACATATAATAACAGTCAACGTGACAGTGACACATGAACACACGGACGACATATCTAAATCGACTCAGATTTTGATGCTGATCAAGAACATATTTAAGTTGAGGGTCTCTGACGCCTCCTTCTGGGTGTTGCAAACGAAATGACAAACTTAGTATATCCCCCATCTTATGTAAAGGGTATAAAAATTGTGGGCTTAAGCCAAAAATATATATAATATAATTATGTTGTTGTTGTTGTTGTTGTTAATCTCTCTACACTCGGAGGATTTGTCTTTATGTATAAACCGTTGTGAGGAAAAACAAAACTTTTATATACAACTTTTTTTCTTCTTTCAATTGATTTAACAACTTTACATTTTACAATACTTCGTGATTAGTAAACAATTATTATTTTCCGGATAATAATAATTTTTTTTGTCGCCCTTTTTCTTCTTCAGCAACTTCAATTTATTTTATATGCATTTTATTACACACAAAAAACAAACATCACACTCAAACACAGCACGTTTATCGGTGAACGCGACGTAATCAAGAGCTTCCAAACCAATCACGTTATAAGCTAGCGAACAACTGAAAAACTGAAACTTGCTAAACATTACAAAAAAAAGGAAGAAAAAAAAACTTCTCAAATATTATACAAAAATAAGCAAAGATAACAACAACAACAACATTAGCAACAACTATAGCATATCTGTAGCTTCACAAAACTTCGTGAAAGCAGAGGCAATGGTAGCAGTATGAAGTAACAGCAGCAGCAGCAGTAGCAGCGGCAGTAGCGAAGCTTAAGCAGTCAGTATTTAGTATGTACCAGAATATATAATATTTAGGTATGTGGATGTGTGCGTTATAAACATTATTTCCTTTGTTTTGTATTTTATTGTTGTTGTTGTTATTTATATAAAGTGTACACTCACAATTTATTATGTATGTGTGTGCCGTAGTATAATCATAGATGCGAAGCTCTTTTCACAGGGATCTTACTTTGGGAACGCACTTCTGCTTGGGTTAGTGAACTTTTTGTATGTGTGTGTGTGTGTTTGTGTACGTTTAATAACTTACCATGTTGTACTATATAGTGCTTATATAGCCATGTTTTTCACTCTCTACAATAATCGCCTTGTACGTGCATAGAGTGCAATTAAAAAAGTTTAAGCTTCGCTTTCATTCTCGTTTAGCATAAAAATGTTTTACTCTCCTGCATATATTGTAAACATGTGTATATGCAGAGACCTCTAAATGCCTGTGTGTATGTGAATGGATGGAAATATTTGTATTATTTCTTTATCACCGGCAAA
Source organism: Ornithomya fringillina (assembly GCA_963978525.1). Classification (NCBI taxonomy): domain Eukaryota; kingdom Metazoa; phylum Arthropoda; class Insecta; order Diptera; family Hippoboscidae; genus Ornithomya; species Ornithomya fringillina. The sequence goes on along the minus strand of OZ021691.1, from coordinate 30,454,407 downwards.
AAGTTTTCCTACTCTCTCATATTTAATGTCTCTCTGTCCGTTTTTTTTTGTTTACGTACAATTGTTTATTAGACTATTTTAACCAAACTCTCTCTTTGTCTCCTTGTCTCTCTCAACACAAGTGCTTTACTTTCAAGTTACTGTTAATATATTTACTTCCTCTTTGTATATGAATGTGCATGAAGAAAAGAGAGAGAGAGTGAGAGAGATAGAGCAAACCTTTGTACTTGATGCCTCAAACTATGAATGAATGAATAAAATGAAATAGTTCTTAAGGCAAATAAATTTGGCTTGGGCCAAATCTTAAATACCCTTCATACGTACATATAATTGGTGGGCGTGGCAGATTACCGGAATATGATTCCGCCTGTATTACGTATCAGCTTGCACATCGAATTGGACCCACGGACACGCAGGTCTAAATCGATTTTTTAGTGTCACTGTCGCCTTTTTCTGCTTTATTTTGGATACCGCCCTAACCAAGGACGTGGCCTGCCCACTTGTGGAACTTGGATTTATATTGAATGTGAAAGTTGTAGCTCTATGGTAAGAGTGAGACATGATTAGTGTAAATTGTGAGCGCGCCTGTGAACCAATATTGCTCATTTTGAAGCGGAGTAACTCCGTTGGGTAGGTCGGGATATGTAGAGTGAGAATAGCGCGTGATGACACTCGATTTAACTTTGAGATATCAGGAATGCAACCTGCTATTCTTCCTCTTACTCATTTGCGAAAAAAAAAGTTTTCTCCGCAAAAGAAAATTTCACCTAAAAGTTGCTTCAATTTGAAATAAATTGTAATATATTTTTATTTAAACATATACATTCATACATATTTATTTTTCATATCATATTAATGTGTTCATCAGTTAAAGTAAACAATTATCGGATAATTCATGATTAAATAGTTCCTACACGAAACATAACTTTACACGTGAACCTAAATGTTTTTTGAAAGATATCGAAGAAAAGTACAATTCAACCAAATGGCATTTTATGAAAACTTTATTATAATTATTCGGAGCCAGAGCCTGCCGAGCGTGCAAAGAATGACATATTATCTAAGCGAGATTTTTTCGATTTTTTACGTTTCTTCTTCTTGTCTCGCGACTTCTCATCACTCTTGTCCTCATTCGAGTTGTTAACGGAAGCAGCTGCCACCGCCGCTATAACGGTTAACTTTTTCAATTTCTCGTGCTCTTCCAGTTTTTGCAAAGTTTCTTGCTTAAGGCGCTCCAGTTCCTCCAACTCACGGGCCGTCTTCTCCTTTTCCATATCCTCTAAACGTTGCTTCTCCGCCCGTCTCTCTTCTTCACGGGCAATCTCTTTGCGCATATGATCTTTAAACATTTGCACGGCTTCGGCACGCTTCTGTTGTTTCTCACGTGTTTGCTTCTCTTTATCGCTTTCATTTGCGCCGTCTGCATTGCTGGCATTTGCCTTTTGTTCATTGTTCAGATCCAAATGCTTTTTGGGTGAATGACGAGTTTTAGAATGGGAACGAGTTCGAGAGCGCTGACGACTACGGCTGCGACGTGTGTCGCGTTCAATACCACGGCCAAAGCGTGGCCGGCCACGATCTTGGTTACGTTCACCACGTCGTAGTGAACGTGAACGAGAGCGGCTGCCGGAATGATCACGCGAACGTCGACGCTCAGCTGAAGCGCGCCGTCGTATAGGCGAGAGAGGATAACGATTGCGATAGCGATCCATGGAACGCGAACGACGACGTCGATCACCGAACGGATTAAAGCGCCTTCCCCGGAAATTATTTCGACGAAATGGTGAACGGAAACCCGGACGTCTATTCATATTCATGCGGCGATCCGGCGATCGACGACGCCTCATTGAGTGTGAACGCGATCTTGATCTTGAGCTGCTCTTGGATCGTGTCCTCGCTTTATACGGTGATTTTGAGCGACTTTTAGAGCGTGTTCGAGTTCTGGAACGTGAATGTTTAGCTTTCTCACGTTCGCGTTCAGTTTCCCGTTCCCTGCCGCCGCTGCCCCCACCGCCGCTACCACCACCAGCACTGCCATTTTTAGTATCTTTCGATTCCTTTTCATTTTTATGTTTATTGTCACGCGTGTCACGATTATGTGACGGATTTTCATTCGTATGACGTTCTTTACGCGGTGATGACACTCTCCTTTGCTGTTGTTGTTGTTGTTGCTGCTTCTGTTCTCTTGCTGATGATGATGTTTGGCCTTGAGCAGAGCCGCCGGCTTGTTGTTTCATTTTCTCTGATTCTGCAGGTAGTTCCACCTCTGTATCGCTTTCTCCTTGTTCATAATCTAAAGCATTCAAATCGACCGGCTTTTGCCGGGTCGGTGATAATTTTCTACGTTCCACATCTTTATCTTTCTCTCTATTAAACTTGTTGTCGAATTTATGTTCATTTGGTTTGCGTCTGTCCAAATCACGATCTCTCTCTTTTTGACGTTTTTGACGTTCTTTTTCTTTCTCCCTTTCTTTTTCTTTCTCTCTCTCTTTTTCCTTGTTCTTCTCTTTTTGTTTTTCTTTCTCCTTTTCCCGTTCCCGTTCCTTGTCACGCTCACGATCCCGGTCCCGCTCACGCACCCTTTCACGTTCTTTATCAGCATACTCTTTTTCTTTGTCTTTATCTTTAGGTATCGGTTTCTCCTCTTCACCACTCTTTCTTGCCTTATCCACTTCCTTACTTTCTTTATCTTTCCGTGAAGGGGAATGATGCTGCTGTTGTTGTTGTTGTTGTTGATTATGATGATGATGATGATGATGATCCTTATCTTCGCGTCCGTCGTCACCCGCCGATTTGGCATTTTGTAAAACTTCATAGAATGGTTTCTTCGAGTCTTTAGCCATCTCCTCATGACGTTTTTTTCTTTCAATTTCACGCCTTTTAATTTCCTCTTCTCTCACTTTCTTCTCTTCTTCGATTCTTTCCAAATCAGACATTTTGATTGTACGGTTTTGGGCTCGCTTCCAGTGTGGTGGTGTAATACTGCGCGAACGCGAACGTGACGGTGTATGAAAACGCTACAATTTATAAAAACAAAACATATTATATGAAAATATTGTCAGTCAACAATATCTTGGCAACTCTTTAATGTAATGCACACTTACAAATACACCCCTGCCTTTAATTATACGGCCACTGCGTGAAGTGGGCACCTTTTTCTTTGACCAGCCAAACGTTTTGTGTTCCGATCTGTCCAATCTATGATTCGATTCCCTCTCTCGGGAGCGAGGACGATCATCGCGCATTAAATATTTATTGGATACCTAGAAAAATTGTTGAAATTCTCTTATACTACAAAAGCCAACTACAGAAAATTGGACTAAAAACTAAAACTGAAGCATCAAAGGACAATTTTCGAGTAGAATACTAAAGAAGTAAAAAGCTTTCTTACTTCCGGTATTTCATCGGGATCAATTTTGGTAATAGTAGCCAAAGGATGTAGTTCACCTTCTTCCATCTCTGACATATCCCCACCCGTCTCTCCAGTTTCTTGGTCCGTTTGTGACCTAAATGAATAAATTTTAGTAAAACGTTGTCTTTTCTCATCACAAGAATGGCACAAAACCAAAACCAACTTTTCTCTATCTGCAGACTTGGAGCGTTTCTTCTTTTTCTTCTTCTCTTTACGTTTATTACGTTTAACACCTTCAGAATCGCTTCCATTCTCTTCAGCGGAAGATACCGAACGTTTCTTACGTTTCTTGTCTTTCTTAACTGATAGAAGGTGGAATGAAGGAAAAAAATTGAAAAAAAAACAAATTCTCTTTTGTTTTCTTTCTCACCTTTAATGTGTCGCACTAGTTCACCACAATTATTAATGATGGCGTCTTGCAATGGACGCGAATTACGATCTACAGGCAAATTTTCCAACTGGCGTACAATATCTTGACCCGATATCACTTCACCAAAGACAACATGAACACTGCAGAATGGACAGGCAATTATTAGTCATTTATCTACAATACAAGGCAATCGGTGCAATGATAACTTACTTGTCTAAATGTGGTGCAGGCTGTGTGGTACTACAATAAAAAACAGAAGAAGAAGAAAAAATATTCTTTACAGTGTTTTTGTCAGTCTATTTGAGGAACAAGATCGAAATGGTTGAAGTAGAATATTTTACAATTTTTGCATTTGTGAGCATAAGTGAAGTTTTAAATACACATACACACACACACCGTTGCATGATAATGGAGGGAAGGAGGGGAACAATCGATCAATCAAGACACCCAGCTAACCGTCATCTTCATCAGTCTTCTTGAGAGGTTGAAGAAAATCATCCAGGAGTCATCGGGAGCAAGGGAAGATCCAGGTTATTTCTAACAAACAACCCAGACCGGCCAGCCATCAGATGATGATTCACAAATTTGTACATCTTCTTGGGTTGCCACGCCTATGAAAACACCAGCCAGGGGGACACAGGATAACCAAAGACACAAGAGTTGTATCTTAGCTAAGGCCAGTCATCAGTCCTTTTAAAACCATTTCATGTGTTGCTCTTCATCCTCCCTGGGTAGTTTACCTTGTGTGTGTACAGTTACAAGTCTACTTTAATGCCTTTTATTGGTTTGGCCTCGTTTTACAAGCTAAATAAATTAATAAATAACACCATAAGAGCTTTTCTATTTGTTTTTATTATTAAAAAAAACAACAACAGTAACTTGTGAAAAGAATATAAAAAATGCACAATATTTCGCTGAAAAACAAAGGAATGAGTGAGCATTCAAATGAAGACCACACTCACGACCACCATAATGCGAAGTTGATGGCTCCAGTATGATCTGTATACAAAAATGGTTTGCTTAACAATATGTACTTACATAAAAAACTGAGAGCCATTGGTGTTGTTGCCGCGATTAGCCATGGATAGAAGAAAAGGGCGATCGTGTTTCAAAGTGAAATTTTCATCTAAACAGAAATTAATAAATTAATTAAAAAAAATTCAGAATTGAAGCATGTGTTCATAAATTTCATGAAATTAATTCTATTAATGTATGCATTGTTTGAGTTAATGACCTTATTATCACACAGCAATCTGTCAACATTTCAAACTAAACTTGATTTCTTACAAAAAATATTTATAATTATTGCTACAATTAAACAAATGTAATTACTAATAAAAAATATAAAACTACTGCCCGCCCGCTTCATAATTTTTCCTCAAATAATCCAAATAACACTTAACTGTAAAAACAAAATGGTTACTTTCACTTTTTAAGGTTACCTACCCTCAAAGGTGCCACCATAAATGGACTCGCCTCCCGTACCATTACCCGCAGAAAAATCACCAGATTGAACCATAAAATCTTTGACAACCCGATGGAATATGACATTTTTATAATGTAATGGTTTGCCCGTAACCAGGCCATTGCCCTTTTCTCCCGTACACAAAGCTCGAAAATTTTCAACAGTTTTCGGTGCCACATCGTTAAATAATTCAAACACTATACGACCAACTTGCAAACCACCCAACGAAATATCGAAGAAACAACGCGAACGTATTGTAGCATCGCCAACACTATTCGTCCCTACAGTCATTTCCTTTTTATTTTATTTGCTTTTCAATTGATTAAATATGCTTTAAAACTTTAATTCATTTATTTAATGAATTATTATTATGTTTAAACAAAATTTTCACAACTTTTCGATATGCACGCACAGACAAAATTGCTTTTATGAAAATTAATTTCAGGCAATTGTCAGCGTTTAGATAAATTATGAAATGAGCAAAAAAAAAAATCGCTACACTAATGAAAATAGCAAATAATTAAAGAAGTGAAAGGAATGCCTGGAATTTACTTAATACAGAGTTGTTAATATAAAATGGAAATAACTGTTTCGCATGTTTCAAAACACATTTCTAAGGAAAAAGCAATTTTTTGAAGCGCTTATTTTAATTTTCTTTCATATCCATTTATTAAATAAAGCACACAATTTATATATCCTATATTTTCAATAAAAATGTCGTGAAAAATTTACTATATGGTTTATATCAATATATTTATTAGTGTGTATATGTATATGTATAATTTTTTAATAACAAATAATGGTTCAAAAAGAACTAAAATACATGAATTAAGGCGAGTTTAGAACTCTCCTGTGCTTGTAATACATATTAATATAAAATAAAAACATTGCACCAATGCGCACCAATTAATCTTATCTTTCTTTTTATCAAATACACTTTTTCGTCGCAAATATTGAAAATGTTCACACATTTTATTAATGAATGCTTACATATCCGGATATTGAGAAAACTTACTCGACGGTTACGGATTTAGCTAAATTACGGGGACAATCAACATCGCAGCCGCGCAACACGGCAATGTGATATGATAGCAACTGCATTGGAATGACAGTGAGTACACCTTGTAGGCAATCGACCGTTTTTGGTATTTCCAAACTGCGTGATGAAAAGGCTTTCGTCTCTTCATCATCCTCCTGACAAATCAATATGGGTCGACCCTTGCGCGATGTCACTTGTTGCAAAGCGTTCATGCACTTCACATAGACCGGATCTCTTAGGACAATCATTATTACCGGCATCTCATCGTCCACCAAAGCCAAGGGGCCATGCTTCAATTCGCCAGCTAGAATGCCCTCGCTGTGCATGTAGGTGAGTTCCTTCACTTTAAGAGCACCCTCCAAACAGGTGGCAAAATTATAGCCACGCCCCATTATAAGAAGAGACTTGTGCTGATATAAATCTTTGGCCATTTCAGCGATTTTCACATCCAAACTGAGCACCTGCCGTATGTGTTGAGCCAGAGTGGCCAGTCCTTGTATGATTTCAGAGCGCCTTTGCTGCAGGGACAAGCGGTCATCGGACATAACCAATGCAAACATCACCAATGAGATGAATTGCGATGTGTAGGCTTTGGTGGAGGCTACACCAATCTCTGGTCCAGCATTGATGTGAACGCCGCAGTGTGATTCGCGGCATATACTGCTGCCCACGGTGTTGGTAATGCCAACAATTAGAGCGCCGCGTTGCTTGCAATAACGCAACGCCATCAGGGTGTCGGCCGTTTCACCCGACTGGGAGATGAAGAAGCAAACATCATCGCGAAAAATGGGCGTATTACGATCCAGAAAGTCTGATGCCAATTCCACCATAACCGGCAACTCGGTAAGCTCTTCCAAAAGCTGCCGCGTAGCCACTGCACTATGATACGACGTGCCGCAACCAATCAGCATCAAGCGACGGCAACGTTTAATTTCTGGTATATAATCTTTAATGCCACCCAACACCACCGTTTGGGTATCGAAGCGAACGCGACCACGCATGGTATTTACCACAGATTCGGGCTGCTCGTAGATTTCCTTCAGCATGAAATAATCATAGTTCCCCTTCATAATTTGTTGTATTTCCATTTTTAAGGTGGTGATCTCGCGAGCATGCGGGTCATCCAATGAACCGCGCAAACGATGAATGCTTAAGGCACCACCTTTAACGGCTGCCACATCATCATCTTCCAGGTAGATGACCCGGTTGGTGTGTTCGATGATGGCTGAAGCATCCGAAGCGAAAAAATATTCAACTTCGGTATCTTCCAGAGGCATAAACTCGGAATCTAAATGATCCTCGGCCACCGGCAAAATGGGCTGTAGACCATTACCACCCGCCCCGTGGGGACGATGTTCTTTGGCATATAAAATCGGTATGTGATCTGTGGCCAAGCGAGTTTTCGTTTTAATGCCCACCAATAAAGGTGACCCACGGCGCGATGCTACACATTCGCCGGGAAAATGGCTAGATTTTAAGGCGATAGCGAAAGCACCCTCTAGCTGTTGTATGGCCTGCTCCACCAACTCGCGAAACGTATAGCTGGGGTGTTGTTGCCACAAATGATGAACCAGTTTGGCAATAACCTCAGTATCCGTATCGGACTCAAACACATAACCACGTTTTTCCAGCAAGGTTTTCACATCCTTATAATTCGTAATGATACCATTGTGCACCACAACGAAACTGTTCATCTCATCGGAACGTTGAGGATGAGAGTTAATTTCGGAGGGTACACCATGCGTGGCCCAGCGGGTGTGGGCTATGCCCACATGAGATGTTATCTTTTGCAATGTAAATTCGTCCTTATTCTCATCTATTACTACAGCAATAGCATCTTCTAAAATCTTCACTTTGCCACTCCTCTTAACGATTAATACGTTAATGTTGTTTAAGCCAAGTGCATCTATAGCTACTCCGGTAGAATCATAGCCACGATATTCTAAACGTTTCAAACCATTCAACAATAATTCTAAAACTTCATGTCGTGTTTTTGGCGTTAAATAGTTTAAATAGGCAAATATTCCGCACATTTTTGGAGAAAATTTATTAAAATATGAACAGAACAACTAAAGTATATTCCACTTATCTAAAAAATTCTATCACCTCAGCTAGAAACACACCTTTAATTAGACGTAGTTATATATTTATTTTTTATCAGTTCTATTTTTTTCTTTTTATTTATTTTTGTTCAAGAAAAGAAACAGGAGACACCGGGCGTAGATGTGTAAACAAGTTACAGCTGCCTGACAATGTATGTATGTAAACATTTTTTATTATAAACAATTATTTAAGAATAATTGTAAGGAAACTTCAATTCAATTGTTGAAAACATGTGCTTTAAATGAAAGAAATATATAAACATGAATTTCTTTTAAAAGTAGAAGTAATTCAAAGATCTTTCTGTGCGTTTAGTAATGGCAGGGTTGTTAAAACGAGACATATTCTTTAAAAATTGATAATTAAATATTATATAGGCTACATATGAAGGGGAATACCTAAAAAACTTAATTATTCTATTTATTTCTTAATTGACTACAAAGGAGACGTTAATTTTAAAGACAATATGTCTAACAAAACACTGGTAAATTTATACTAGTATTACAATACATATTATTGATTACATTTTAGTAAACTCAAAGGTATATTTACATCAAACCATTAAATTATTTATTTATTATTTACTATAAAAAGGTTAGTTTTTTAAATATTTTTTTAATTATTATGGCTCTATAGCAACCTATTATTTACTTATCTGAAAATGTTTTATAATTATCCGTTAAAGAGAATTTATAATTCATTATGTTAAAAAGAATTTATAAAATATAAATAAAATCTAATTTAAATAGAATTTACTCATTAGCAGTTGAAAACACATTCATGGTTTATAATTGTTAAAATTTATTAAACATTTTTTATTAATAGATTCGCTTATTGGTAAAACACAGAGATGTTATTATTTTTACTGTGTACTTTACATAGCATTTGCTCTACATACGTATTATCAACGTTCTTTTCGAAGTTTTTACCAAAAGGCAAAACCACATGTCTTCTCGGTCGTACGAGTTTATTTAATAAATTTACTCGTTATTATGGTGTAAAGTCTTGTAAAAGTGTAACAATATTATAACTAATAAAAATTTCAGTTGAAAAAACCTAAAAGAAATTCTATTAAAAGTGTAAAGTAATAAAAAAATTGAAAATTAGAAAAATTTTTTTTTTCCAATCAACGTAAAGGAAAAAAATCATACACCTATATACACAAGTAAACCGTGCTTTCGTATATTGTTTGCGTCTGACATTCAATGAGTTTGAGTTGTCAAATTACGTTACTATCGCTTTATGCGTTTTATGTGATTTTCTTCTCTCACTAAACTTGCCCCTCCATAATCGGATAACGGTTTATATTTCGGTTTTGCGGTGGTATATGAACGAAAAGTTGTCTAAAGAGGAATTTGTACAAAAACAAAGTAAAATTTAGAGAGACTGAAAAGTGGTTAGGTAGAAAAAATAGCAAAAGCAGAAACAAAACTAATAAAAGGATTTTTGCTAACATTTCTTTTATAAATTACTTGGAATAAAGTACTTTTTGGATTTGTTTGAACAACAGGTATATAATATAGTGATTAGTAATAATTATGTGAGTTACGTTAAGCTTTTATATGTTACGTGGTTTAAGTGCATTTCTAACCCTGGGAAATTATACTTTATTCAGAAATTATCAATTATTATGAAATGTATGTGCACGCATACACGTAATTCATAGTTTGCTTATGATTTGACAAAAATAAGAAGAGGAAGGAAAGACATTATCGAAACTAGGTAATTCTCTTGTTGTTATTTACATATTCTCATTCGTATGTTTGTATACAACTCCTGTTTAAACCGATTGGGATCGTAGCGTGTTCAGTGCATTTTAAAAAATATCAATTTCTTCTGAAGTAAAAAATCCAAAACAATTATTTTACATTGAAAAATTACAATTTGTCTTTATATTATAATAAGAATGACTTTAATTTGGTTTGACAACTTGATAAATAAAGACGTTATGGTCATCTGTTTTGCAACTGTGCTTAAAAAAACTATAATTTATTAAATAGTAATAGTAAGAATATAGATTAAAAATATGTTCAATCATTTTAATTTTATTTTATCTTTAAAACGGAACATTACTTTTGTAACATAAAATGCAACTCTGTGAATAAAAAGCATTTTCTCTCTCTTTGTGAAATGATTTTCGAAAAACATCTAAACAGCTGGTGTTGCTGTCATTCTGTCTCGTTTTTATTTTTTGCTTTACTCGATATAACGCCGCTCATACGTTTTCATACATGAGTACGTGTGCGTACGCTTGTGAATAGATTCTAACCTCACATCACATATTTTTTTCAGGAAAAAACAATCGGTGGAAGAGGAAAAATATTTATTACAACACATTTAATAGGGAAAAAAATAAAAGTGTGAATTTTTTCAATAAAAATGAAGTTTCTCCATTGAAATGGATTAAAAAATGTGTGGAAATGCAAGTGATTTAAAAGACAACGATTGCTTATGAAAAAATGTGCTTGACTGTAATTGCGTGCGTGTGTAAATATGTCTGCAGCGAATCTACGATGATTTTGTAAAAAAAATTGAAAAAAACTACAATCTGTAGCAATATTGTCAGTTTTTTTTTTATATTAATAAAAATTGAATCCACAACAACAATTTTCTTATAAACTCTAGTCCAACCGCAAGTGGTTTCTGTGAAACTCAACTGTGTGACGAAAGTTCCTCTATATTGTTGTGGACTTTTTTCTTCGCCATTGTATAACAAGAGCAGAACAATGTTCATATAAAAAAAAAAAGAAAAATGAAACGCTAATAACAATAATAATAATTCAATAGGAAAAACTGTACAAATATTGGTTATCAATTTTATTTTCCACAATAATAAAGCAACAACAATACAACAACAAGAGAAGAAAATCAACTAAACCGAACCATTACAAAGCTAATTTTTACCACTTAATTTTTGTGTCACCAGAAAACATCATTAATATAATAAATTATGTGTGTATGTATGCGGTTTCTGTACTAGCGTAACGAGACGATTACTTATTTACTTATTAGATAATAAGTATTATATATATATTTTTAATTTATTGTTGTTTTTTTACATTTTTTTTTTAGTTTGGAATCGTAAAAGCAAATCTCTTTCAATAGAAAAGGAAATTTCGTGGGATTTTGTATATGCAAGGAGTTTGCAGGGAATCTTAAATTTATAAAAAAAAAAAGCAAGCAAGGAGAGAGAAAGAAAAAGGAGAGGTTTTATTAAAGTTTTTACCGATTCCGGAGTAAATAACGCATAAATACGTTATTGTACTTCGGGGGGGATTTGTACCAAGGCGAAAAGAAAGAACATGTCGACCAAGGAAGAAACTTCGCCACCATCAGTAGCTGCAGCTGCAACCCCAGCAGCAGCATCGGTATCAGGACCGGCATCTGTAACAACAACAAATGATAATGGCAATGGCAATGCTAGTGGCAGTAGCGGCGGTGGCACTTCATATGCTAACGTTTTGCAAAATTTAGATGCCACTGCTACTACTACTACTACTACTAAAAAAAGCGCAATTACGAATGATTTTATTAAAGAGCCGACAACCACACGTGGAAGGGTAACAACAACAAAATCCTGGGCTGATGATTTACTATTGGATGATCCAACCAACAACACACCAACATCAATAACAGCAGCAACAAATAATAATGATAATGAAATAACGGTTTCTTGTGCATTAACTACTGGTGAAAAACGGGCAGCAGCAGCCACCAATACAGACACGACAGCTGAAAATTCTTCCGAGGTGGATGACAATGCCGACTTTGTGCCGGTGGTTTCACATCATCATCGTCGTGATCGCAAGAAAGCACGCAAAGATAAAACGCGTACATCGCAAGTGCTGTCCAACACTAATGTAAATAATGGTAATGGGGCCGGGTCTGGTATGGGGGGCGGCGTTAACAATCAAAAGCAATCTGTTCATCAAAAATCAGGTGGTGGGGTTGGTCAAAACAATCAACGCCGTAATACTAATATAGCACAAGATAAAAATAATGGCGGTAGCCACAGTGGTGGTGAAAAACGCACCCGACCACGTCAGCGCGGCGGTGCTAGTCCACGCAAAAATACCAGTTCAAATAATATAGCAACAGCTACACCAATGACAACGAAAACAATCAAAGAGACTTTGATTAATTCCAATGCGGAAAATATTGGCGGCTCGGGCACGCTCAATGATTCTAAAACATTGAACGATAATGAGAATGTGGGTCATCTCAATGGTGCTGGCACAACGGCTGCTACTACAGCTTCTGCTGCTACAGGTACAAATGTTGCGCAAGCTAAAAAGTTTGTTGCGGCACCGCCACCCAAAGTGAATGCTTGGAAGGTAAGTGCAATAATATGTAATTAAGATTTTTTTTAGACGGAGAAATGTTTAAAAGCAAATCACCCAATTTAACAGTTATATTCAATTTATCAAGTTAGAAATTCTTGACATTTAGTACGTTAATTTTTCTCTTATTTAAAAGTTTGTGCTAAATTTTATTATTTAGTACACGAATTACATACATTGTCACTAAAGCACCGACATTTAAATTTATTTAAATAATGAAATTTGGTGTCATATTAAATGTTAACGCTTGTACTAAAGTTTAGTACTAAAAATTGAAAATTATTTTTTAATATTCTACACTTTATTAAGCAAGTAATAGAACACACGTTTAGTACTTAAATATTATTTAGTTTCTTAACTTGTGTACGTTTTTTGTATGTTTGTGGTAGATATTATTTATTATACAATACGATACAATACAAATTTTAATAGTTTTCGAACTCAAGTATGTAGTTTTAGTTCTAAACTATTGAAATTTTTCACAAATAATAAACTTTTGTGCTGAAGTACTTTTTGTAATATTCGATTAATTAAAATAATAATCACGAAATTTAGTACTTAAACGTTTGTACTTAAACATTTGTGATATTCCCTTAAATACTTTTAGTACACATAATGTTTAGCTGTAACAGATAGTTACTTGTTTTTAGTACCAAGGTACTAAAATCTAGTACTAAATCTAAACTTTAATGCTCGTTTTCTTGGTTGTAGTACTATTGTAGACTATTTAACAAATGCTTTAAATTTCTTAGTTTCGCCGGATCTAGTACAAAATTGCAGTAATTTAGTACCAAAGTAGAATTTGATAAAATTTTAGCACACACTTAGTACACTTTTAGTGCTATTTTAGTATAATTTTAGTACCAAATTGTCGTGTTTTAGTACTGCAAAGTAAGCAATCCAATTTACTCGGAAATGTACCAAAATTCTTAACCGAAAATGACGACTATAAAAAACACAATTTATTACCATGCTGGCATAATAAAACATTTTCTTATAATTTAGTTATAGACTTGGAAACCCCTCTAACACTATTTCGATTAAAACAACTAGTCCTGCCTTTTACCAATTAGAGCACATTACACATTATCTTGTAGTTTATGCATTTATACCAAAACCTGATAAGCAAAGCACATGTAGCCAGTATTAACCAGTAGTTCAGCCAAAGCCACTCCGCACAAGGCGATGGTAAGCATTAAAACAAGTTGGAATAAATAATTGCTACATATATCCAAATAGCAAAAACAACAACAATTTTAATTGAAAAGTAGCCTAAATAGATTTTTGAAGTAAAAAAAATCGAGTGCTTGTTGCCAATGGCATTTAAGTGCTGTAGAGCAACACCTCCCTCCATTCTATACTAAATCATTATATAACACCATGCACACAGTTTAGAGAATGCCAAAATGCCAACCAAGCAGTCATCAGCAGCCAGACGCGTGACTAACGTATTAAATGTGTAACGTTTAGCGTATAAAAATGATTTTTTTTTATTATGGTTTTTACCTCTCATTCGACACTATATTAGGTGCAGATAAAAATATAATATATCCAATACACACACACAAGATGTCTTTCCTCTAACCGCTAATATATGATTAACAAATATTGAAAAAGGAAAAAAAATCGTTCATAAACCACAAAAATTATAAAAAGATTCAAGCATCAAAGTTTATTACTTTACGTTCTGTAAACATATCTGTTCGCACTAGTGTAAAAATAAAAATGTGTTACAGTTATTCTGCAAGCAAATTGAGAATTGTGAGATTGTAATCACCCACCACACTGTTTAATTATAATCAACAAACACCATGTACATGCACATGTACAAGTATCAGGACTAATTATGAAAACTAGCCAAAGACAATTTTTACATATATTCGCTGTGTGGTGACTGATTAGATTGTAACATGCTGATAAAAACACATAATGTGTGTAGTTAGCTGTTTATATACAGAACGAACATACACATAATGTAAACCACGTGGTGGATTAGAGCCAAAACATACTCAAATCATTTCAAAAACGTTCCACATCTATACACAACATGAGCAAGCTAGCTTATAAGAAAAAATGTGTTCCACACACCACACACCATGTGCGTTAATGGATTAATTTCTCGTGAACGTGTGTGAACATGTCAATATTTGTTTATGTTGTTATGATTGCTGTTGCTGTTGTGTTGCTTTATGTACTTACGAAATTACTTAATAAATAAACGACATTAAGCAATATTATGCAATACATTAAATTTACATATTATGCATGCATGTGTGTATGCATGTATGTTTGTGTACTTAACACATTGATAATGAAAACATTGTCTGTTTGTTTACATTTTGTTAACGTCAGGGTGTACAATGTTTATATTAATAACATGACCAGGTGTGAGGAAGGAGGAGAGATTACATTTGTTGAAGAGAACAGAGGACGGGGTGATACAGAGCGTATAAGCTGTTTTGTATAGCAACAGTTATTAGTTATTGTTATTTTTTAAATATTTATTTATTTTAAATTTTTTCATGTTAATTGAAAGGTACTGAACTGAACTGTACTGTAATTCAAACGTATTTTACCAATTTTTAAAGAAAAATAAACACTCAGAAGAAAACTGAATGACTCGCACAAAATATATGTATATGTAAAGGTTCTCCAATAGGGACATAACAATTTTTGTATTCTAATACGAATGTACCCTTGAATATTTTTCTTGATTTTTCAACATCAAAACGTCACTCAAGGTTAACATTTTTATCATGCTGAAGCTTACAAACGAGTAACGCATATGGAAATTATTAAAAATTAATTTTGCGTAGGTAGTCTTTAACTTTAGCAGCGCTTACTCTAATTTTCGGTCGTTCCACCAAACAGGGTGGGTGTATTATAGGGCATAAATTCGAGTCAAAATATTTACGATTGGAAATGTGCCATTGAGCCTCTAGATCATTTGAAGTGCCAAAACTTATGTTATGTTCTTATTGAAAAATCACATATATTCATAATCCTCCCCTTTTTTTATAAGCGCTGAAAAATCCTTTTTTTTTTTCTTTAACAGTTTTTGAGTTATGGAAAAAAACACTTAAAAAATCCATTGTTTAATTGTGGGGGTGTCCTTTGATTGGTTTTGGTCTACCTACCTACCTATCAACCTGTATACCTGAATTACTAATATTCGTGTCAAAGATGTTGAAGGACAACGTTTACTTTAGACGGACGTACAGACATGGCTAAATCGTTTCACAATTTTATGCTGATCAAGAATAAATACTAACATATAATATTATATATAGTGGGCAGTATCTCCCATATATACTCCTGATGATGGGTTTAAAAAGTCTCATTTTCATGTATTTAGGTAAAAACATGTCCTCAAACCTAATTTTCATCAAAATACCATAAAATCTGTGGGCAATCTGCTGTGCTATACAAATTTACTTCAACAGACGGATAGACGGACATGCTTAATGGGTTTACAAAGTGTTTCTTAAGCGATTCTCTTTAACCCTTACAAGTAGTGTAGGGTAAAATAATATAAATAAAACATTTTGGTATCAAAACATATCAACCAAATATGAAAACTGTGTGTGTAAACATATGTCAGGGTTATGAAAATACGAATTATGCTGTGTGTATTCATAATGATGATTTGTTTACATTTTTTGCGGCACAAAATAAATATTATTGTCCTCCTACAATAATTTCTTTCAAATAAACATAAACATGTTAACAAGATATGAATACGAGTGATTGCTGACGTTTCGTTCATAATACCCTTAAAACGCATAAACAATAACATACTGCGTGATAAAATTTGTGCATAAAATGTAAATAACAGTAAATTAAAATGAATTTCTGTGCTACAGTTTATGGTTATAAACCAAAACTGTAAAATATTTTAGCTAAGACTTGACTTGAGAACAGTTTTATTTTTTACATGACAGAAAATGTAAAAAAAAAAAATGCAAATTTACATGGATTTGTATGAATGTAATTGAGTGTTGCTTCTAACTAAAGTAATATAATTACTCTCTCTCTCTCTCCCTTTTGCTCTGTCATTTATTTATACTATACAAAGCCAGAGAGGGAGAGGGAGAGTAGTCAAGTTTTCTAATAACTACATTTATCATTTGGAAAAAAAGGGGTTGCCAAGTCATTTTTAGAGAACTAGTGCAGTCTAGAGTAAATGAAATTTTTTTTTATAGAAAATAAAAACTCAGACAAGTTTTACACAATATTGTGTGACCTCTTTCTGTACTTGAAGGGGAAATATTGTAAATTTTCATTGAGGAAACTATCTATTAAGCTTTAGATTAGACTGAACTGAACCATGTTATAGACATGCATACTCACAATTACAGATTTCTCATAACTGTGTTAATACAATTCTAAATGTTTTTTATGTTGTTGATGTTAAATCGTACTTTTAGTAATTAGAGTTATGCTAGAAATATAATATTTACCAGTAAATATAATTATGGTAGCGTAATATATGAAATAATGCGCAGTTTTTAATTAAGATCCACATGAGAAATAAGAAATTTTGTTGTGTTAGCCAATAATTAACAGTAGATTAAATGTAAGTTATAACAAGTCGGTTCTATTCGAGCCCTTAATACCCTACAGTACTTAGTTTTACACTTATTCAAACATATTATAATTAATTGAATTGGATCCGTAAAAGTGGGTAAATAAGCATTATAAAGGTTAGGGGTTGTAAAAATGGTACTACATGGTCAAAATTAATGAATTACTTGATTTTCAAGCTAATTTAAGAGTCAAAAATCTAACTCAAAAGACTTTCTTTTCAGTAAAAATATATAAATATTACCTATAATACCTAACCTAGAAGTTATATGTTCTAACATTGGATCATTTTTAGAACCTTACTCTTTATAAATGATTTTCACAACGTATTTTTAATCTAATCTGGACTGCTGTTCATTGATACTTTTAAACAAATCTATAGGATAAAGCATCAGTCGATCGTAACCGATCATAATATTTTCGGTTAATACACGTATAAATGCTTCCATTCCATCTCTGGGCAATTTTTGGCATACTATACATAGGAAAAGTATGACAAAGCATGCTTTTTATATACAACCGCTTTGTCTGTTTTGCAATAAAGAATTTGTCATATTTTTTGTTTTTTTGTGTATGTTTCATAAGAAATTTCACAAATAGTTGTCATCAGTGCAAAAGTAAACAGGAATCAATACACAATAGATTCGAAATTGTCTTCTATTTGTTGTATTACTGAAGCGAACAAGTGATGTTAAAATAGCGCAAATAATATTTCTCGAAGCGGATTTTAATAGAAATTTGTGTAAATAATTTATGAACACTTCCATCAGGTGAATATTTATTTATTGAAAAGCCTTCATAGTGTGACTCTTCTTATCATAATAAAATTAAACAAAAATTTACGTTTAATTTTCAAAACGTGTTCACAGAACTAATAACTTTCTCCAAGATTGTGATAATTTTAATGAAATGTTAAATAAAAACCTTTCCTCAACAATCCAATGGAATGGAATGGAATGGTTGGTTGGTTTCTTTGTTTTTCTTTACATTCTGTTTTGAGGGAGTGTAAAAGTAAACCGTTAGAAATACAATAAATGGATGTTTTTTTATACTAATTTATTGATTTCAATTTTTACGCATTCCTTTCTGGCTTTTATTTCAATTTCAGTACATTTCTTATTATTTTGTTTTTTATAATTACATTTCTTTTCCTTTTGTTACTTTCATTTGTTTACAATTTTCATGACATTCAAACTGTTATTGAGTATTCGTAGAACGAATTGTTGTAAAGACGGGTAGAGAGTGTTTTTTTAGAGAGAACTACATAGCGGTGTATGTGTGTGTATGTGGAGCTGGTGAGTGAGTGCAATGTACTGTTTTTATGTCAAGCAATCTTACAATGGTTTGGTAACCCTGGAAAATTGTATTCAATTATGAAATTACACATAATTGAAACCGTTAATATTAGACAGTGAGGTGGGGTGGTGGGGTCTTAATGCAAAATAAAATAAAACACTAATAAAAATTGCTTTAAAAAAATTTGTCTTGTAGTGGGAATGCTTCACTAAATAGGCTCTTTTGTAAATTGTGGGCGTGTCTCACACACACCATTCGAAGGATACCAGATCCATTGAATAAGAATAAAGGCCTCTAATCGATACATTATTGAAATGCCTTCACAGATAAAATTTCCAAATGGGATGAAATATTTAATATACTCAAGCGCTAAGTAAGACGCGAACAGTTACTCACAATTGGGCGTATATACGAAAAGGCCTCTAAACGACGGTTCCTTATTATATTACAATAGCAATTAAAAGCGATGATGACCTTATATGAAAAGAAATTAAAACAAATAAATGAATTTTTTCTCCCTCTCTCTGTCTCCTTCTGTTCTCTATTATTTACAATCTCTTTGAATTATAATTTTTAAAGTTTAACCAACATCACGTTTCATTTAATAACAAAAACGTGAAAAGTTATTATTGCTAAAACCATACAAAAAAAAATATATATATATAAAATTTAAAAAATATAAAAAAATAAAAAAAAAAATAATCAAAACAAAATAAATAATTTACATTAATAAAAAATATCAGCTAATTTTGAATATGACATATTAATAAAGGAAATGATTGGTGGAGAGAGAGAAGAGAAAAAGTTCAACTAAGAATAATCGAGAACGCGCTATAACATGCATTTCCATTTTTTGATGAATGACCTTAATAAATGATTGTGTGTTAGTTTTTCTTTCTCTCTCTCTCTCTCTCTTTCTTTTATTATTCCTCTTATTCTAACATTTTTATGTGCTTGCTCTGTTGTTGTAGCGTTCAATATAGAAATAAATGCCGTGATTTTATTAAATTAAAACGACAAACATGTTCTTGAGTTCTCAGCAGTGTTTAGTGTTATTGTTGTGGTTTTTTTTTTGTTTTTGTTTAAACTTTTTGTTGTTGTTGAAATAAATAAAAACAATCTATGGTCTGGCTTCGTTCGTTCAATTGAAACGCAGTTTACTGATTAAATATAGTTTGTATGTTACGTTCCACTCCGCGAAACTTCTTTTCTTTCAAATAGAAGTAAAGTCTAGTTATTATCGCCAAATCTTAAAACACCCTCCACATCTATATACAAACAGTGGGCGTGGCAGGTGTATGATTACGCCCTTTAATAGTGTATGTATTAGGCATTAATTTGTAAGTCGATTATGTTTTTTTTTTTGTAAATTGCGGGCGTGTCTGTTATGCGATCACGCACATTTATAACATTCGATGGGGTAATTATAAATATGTGGACCAAATTTCAACTTTATCCTTCACTTTATGTGGCAAATGAATAGATTTTTGTCGATTGTGGGCGTGGCATGGGACCAATTTCGTCTTATTTAAGTAAAGATCTGTGTGTGAAAATAAAAATTGACGAAATTTCCCAAAATTTACGACCGTGAGAATGCCACAAGGCAGAAAGACGTTCGGACACACGGACATACGTGTTTATATGGGCTCAGTTTTTCATGCTGAACAAGAATATATGTACTACTGTGGGATCTCTGGCAAACTTTGTGTTGCAAATGGTATGACAAACTTAGTATACTCCCCCATGTGGAGGGTATAAAAACTTATTTACTATACAGTAGCAGTAGCTTTGTGGAGAGAAGAGTTTAAGTGCTGTATCCCTTTCATTCGATTGCTGTTATTTGCTCTTCTTCTTGTTGTTTTGTTTAAATTATGTGGAATGCTTGACTTGTTATCTACACAAATTTTATACGGTTACTATTTACTTTTCATATACACACATTCGGTACATACAGACAAACGATTATTATTATAATTACTATTGAGTAAGAAAATGGCTGTTTATTTATAACTCCTACGTGACCAAAAATATGTAGATTCATGTATTATCTGTTGAAAGTGTGCTACGCCATAAGGAGATGAAATATTTATTATGCATGTATGGGTATGAACGTATGTACATAATTTATATATTAATGAAATGAATACCGGTATGAAACCTGCTTTTCAATAGTTTGTTATTTCGTAAACATTCGTACATTTATATACTAAGGTTGTCACTCCGTTTGCAACACCGCGAAGAAAGCATCGGAGTTCTTAAAAGTATTTTTAATTAGCCTCAAGATTTCAGTCGGTATAGACATGTCTGTCCATATGTGTGTCTGTTTATACCCTAAAGGTGGTAAATTCTGAGACATTAATCTGAAATTTTGTATATTTCTACTTTCTACATGTAGAACGCTGCTTCAATTATGCCAAATTGGTCAAGAGCCACGCCCATAATCAACAAAAATCTATCTATTTGCAACAATATCAAAATTCGAGACACATATTAATATGTAGCACTTTCATGGGTGTACCAGAAATGGGCGTAATCGGCTAATAGGCACGCCTACAATTTACAATAAACTATATTTGGGTTCAAAATTTCAATTGTTTGTTAACGAATAATAAATACACTATTAGAGGATGCAATTAGGTTTATGCCACGCCCCCTATGGAGGACTTGATGTAGGGTATTAAAGATGCGAACTAAGCCAAATTTTAGTTTCTTATTTGTTTTGTATTACAGTTGTTGTTATTATTATTATTATCATTGCTATTGTTGTTGTTGTTGTTACTTAACTCTTGTTATCTTACGCCTGATATCAGTATTTTGTTATTATTTCTTTAATCATGTGAAAGGAATATCTTTCCAAATGGTCAAAGATCATCTTTTTTTTTTTTTAATAAGAGAATATTTTAATCGGTGTTTTTGAAAATTGATTTATTTTTTAGGGATATATAACCAAACAGGATCTTATATAACCGCATACTTTAAACATAGACTTGGACAAAAAAAAAAAAAACATTGATTTGGCTGCTAAATTAGTTGTTGCCTCTATAAGCAATATTTGTAAAAATAATCTAAAGCCATCTTTTTAAAAATATCTAGATTTAAAAAGATCTAAAAAAGAAATTTGTCGAGTAATTGATAAAGTAACCAAATAGTTTATTTGAAAAATGGACTTGGGTCATTTTGAAAAAAATAAATCCATTAATCTCTTTGTTATCTTTGTCGTTCTTGTAAAAAACTTAAAAATAGTGGCTTAATGATATGAAACGAAAAAAATTAATTGAGTAAAAATATTTTAAGATAATTAGATTGCAGTTCGTCTATATATATACTTCTTGTAATGAAAGTATAAGTTGCCAATTAGATAAAGAGAGAGAGAGAGAGAGAGAGAAAGAAGGGAGTACTCAATAGTTTTGTTATTTACGATTACATCATTCTCTTTTTTCTTGCCACATGACAACGCACTAATTTTGTATAATTTATAGTTTATTTATGTAATTTTTCGAAGGTGACACTTTATGTTGGATTGTCATAGATAAATACATAGCCAGGGCTTATATTTACTTATTGTTTATTATCTACTTGTCACTTATGAGATATTAACCAAAAATGACGAAAAAAACACAGGGTCGTTACAAGTAAGGTTAATTGTTTCAGGGTTGCCGTTTCTTATACAACATATTGGCCAGAGGTTCTTCCTGTCTTGTTGTTTGTATTCAAAGGTTTTTCTAATTAATAATACCAAAAAACAATTTGTTGTTGTTATTATTGCGGCTATTGCTAAATAAGGAAAACATAAAAATGTTAAAAATTCAATGCTCCGCTCAATTTAAACTGTGTTCACCTTCTTAGTGTAAGATTAAGTAAAAAAAAAAACATTGAAAGCTAAATAAGAAGGTATAAGAAGAAGCTAAATCGTTCATGTCCACCATTTCGGATGGCCTTAGATTCGATTTCCGCAAATATGGGGCCTAAAATCGCCACTCACTTCGATCTTTTAAAAAAATCTACAAGATCTTAAAATATAACTTTGGCCTGGCAATGATGCTTATGTAGTTTTTATGTGGAAAAGCGCTTAAAAATTAGTTAAAAAGCTCTAAAGAAATATATTTTGTTTGGGTTTTTGTTTGTTATTTTTTTCAAAAAAGGCGTGTCCTAAAGGATTTGTACTAATTTTAATACCAACTTGCATATAAAAGCAAGTAATGTTCCTGTCAAGTTTGAAAACGTTATCTCAACTTTGCCACCAGGAGAATGTTTCCAACAGATGAATGGACAGACAGATGTTACTAAAATGGTTCAGAAGTTCTTGCTTGTAGAACTTTTTATATGTTCTAAGTGTTGCCAAAGTTTTGATTCACAAATGACAGTTGATTCAATGGTGGATTCTTCTTTAAATTAAGCACAATCAGTTAAGAACCACGCCCATTATCGTTAAAAATTCATTTAAAAAAAAGTTGAACTTTCGTGGAGGTATTTATAATTGGCTCATTTATCGATATTTTAAAAATGGGCGTGGTCGTATAACAAATACACTCAAAATGTACTAAAAATCTTTTATTTGGTTTAGAAGTCTTTTATTTATTGTAGCGTTAGTTAAAAATGGGCATTACTTTTGTACATGCCACGCCCTTCAAAGAGTATAAATAAATATATATTGGGAGTGTATCCAAAAGTTGGCCTAAAGCAAAAGTGTCCGCTGTCTTTGAAAAGATTAAGAAGCACTGCTCTCCAGAGCCTATTAACATAACTAGTCAGTCAGCCTTGCATGATGTTTTTCTATTGTGAGAAATATATTGGATGGTGTGTATTAGAGTGGCGTACGTGTCATAGAGCACGTTATAGAGAAAATGCTAGACACTCTCTTTGTGAGTTTACAATGGCTTACCACGCACTGTATGAAAAAAAATGGAGAAGAAATGATTTTTTTTTTTTATAATTAAGAACACCACCTGCCAGGGTCATTGGTTTATTATTATTGTAATAAATGCATAAAAAATAAAAACAATAGTTTTTTTTCTATATTTTCTAGAGATACGCAAACAAATTCTTAAGAAATGAAAAAAGTGTTAAAATAAAATGCGTCTTTGTTTTTAAAATATAGGGTGCGATATGAAACAAAAACAAAAATAAAACCATAAACTTGTTGTTGTCTTTCCTTCTTCGGCATGATGTGTGTATACCGGTGTTTACGTTATGTTGTTGTTTTCAATGATTTTATACATTGTTTTACTCTGGCCCAAAAAATAAAATGTTTGTTTTTGTTTTGGTTTGTAATGTTTTTGGTCTATTTTGTTGTCGTTCTTTCTTTCGTTCTTTCTTTCTTTATGTTTATTCACAATTTGCTCTGCCTTACTTGCACTTAGCTTAGCTAAACAATATACACAGCAGGCGTTCATTTATGCCTAAAAACTGGTTACACACACACACATGCACACGCACACACATTACCCACTATTTCTTTTTTTTTTTTTTTTCTTTTTGTGTACTTTTGCTCACGTAGACACTCGGCATAGTGGTGCGGCTGTATTGTTTTATTATTATTTTCTCACTGCGCTAGTCGCACTGAAATCAGAATATTTTCAACAGTCAGAGTAATAACACGCAAAGTCGCTACAATAAGTGCTTAAAAATAAATTAAATATACAAAGATTTATATATAGATTTATATATATGTGTATATATTCTCAGTTTCATTATTATGCTTGTAATTTTACAATAAAATAAACTGTTTAATACAATCGGCGTTTATTGGGTCAATATTTTCATATAAAAGAAAAAGAAAAAGAAGAAGAAGAAGAAAAATGTTGCATAAAATTTAAATCAGTTATAAAATTATATAAAAAAGAGAAAAAACAAAGACTATTTTTTCATTAAATTTAAACCTAAATCGATTGATCGAGTGATTGATTAAAGGTTCTAAGGACTCTAACCTGAGACATTTTTTTTTTTTTGTTTTATATAAATAACAATACCTGGCCGAGAAAGTATTGTGATTATTGGAAAAACTCATTTTGGTATGTATGTGTGTGTTGTGTTTGTGTGTTTATTATTAAATGAAATTCTCACCATTTTAGAAATTTGTCGATTCATTAAGAAAAAGAAGTTTTTGGTAATTTTCCATTGCGTAGAGTTATTAGAGTTGAAGAGGGGTAGGAGGAGTGCATGTATGCTGTGCGTGGCAGTCTTGTGATTGAATCATATGTTAGAGTGTTCATTTTTCTAGGCTAATCGATTTTAACTATGACGTTACCTTGTACCCTTTGATAAGATGCCAATTTTATGCTTTCCCTTGAGTGATGGGAAAGTCCAAGAATTGAAAGCAATTAAAACTAAAACAATTAAAAAAACATTTGGCTTAGCTCAGATCTTAAATATTCTTCACATGGGGCGTAGCATAAATTTAATTACGCCTTCTATAGTTATTTTTTATTATATATCAACTTCCAGATTGAATTCAGAACAAAAAAGTTTTCTTTGGTAAATTGTGGGCGCGTCTGTTGTCCGACAATGCCCATTTTCTTGGCACATCGATGATGTAATAAATAATTCAACATTTTAAGCTCATTTTTGTGGCTCGATTTTAGTAAATTGTGGGCGTGTCTTTATCCCCGACCGCGCCCTTTTTTGATGCATTGATGTAATTAGGTAATAAAAATAAATATTTCAACTTCAAATTTTTGTGACCAATATATCGTTCTGTGTCGATTGTGGGCGTGGCTGTCAAACAATTTTGTCTAATTTAAAAGGTATACCCGAGCATTTAAGATTGTGACAGTGTTAACAACGAACAGACTTACGGACGGACAGGTCTAGGTTAATTCAGATTTTCATGCTGATCAAGAATATCTATATATATATATATATTGTTTGTACAATCTTTGACGCCTTTTTCTGGGCATTGCAAAAGGAATGACAAACTTAGCGCACACTCATCACTAAGGCGGAGGTTATAATAACAAAAACCTAACTAATAAGAAAAGAAAAAATAAGAAGAAGAAGACTTTCCTTGAAGAGAAACTCATACCTGTATAATATTCTGTGAAGCTATGCGGGTCAGCTGTTTTTTTTACGCCATCTATTCATATAAAAATGCACAACATTTTATAATTTTCTATAAATGTCCATCTGTCCATACGCCTGTTGCATAATAATTTGTATACAAGGATATAAAAATTATCTCTTTTCACATATGAAAAAATGTTTTATCAAATGTATTTTTGTTGTTATTGTTATTGTTATTATTTGAAAAGCCGGCCATTTGCTAAAAAACTTCTTTGTTCGTTTATTTATATGCGACACCACAGATAAAACGCATGCATAAACAACTATATATGGAAAGTATCTGTAAATAAATTTTATGTATTTCATGCCGTCGCTACATATTACAGTGAAAGAGGTTTACCAGGTTTTGTGTTATATTCTGTAGGCAACTATCAAGGAAAAGGGAAATTAAGGTTCATGTAGGAATTTTGTAGAAATTTTAGAAAAATAATGAAATTTATATAAAAGTGGTCAACTGCCACGCCCACAATGTACAAAATGCAAATTGTGATTGTGATACAGAATTCATTTGGTGATGACAGAAATACTTGAATAGTTTAATAAAAGAGGGCGTAATTGTATATATATGGCACGCCCACAAGCTCCTCACAAAAAATGGGAAGTTATCTTAAATGTAACAACCTAAGGTAAATTTTTTTTTACTTGTTCCCTTTTAAGAATCACTTCATCTAGAACATACTGTCAGTGTCATAAGTCAACAGGTACTGAAATGACGAATAATTAGCTTTTAAGTTGAAATGTTTAATTTTGCATACGGGGTCACATTTATTTAATGTATGTTACTTGGCAAAGATAAACTTAAAGCTTCTATGGAAGTGTTATTTAACTAACACGATAGCGGAGGCTTCAAAACAACGTCGTGTTTAATTGCATTTGACACTAAATGTTCACGTAGTGGTTTGGTGGTGGTGGTGGTTGTGTCTCCTATTATAAAATCTCTTGTATATTCAATTTCTTAATTTTTCCCATTGTTTCTTTTTACTTTGTAGATTACAAAACAACAACAACAATTACAACAGGAGCTACCAGAACAACAACAAACAGATCTTCAAACCAGTTCGTCATCCATAATATTAGATAAACGTGTTTTACAAACCAAACATCAGCAGCTGCAGCATAAACAACAACGTTCACAATCACAACAGAATTTATCTGAAGCTCAAAGTGCTATAATTGTAAATAGTAACAATAAAAATAATAATAACAATTACAGTAACAACAACAGCAACGCACAGTCTCAAGCGAAAACACAAACCTCAAATAATACAGCTAGTGTTACAACCGCACAAGTCGGAAGTGGTAGTGGTGGTAAGTAGTGGTGAAAAACTTTCTACACATAAAACATTGCTTGGCTTTTTACAAAATTTCCCTTTCGTAAGGAAATTTCAGTAGATTTATTCAAACTTTAACTATCACCGCAGGGGAAATTATTTTTAAAATTTTTTATTAAAAAATATGAACAAAATAGAAACGGAAACGAAATTTTTCAAATCAGAGTTGGTACTTGATGAACGAATTTTCAGGAGATTTGCATTAAAGTCGGAGTAAAGTTGAGAATTAATATTTAGTATTCAACTGACTTCATAGTAGACTTTAAATAAACTTTGTTACACGAGCGTCTGCATCGATTTCGGAGTATATTCGGTGTGAAATTTTAGTCAAATAATAATTTCTGAACAATTAGTAGCTGAAAGTGTTGTTAGAAGGGCGTCTGGGTCAATTTCGGAGTAGATTCATTTTGAATTCGGTGTAAAATGTTAGTCAATTAAGAACTCAATCAAGCAGATTCTCTTTAATCTCTGTTGGGAGTAGGTTCGCATTAAATTTTATGTAAAATATTGGTCACAATTGAAAAGGTTCACGATAATCGTTATTCGGAGTAGTTTCGGATTCAATTCGGAGTTAAATTTTTGTCGATTAAAAGATTTTTTAGAGTTAAAAAGGTGCCTTGGTATACTGCGAAATGGATTTAGTTAATTTTTTTTCGGGAAAGGTGTCTGTGCCAAATTCGGACTAAATTCGGAGTGTGTTTTTTTTTTAGAGCTGATCACTGCTTCGTAAATTTAACATGCATTCTGCATTAATTAGAAGTTCAATCGCCGTTCGCTGTAGTGGTGCTAATAAAGTTTCTTTAGACTTTTTCTTAACCGAACGATATTACGCGTTAGTTAATGAAGCCAATTATTTGTTTATCATAAAAGTTTTAAACTAGTTTTTATATGTTGTTGTTGTGTTGCCTTGTATGTACAATGATTGTTTATGGTTGGGGTATGAGTGTGTGTTGTTTATTAGTTTTGGTTACGCAGTCCACCTTGTCTGAGGTCACTACGTATTATTATAAATAATTTCTATTAATAGAAACCCTATTAAAATTAATGTGTAAACAAAACAAAGTGAAATGTAATGCAATTCACTTGTACGCCTCACAAAAAGCTTGATTTTAATGAGAGAAAGAAATAGAGAGAGCTAGAGAGATAGTTAGTGTTTATTATAACCACAGAGTACGGATCTATACGAGGCATGAAGAACGTCCGGCCTGCAGGTCGCGTAGGTTAATTATGCCAAAAGCGGCCCTCAAGTCTAAAAGATTGCTCACGACTGCTGTATATTTAACTCTATTTTTATTTTTATTAATCTGTAGTTTAATTAAAAAAATTGTAACGCAATACATTTGTAACGATGATAAGATTATTATGTTTGTGCTCGGTAAACATTTAATTTCTTCACAAGATTGTCTCCAACAAGTTCCACTTGGTGTTTTATATGGGAAATTAAAAAAAAAAAAAAAAAAAAAAACAGAATTTTCATAAGTTGACATATTTATGTCAAGCACTGTATACATGAAATATGTCCAAATATATTTCATATAATAAATGTCATTTGATTTGGAGAAAAAAATTCACTTTTAAATGTTTTTTGTAGTTGTAACAAAAGCGGATAGCAACGTACCGATAGCAAAGGACAAAAGGAAAAACAATCAAAAGGTGAGTTGACGAATCATGTAAAAGATGAATAAAATGTTCACGTCATGTCTTATTATTGTTTTTGGTGGTTTTTTTCCCCCAGACTAGCGATTTTAGTGACGTTGGTGACTGGCCGATGTTAATTGGTGGTAAAACCACAAACAACGACTCGAAACGTTCTACAAAGAAACGCTCTGCTCAACATCAAAAGGAAGAAACTACAATAATACCAACAACAACAGCTGCCCCGGTTCGTGGTGAATTTATTTTAGATACAAACGCTGCTACTAAAACCGCCGCTGCTGCTTCAGCACAAACCGTACCGACTAACGATAAAGATAACACTGAATTAAATTCAGACTCCTTAACTAGTAATACTAACGCTAACGAGAAAAGCTCTGCGCAGCCCTCCTCTTTGTTGGTTGGTGCCGCTGCTAATAATAAAGAAAACCATGAACCAAAATCGCACAGTGCGCAAAGGCAAAGCTCCATTGCACGCAGCAACGGTGGACATGAAGCAAATAAAAGTGCTGCAGGAACTGCAACTGCCTCAGCTAGTCAGTCAACGTCTGGACCCAGTACCAGCAATGGGATTAATAAAAAAATACCCAAACATAAGTGGCGACCTTTACAAATCGATTTGTCTAAATCGACACCCAAGTCTATGGGTCGCAGCTCAAGACGCGGCCCATTGTCGCGACAGCGCTACCTTGATGAACGGAGTGGCGCTCACAACAACACCACCTACCGAAATGGCGGCGATGGAAATGGTTCAGTCAGAGGTGGCAGCAGCATCCGCAACACTAACAACAACAGCAACAACAATGGTGAAAAACAACAACAACAACAACAACAGCAGCAGCAGCAACATAATTACACGGGAGCAGCTACCAATGGCCACGTGGATGGATTATTGCCGCGTGAACGTAACTATGTCAGTAAAAGGAGTGGTGGGTACTCTGCTGAGCAGCGCTTTGATTCCTGGCGTAGCGGCAGCGGCCCCGAACGAAACAACCGGGACCGGGAGTGCGACTACGAACGCGATCGCCCGTCCCGTCCGCAACGTCGCTACCGTACGTCGTACCGCGGCAGCCGTCAGAATCGTGGAGGATTCACAAGATCGGGACCAGGTCGTGCGCCAAATCGCCTACCACGCTATCTGTTAGCCAATGGTGGAGGTGGTGGCGAGTACGCCAGTTATTTACCGGCAGATGCTGCCGGAACCGAACACCCATTCATACTTATGGGCACGCATTACTACGGTGCAATGCCAGCCGCAGCCTTTATTGAAATGGACGCCCAAAGCGTCAAGGAAGCCATTAAAAAGCAAGTGTAAGTAGGCGTGTTTTTCATTTTTAATCTCTCTCTAACATTTGTCCGTGGGCGTGTCTGCCTATTGTTGCCTCCCTAGCTTGAATTGGGCAAAATTGGTCTCCGAGCCATGCCCACAAAAAAAAAAAAAAATCTGTCGATCATCATCAACAAAAATTTATTAAAAGTGAAATTTTTTATTTTAAAAATTGACGCATTTATAATGAGCGTGGTGGAGCAACAGACGCCCATAATAAATATTTATTATCGATCTGATCTGTTTTTTCAAAATTCATTATAATCTAACTTTTCTTTTCAACACATACACACACACACACAGTGAATACTATTTTAGTGAAGAGAATCTTACGGGTGATTTCTTTTTGCGCCGCAAAATGGATAACGATGGTTGCATACCAGTCACACTAATTGCCTCATTTCATCGCGTCTTGGCTTTAACGACCGATGTTGCTCTGATCATAACGGCCATCCAGGAGTCCGAGAAATTGGAATTGCTGGAGGGTTACAAAGTGCGCTCCAAACTAAATCCGACCATATGGCCGATCAAAGATATTTTAGATGCATCCTCACAGGGTGTTGTTGCTGCAACAACTATAACACCACCACCAACAACGAATGACTTTAATGTCAGAATAGCGTCGAATCCATACGATTATCATGCTGTTGACGCGGCGAGTGGTGCAGAATTGATGCAACTGAATATAGTCCCACTCATGACGTCACCCCACCAAATGACAACAGAACACTTCGATGCTGCTGCCAATGTTGCTCATGCTACTAGCGCTTTAAGCTCAGATACACTAAGCAACACGCTCGTCGTTACACATGATAATAATGATGTTGTTGTTGATGGTCTTAATCAACAACAACAACAACAACAACAACAACAACCACAACAATTACCTGCCTCTGAAACTATTACAACAATGACTGCTGCAACGATTGGCGCAACGGATGGTGGTGGTATTGGTGTGACGTCACCGGTTATAGCCTACGTACCGGAAGTGCCTCTGCCCCCCATTTTAACCGCATCCCTGGCAACGAAACCTCTCAGTTGTATACCACCACCACCAGTGCCACGCAACTCTCAAAACTGTATACCTGCTCTCATGATGCGTCAACAGCAGCAACATCACAGACAACCGGGCACCACAATGGCTTACAATGTTATGGCAGCTGCCTTCACCCAACAGCAACACCAACACCAACATCAGCAAATGGATGGAGGGGAGGGCGTGATGGTGGTGGATGGTTCTATAGAAGGCCAGAGTCCAACAACTGTGGCAGAATTGGCGGATCACTTAAGCGGGTTGGCGGAAAGTGTTAAAGCATCACCGGTGATCGATGATCAACAGCAACACAAAACCGATGGCGACAGTCAACGACTAATGAAACCAACAACAACATCTACGCCACAAAAAAAGACAAAGACAAGAACCAAGAATGATAACGATGATGATAAGAATGAAGTAGAAGAAGAAGAACTGAACACTACGCCAGTGAAGGGTGAATCGAATAATTTAACAACGGATGCTACACAGGCAGATGGGGCCGATTTGGCTGATGGGGGCGTGTGGAAAGAGGTAAAAAGACGCTCAAAAACAAATGCTTATAAAGATATTAAATCGACAACAAACTCGACACAAATGCCATCTTCATCCTCGTCATCACAAAACACAACATCTCACACCAACAAAAACAAAATTGACAACAACACAAAAAAATCAACAACAGCATCTAAAAACAACAAAAACAACATTAACGCCACCATCACCATTACCACCTCATCCTCATCCTCGTCATCCCCATCATCCTCATCAACAACAACAACCAAATTAAATGCTACCTCCAATAACAACACTACTACCAACAACAACAACAACAACAACAACAACAATACCACAACTACTACAGCTATCAATTCCTCTTCCTCCTCCTTCTCCAAAAAAACAGCAACGACGCCGGCGACAGCACCAGCAGCAGCAGCAACAGCAACAGCATTTTCCTTAACCCGCACCGGTAGAAACAACAACAGCAACATTACTGGCGGCGGCGGCCACCATTACCACCACGGCGGCGGTTTTTTCAACAATGCTACCAACACAGTCGAGAAGGAAGAATTAGATTTTCAATTTGATGAAGAACTAATGGATCCCATACCCGCCACCGGACGCGTTAACAATTTCACCGAATATTTCTCCGACGATGATGAGTCCGACTATGAGTTTGCTGATCGTGATATTAATAAATTGTTGATTGTTGCTCAAGTACAACGGCCACCCAAACATGAAGGTTACGATCGTACCGCCGACTATACGACACGTACAAAAATTACCCAAGACTTGGAGAATGTGATTAATGATGGTTTGGCCAATTATGAGGAGGATTTGTGGACGACATCGAATATTGCCAACAATTATCGAACGGTGAATGTTATATCTCAGGAGGATTTCGAGAAGCTTTCGGGCCAAACGAAACCGCAACAACAGCGCAATAAACAGCCGCCACCACCACCACCGCCGCCACCCGCTTACGACGAAGACGAGGACAACAATAACATCACATTAACCAACGTCACCAACAACGACACTACGCTTAATTCCACACTGAACGTTTCCGCGAAATCGCGACGAGCCAGGTTTTATGCCGCCCCTAGTACCCATGCCATTGATCCACGTACACCGCGTAAACGTAAAACCCGCCATTCATCGAATCCACCCGTCGAAGCACATGTCGGTTGGCTTCTGGATACGGTCGAACATCGTTCGCGCACCTCTTCAATCGGTTCATCGGCTGGTGGTACTTCGCCAACAGCTTCCTCGTATGGTTCCTCAGTGCCCCAATCATTGCCCGTCTTTCAACATCCTTCGCATGCCCTACTAAAGGAGAACAACTTCACCCAGCAAGCTTATCACAAGTACCGGTCGCGTTGTTTGAAAGAACGACGTCGTCTCGGTTGTGGCCTATCTCAAGAAATGAACACTTTGTACCGTTTCTGGTCATTTTTCTTGCGCGAGAACTTCAACAAAACGATGTACAATGAATTTCGCCAATTGGCGCTGGAAGATGCCAGTCAAGGGTTCCGTTACGGTTTGGAATGTTTGTTCCGTTTCTATTCGTACGGACTGGAGAAAAAATTCCGACCACATATATATGAAGATTTTCAGGACGAGACTATGGCTGACTATGAAATTGGTAAGTGTTCGGGAACGGGGAATAGGAAAATAGGTAAAAGTTGGGGCAGACAGTACTTGCAGAATTTCATAAAAAATGCAGATTAATCGCAAGAAAAAAAATGTTTTTATAAAAAAAAAAAATTTTATAATATCAAAATAAATTTCCCTATATATATATATTTTTAATTACAGGACAATTATATGGTTTGGAGAAGTTTTGGGCTTTTCTCAAATATTATAAAAATGCCAACAAATTGGAAGTGCGTCCCAAACTGCGCGAATATTTAAAGAAATTCAAAACTGTTGAAGATTTTCGTGTCGTTGAACCGGAAATTAATGAAATGTTACAGGGCGTGGCAAATTTACAGCCGGGACGATCAATGTTGCAACGTCATCGCAGCGTATCGGAAAGTGATGGTAACGACACAACAATTGTTAAAGAGGTTCATGGAAGGATTAATTTTAAAATCACCAATCGGAGCGATTATATTGGTAATCGTTATCAACAACAACAACAACATCAACAGCAACAATCTCAACGTGGCCAAAATTCGAATCGTAAGCGTGCTGGTTCATTTGGCAACGATGGAAATCGTGTACGCAGTGGTAGCTTGGGTAATAAACCAAATACGGTGACGACGCCGGTGCATCGCAACAGTCGTTACGATATACAAAATAATGATCAAACCAAGCCTAGCACTGGTGGCAACAATTGCGTTTACACTAATTCAAATTCGCAAAAGTCACAACAAATCAAATCTCAGCAGCAACAGCAGCAACAACAGCAACAGCAACAGCAACAAAAATCCAAATTTCAAGTAAAGGACTCTCAGAATAAAATATCAACTGCAACAGCAACAGCAACAGCAACAGCCGTAGCTTCAGCCTCGGGCAGCAGCAGTAACACAATTTCTTCCGAACAGAAATCAATTAAACAAAAGTCAAATAAACAAAAGCAACAACAAAAACAGCAACAGCAACAGCAACACTCTCTAACTAATAACAACAATAATAAAAAATCCACGTTAGCGTCCGCAGCCGCGGTGAAATAATTCATTAGTAGTTAATAATTTAAATAGTTTTAATACCAATTGTTTTCTTCTCTCTTAATATTATTTAAAAAAGAAATCTACAAACATATACACACGCATGATTATACTATATCTGCATATTTATGTATGTACTGATTATTAATTATTATTCTTATACTTATTCTTTTTTTTTGTATGAATAACTTAAGCACTATTTTATACAATTAGTTTATATGCTTAACTATTTCTAAGGCAGAGAGAGAGAGAGAGAGAGAGACGTTCACCAACTCTCTTATTGCACTTTTCTCTTTCATTTTATCTGCTATATAATAACCGTTTTGTTTCGCACACCCACACATACACATATATGTATATATATAGCACTATATTATACAAGTTGTTTTTTTCTCACATTACTTTCTTTCTTTCCATGCGAAGTTTTTAATTCAACGACATGTGCTGGAAGGAACTTTTTTCTTTTTGAACAAAACACGAAAAAAGAGAATAGAATCATTAGAAGAGGGAAAAACATAGGAAGGGAATCAATTTAGAAAACATAACCGTTACGTTGGTGAATTTTTTCTTTACTTACATTTATCGGAAATGAATACTTTTTTGCCGACTTGAAAATAAATAATATTTGGGATAGTTTGATTATATCATCACATGTATAAAAAGTGCTCTAATCTGAAGTTTCGAAAAATGATGCATTTGATACGTTTTATATTTGTAGGTGTAGATGTAGGTGTTGGGGTTCAAACATATAACTCTGCAGCGTTTTATTGCCACGCTACACTGAAATGTCAAAATAGACTTGATTGTATTTAAATACTTTCCAACACATGGTGCAGAAAAATGATGGAAACTCTCAAACTGAAAAAAAACAACTTCATTTACAGATCACAGAACAGCGAACCTTTTTTCCTCACACTTGTATACTAGAGTTTTAAAGCAGTAGCGTGTGTGCCAAACCAATTTACTTATAATAAAACAAGTGAAATTGTTATTGTCGGACCAGTTCGACAATTTAACACTCTACACCACTTAGTATAATTGGCGTGCAACCTGTAGCTTAAGCACAAATTCACATGAATAGAGGGACGGCCAGACGGACAATTAATTCAAATTCTGAATCTGAATGGATCGGTGTAATTGAAATGTTCTTAAATATTTCCAACAACTTGTTTAAATATTTTGTTTGAAAATTCTTCGATTTCGATTTATTTTGAAAAGAAAAAGTAAACAAAGATAAAACAACAACAATAACAACAATACAACATCAATAATGTACACAACAACAAAAGCAAAAAAAACAAAAAAAAACAAAAGTAAACAATTCCGATTACAACAAGACCAATATGCTTCATAAAATCTATAAAAACAACAATACAACAACAATAACATTAACTTAATCAATAATAACAACAATACAACAACAATACCATTAACTTAATCAATAATAACAATAATAACAATAACAACAAATGTAATATAGTTTTTGTTGTATTTTTGTTTTGTGTTGTATTATTTTTGTTGTTTTGACATATTGTTGCTATATTGTGTTACAAAAACAACAACTGAAATACATTAAAAACAACCAATAGATACACTAGAGAGAGAGAGAGAGAGAGAGATAGAGAAAGAAAGGGAGGGAGGGAAAATTTTAAAGCATTTATAAACTCCTTGATTCGTTTAATTAAATATTTTTCCATTCTTTGAGAAACATGGCACACACTCACTGTTTAGTAGCGTACATAAATTTGTCTATAATATGCTGTAGATTTTATTTTCTTCCCTTCAATTGAAAAATGTTTTATATTTTTTGTTAAATCTTTTGAATTTTATATAATTGTTAAACAATAGTAGAAAATATTAATAATAAGAAAGCAACAACACCAACATCTATTAATGTATAATTTCAAGAAATAATTTAATCACAATTATGTTATATTTGCTATAAAGTGTCGCTTTTTATTTGGCCCTTACCACCTACCTACCACTACTACTCTCCATTTATTTTAGTCATTTATTGTTTTTCTATTTGTATGGTTATTATAAATATATAACGAATAAAACATAGAAACAAAAAAAAAAAACAAACAAACGAAAATACTAAACACTCTCCTACCCCTCTCCTGCTCGACTTCTTATATTATTGAAACATTTCTTAGCTTCACATATTATGCATATACGATAATTACAGTTACAGTTTAAATACACATAAATATGGTATAAGAGTTACTTATTGTTCTTGCTCTATGTTATAAGTCACTTTATTTTTTGTCATACTATCAATTAAAATTAATATTTTTTTTAAATATTTAATGTTTTTCTTCGCCCTAGATTTAAAACGAAATGATATCTATATTATATATATATATAAAAAAATATGAAGTTTAATAATAATTATTGGCCACCACCACAAAAAAAAAAACAACAAAAAAAAAACAACAACCACAACAAAGAATGTTTTATTTTAACACATATTGTTTGTTGAGAGATCAGTAAAGGTAAAGTAAGAATGTAGAAAAAGTCAAGTTTTTCAAAAACCATTCCAGATGGGGTTACACCTGTCTCCAATTTGCAATATCGCGTTTCACGTATGGAGACTCAAATCAAAATTGAAATGAGTTGAACTTTGTAGGTGACTGACACACACAAATTTAGCACCGGGGCAAACACCTCATTCTCAATATTAACCTAGATGGAGTAACGTACTCATGCTTCTGTCCAGCTTAGAAATAATACTGAAACGGTCAGCGATTAGAGCAGAGGTTTCCATATATAGCAAGACAGACGGATAGACACGCATTGTTGTTAATTCAAAAGCTCTTCTTACTTACATTAACAACAATTATAACAAAAACAATAATATGCAAAATATAAGCAAATTAAAAAGACAACAGTCGGAAAGTTTAATATTTAAATAAAATATATTTATATGCAAATAAGCACAAATAAGCTGAATTCTTCTAAATATGTTAAATAAGCAAATAAAGTGAGAATGCAAAACGAACATAAAATCTAAATGTGCAGAAATAAAAAATATGCCAAAAAAAGGCAAAATGATAAAAGAAGCCTCAAATAGGCAAATATTAAAATTTTTCTTAACAAATATTCAAAGTAGGCTACAAATTCTCGAAATAGGCAAAATATGCCAAAAATAAGCAAAATAATAAAATATGCCTAAAGTAAGCATAAAATAGCAAATGTACATGTATGCAAAATAAGCATAATAACGAAATATATAAAAGTGTTTGTCCAATATTATATATATTGTAATATTGTAAATTAAGCTAAAATCCGAAATATGCAAAAACAAAATTTATCTAAAGTGATGTTTTTTTAAATTACGTGCAGAATATACCAACAAAGATTAAGTAACACTTAATTAAAAAAAAAAAAAATAAGCAAATACAAAAATATATGAAAGTAAAATTATGCAAAGTCAAAATATGTCGAAAACAAGTACAATATATTAAATTTGTGCAGCATTGAATAGAAATATGCAAAATAAGCAAATATGCTTTAATTAGTTGGAAAATTCCAAATGAAAAAACAAAGTTGTCCATGTAATAAGCAAAATAAGCAAAAACCTACTAAATATGCAATGATAATGACATGATATGCTTAAAATAAACACAATATATCAAATATTTACAGAATGTGTAAAAAAGCAGAATATACCAACAATATGCAGAATATGCAAAATATGCAAAAACTAAACAAAATTTTACTACCATACATATAAAAACAATTTGTAAGAGGAAAATAAGTAAAATATTTACCATAATTTGTCGAATATGCAAAATATTAGCAAAATATCAAAAACATACAAAACAAAAACAAGCAGCAAAATACGTAAAATATGCAATAAAAGCTGATAGTAAAAACAGTTACACAAATACAAAATATATGTAAATATGCCAAAAGTATGCAAAATTTAGCAAAAAAAAAGTGATATAAAAAATCAATTTTTTATTATTATTTTCAATTACCCAACAAGTTAGCTTTTGCGTATGAGATCTAAAGTCTCAGATTAATAGGCGGACATACCTATAAAAAATAAAACTTATGAATTGATGTCGTTAAGCAAACTGATAAGAATGACAAAAACAAAAAACAAAAACAAAAACTGTACGATATATAATGAATTTTTTTATACAATAACACAATCTGTCTGAAATTCCCAAGATGCGAACCAGTTACAATCTATTTCATAAAAATGATTTTAAAAATTTTTAATTTTTTTTTTTTTGGAAATTCTATCTCTAAACCACATCCATGCTAAATAAGTGATAATTTTTATATGATACAAGGTATACTTGTCCGGTTTAACAACTATGTATAGAAAATAAAATACATAAATTTATAATAAAAACAAAATCCTAAATATGTATATAAAGTATAAATTACAAATATAATTAATATGTAATAACAAATTATGCTGTTTCAAAAATATGAGTGGAAAAAATTATAAATAATAAATGAAATAAACAAAAAAAGGACAAAAATAAAAATTAATAAATACATGATATCCCAAAAAGACTAAATTTTTGAAGTTTTATTTAATTATTAATTTTTTATCAATTAATTTGAGGGGATTTGCTTCAATGACCCTTTAGAGTAATCAAATAAATTATACTGAACAAGTAAGAAATAAAAATTATGTACACGGTTGTCTTAGGGAAATGAAAAATCCTTTCCAACTTAACAGTAAAACACCTAGATGTAGTACATTTTTAGATCAATATAGTCAAAGTAGAAGCTATTACAAAAACGTGGATTTATAAGACAGAAGTGTCAAATGAGGGATCTTGAGGAGTAGAATACTATAAGGTATTATTATACCTTCCTCGTAAGATCGAGGGTACACTTAAGCTGATTATACCATTCGTAACACTCTGTTGGAATTTTGGAAGACTCTATAAAGATTATATATTATCTATCCATATCAAAATTTTATTCAATATAGACTTGTCCGTTCCTTATTTTAAATAACATGGTTTTTGGAATTATAAAAGTAATGTGGGGTATTAAGGGGTCGGTTATAACTAACTATAAAATGTTTTTATTTTCTCCATATAAGATGAAGGATATACTAAGTTTGTCCTTTCGTTTGAAACACTCAGAAGGAGGAGTCAGAGATCCTACAAAATATATATAATCTTGATCAGCGTCAAAAACTGAGTCGATCTAGACGTGGTGGCCGTGTTGTTGGAATTATCACGGCTAGACGGCTATAAACACTTTTAATTTCTGCACGCAGATCGCGTCTAAAAATGGACAAAATTTATCAAACGCCACGCCCACAATCAACTAAAATCTATTTATCTGCTACAATTAATTAAACTATGAAGTCGAAATTTGTTACATAGATTTATAATTACCTCATTCATCGATATGCCAAAAATGGGCGTGGTCGAATAACAGGTACGTTCATAATTAACAAAAAACAATTTTCAGCATAAAATTCAACTTCAAGCTGATACGTAATGCAAACACTATTGGAGGGCGTAAAAATATACCTGCCACGCCCACAGTTTCTAGCTGGAGAGCATTTAATTTGGTCTTATTTGTTTTTTTTTTTTAAATTATGTTCTATTGACTCTTATTGGAACTTGTCATCATTATCAACATTACCGGCCCATTGAAACTTGTACCCATTCGTGTGTATTTAATAATTTTAAGCATTTTCAATTAAATGCTGTATAATTAGACAGGCGTTTTAAGTAGCGGAGAGTGCCATACGTGAGAA
The DNA here is from genome assembly GCA_963978525.1 of Ornithomya fringillina. Classification (NCBI taxonomy): domain Eukaryota; kingdom Metazoa; phylum Arthropoda; class Insecta; order Diptera; family Hippoboscidae; genus Ornithomya; species Ornithomya fringillina. The sequence continues at coordinate 30,414,482 of OZ021691.1, read as the reverse complement.
AGGGTAATTGATCGCCTCTAACATTTCCAATTGTATTAAATTAATTATTTCTATAATCATAGTATTGGTCATTTCTATCTATTGCCTTGTATGTGCGTATATATGCAAATTGTGTTTTTTGCATTCCATTTACATATAATGTACCAATATTTTGCAGCATCCCACATAATTGTTATCTACTTTATTATTCATCCATGTATTGTATTGTAGCATCAAGTGTTACAGGATTGCAGTTGGAGCCGCAATATATTTATTAATATTTAATGTTTAAGCATGCATACATTTGCATATTTTACTAACAGTAGAAGTAGATGCTAATTGATACCGATTATTATTTGAATTTGAATTTTGCTTTTTTATATTTTTTATTTTATGAATGATTTTATAAAATTTATTTAATATTTTTTTTTTGCCATTTTTCTATTTGTTATGAATGAATCTACTTTATGATATCGCCATTAACACGGATGATATTTGTTGTAATTAGATTATGGATTATGAATGTAGGCAAAATATTTATGATGAAATTCTTTCATAAAATATGTTCAATTATAAGCTTTTGAATTGTATGGCAAGTAGGCACGCAGGTTACTATTAGAATATGTTGGGGGGTGAGGTGTATTAAATATCTTAAACACGAGTCTCTCAGATTTTGTTGAAAATTTTCTTGCTCTTATTATATATAATCCCGTTATATACATTCTGTCAAATAAGTACCCGGAAATTTGAAATAAAAACACAAACAACTTATCAATTATCTAAATTTATTATATCCCCTTCAAAATAGGCCCCTTCTGAGGCAATACATACATGAATTAGGTTTGTTTTGTTTAGAAAATCCACATTTCTACGAGGAAGGGCCTTGAATTCCTAATAAAGATACAAATTTCAATCAATCATAATCGTTATTATGAAAAAATCATTATATCGTTCAGAGGGTAAAAAAAAATTTCAATATCTAAATGGTAGTAAATTGAAGGGAGGACTGTTTCCTTTTTAGCTATTTGCCTGATGATAAATAATATGGACTCAACGAGTTATATAATAAATGACGATTCTCCATTCATTTAATACCTTACACCACTCAGCCTCATTTTATGTATGAGATCCTAAGACATAACTCGAAAGTTGTCATTGAAAGGGGCTGAAGTGTATTTTTTTTTAAATGAACAAAATTTAAGAGACTGTAATGAAGTATGTAAGTAGATGTGTTTGGAAAATATAATCAAGGTACTTTTACGTATACGATTACCACTCTACAGTATATTATATAGTATCTACAATTGTCGGTCTTGTATGATCTATAATTATATATTGATTTTATTTAGTACCTACTTCTTCATTTATATGCTGTTGTTGTTATTGTTTCACTAGCTAATGCAATAATTATACCCTACACACAGAATGGCGGGGTATACTTAGCTTATCATTCCATTTGATGTAGGCTTCAGAGACTCCATAAGGTATATATATTCTCAATCAGTATCAAAAACTGAAACAATCCAGACATGTCTGTCTGTATGTCCATCTGTTGTTTGGCACTATCACGGATATTAAGTTGATATTTTTTACATAGCGTAAAATCCGAGTTGCAAGCTGATACGTAATACATACACTATTAGTGCACTTGCCATGCCCACCTTTTGCATGTTGTCTTGAAGGGTATTTAAGATTTCGTCTAAACCAAATATAGTTTTTTTTTTTTCTCATATATTATTATTATTATTATTGGTGTTGTTTGTGTTACGATAAATTCAATTTTCGAATTTCTAGTTTTAAAGCCAATTAGATTTTTAGATTTAATCCCATAGTGTGCACAGCACTCAGCGCCCAGAACACACATAAACGCGCGTGTGTATGCTTAAATGAATGTATGCATGATTACACCTAAATGGCCTAATATGGCAATTTACCTACGAATTGTGCTAACGTTGGCACAATCAACAACGAAAAGCAACCAAAAACTGCAGAATTTGCACAATATACATATTAATGAGAGATACACGTACACACACACGCACACACACACACGCACACAAACAAACCTTGCACTTAGTTATTAAAACCTCAAATTGGTGCATGCTCGTTATGCAGATTTTTGTTTTTGTTTTTGTTTTTCTTTTCTTTTTTTTTTTTTGAGGGGAGATTTTTGTCAAATAAATTTTTCACATAAATATTTTTAGTTAGCCGAGTTAGAGAATAATAGCAAATAAATTCAATTATTTTTATTATTATGATTACATGGAAAACTTATTTCCCAAAAGTTACTACTGTTCTCGCTCGGTTCATATACTCGTGCGGTACATGATATGGTACCTATGAGTAGCGGTGACCATCATCATAGATTTCTAATCTATTTTAGTTTGCTTTGTTGTGGTAATGCTCTAATTCATGTTTTTATTATTTTTATTATTCCACCATTTATACCCTACACCATAGGTGGTACGATAGCATAGTAAGTTTGTAAGAATGTTTGTAAGATAGATAGCTTACTTTTATTAAACCGATCGATTCAAAATCAAAACTTTAAACGATTTATTCACTTTTGTCTGTACGTCTGTCTGTTCCTATAAATTTGTATGCCAGCTACAGGTCGCATTTTTTAATATAATTCGATGAAATTTGATAAAAGGACATGTATTAAACCAAAGAGAAACCCCATTGAAGATGGACCGAATTGGACCATTCTTACAACCTCTCTTCATATAACATTCTATTATAATGAAATTCTTTATATGGCAAAAAATCGTAATTTTTCATATTCTTTAACAAAATTTTGTAAATAATAGTTAATTAAGTTAATAATGGGCTGCAACAAATTTGAATCCGATCGGATTAATTTTTCACCCCCTTCTCATATAACGCTCTATTATACAAAAAAGTCTTTATATGACAAAAAATTTCAATTGTTTATATTTTTGGCAAAAATTTAATAAAGAACACTTAATTAACTTAAAAATTAGTTGAGCAAAATTTGTACCAAATCGGATTATATTTAGAATCCCTTTTAGTACAACGATATTATGCGGAGTGACTGACTTATATGGCAATGTCTTGGATTTAGTGGTACAACTAAACTATTTATATAAATAAATTGTGAAACTAAGTCGGCCTGGACTGAGTGCAACATTTTAATTTGTTTTTTTGTAACAATATTTTTCAAATATTGTGCTTATTATGATTATTTTTATTGTTGTGATCACTTGTTGTGTTTAGCAATAAAAAAAGCACATTTAATAAATTCATTTATACTTTATAAATTGATAGAATTAAATTTTTTATTACAGCCACAAAATTGTTGATTCGTTTATTAAAAATTATTCGATTATTGTGGCACAATAAACAATTATTCGAAATGGCTCAATAATAATAATAATCATCGTCAACATCATCATTACCGGCCGATTACAACCTGCTTAGGTTTCTATCCTGTTGTAAGATAGAGTTTTGGTTTTTATTTAGGTTGAATAAGGGTTCACGGAAGATTGTTATCCTGCCTGAGACCTCGTTTAGTATCAAAGAGTTTCCAGAGGTTCATCATAATCATTTGACTAAGCCTTGGGAGGACAATCAAACTTAGACATGATGATAAACAGTTTCGTACGATTGGACGAAATGAATGCGGTTTTTTAATCGACAAAAAGGTGGTGGTAGTGCAAAGTATTTTTTATTGAGATCTTACGTAATGCAGAGATATATTTTAAGGTGATATTTCTGGCTACATCTCTGACTCCTCACGCGTAGTTGCCAGTCAGCTGCTTGGCATTGGTATCCCTGGTATCTGGGATAATCATAAGATAACCTTATGAAACATTTACGAATAGCTAACCATCAAGTTTTATTTATAGCCCTCAACAATCGAATTGAACAACTTTACGCTAAGAAAACCAAAACATTAGAAGAAAATAAAAATCACCCCTTACACGAAGCATTCTTAGAATTCAATGAATTATTAAATGAAATGAAATGAATGGGAAAAAAACTCCCTCTAACAACAATGCATCTGTATCTTTCTCCTTCGCTATGTTTAAAAATAAATCAAAGTAAGTGGTAATTACATGGCCAACCAACCAACCAAACGAAACCATCAACAATTCATTTATTTCGTATTTAGTGTTCATGCATTACTTGTATGGTTATTTCTTGTTGTTGTTTGTAATTGATTTTTATATTCTTATTAAAGGATACAAGGCCACTTGGTGTGTAAGTAATGTGCAACAACTTTATACTGCTTTTCTTTAATTGCTATTAAAATAAACTTTTTATTTATGAACAGTATGTAAAGAAGGACGGATGGACAATTAGTTTTTGGTGTTAAAAATTCAAGTTTTTTTAAGTTCACAGTGTAGTATATTAAGGAGGAGGATACTGCAGATTAGGCCTAAGTTATATTTAATGTTTTTATTTCTTTTTATTGTATTTCTTAGCCCTGAAAAATTGGTTTCGGACCAGCTTACTAATTAAGTGATTTAATTAGCTTGAAAGAAACATTAACCGCTATCAGCAGCAAACATTCTTCTGATAAAGTTTATTAAGTAGTCAGTGCTTGTGGAATGTTTTGACATGTATTCTTTTAACGCAACATTTCACCAAAGTTAACCAAAGTTTATGAAAAAATCGCTTAATTCTTGTATCTATGAAAGAACAGTAAGCAGGAAATGTCTTGCAAAATAAAATAAAGAAAGAATTTGGAGAAAAAAAAAACGAATTTTCATAATTATTTTATTAAGAGAAATTTCTTTAACTTTCTCCCTCTCTCACTCACGCTATGCAGATTTATAATCATTACAATCTTAATACTTGAATGGAAATAATACTTTTAATCTTTTGTGCCATTACGCGTATCACAAGGACTATGAATATTAATCAAAAAATAAAATAATATACAACAGCAACAACAAAAACAATGACAATAAGCGAAAAGAAATTTTCTCATGCAATTAGCAGGCTTTAAGAGGATTCCGCAAAGAAGGAAACAGAACAAATGAGAACAGCCAGTGAAACATGAAAAAACTTTAAACCAAATGTAAATAAAAACAAGTGAAAATGTTATACTCAGTACAAGCCGCCTATGTAACACCCCTTATAATTTAGTTGTACCACTAAACGCTAGGCATTGCCATATAAGTCAGTGACTCCGCATAATATCGTTGTACTAAAAGGGATTCTAAATATAATCCGATTTTGTACAAATTTTGCTCAACCAATTATTAAGCTAATTAAGTGTTCTTTACCAAATTTTGTCAAAAAATATAAACAATTGCAATTTTTTGTCATATAAAGACTTTTTTTGTATAATAGAGCGTTATATGAGAAGGGGGTGTAAAATTAATCTGATCGGATTCAAATTTGTTGCAGCCCATTATTAACTTAATTAACTATTATTTACAAAATGTTGTCAAAGAATATGAAAAATTGCAATTTTTTGCCATATAAAGGATTTCATTATAATAGAATGTTTTATGGAGAGAGGTTGTAAGAATGGTCCAATTCGATCCATCTTCAATGGGGTTTCTCTTTGGTTTAATACATGTCCTTTTATCAAATTTCATCGAATTATATTAAAAAATGCAACCTGTAGCTGGCATACAAATTTATATGAACAGACAGACGTACAGACAAAAGTGAATAAATCGTTTAAAGTTTTGATTTTGAATCGTTCGATACAACTGAATATAAATGTGGCATTTTTCGTTTATAAGTTACAAACATTCGCACACACTTAATATACTTAGCGCTACAAGTGGTGCAGGCTGCTGATGAAGAATAAAGAACAATAACAAATAAAGGGAAATAAATTTTATAAATACATGTAAAAACATAAATAAGTGTGAGCACAAATTGAATTTGTGCGGATGGTGCATCCCCACCGCACATAGCCGAACGCACCATAATACTGAGCTGAGGGACGCGCCTTACGCAAATACTTGCATGCAACAACATACGATGCATTGTAATGCATTGCTTATCGTTTAACAAAAGGACACTCATATAAATATACACACGCATACATACATACAGATGACATACAAATTACACAAGCGCTGCATCTGAAAGATATTGTAATTGTGGTTTTGTTGTATTAATATTGTTGTGGACTCAACCGAACTGGACTCTGACGGTTCCTCTTTCACAAGAGTATACAAAAGAGTGAAAAGTCGCCTTTTGTCAATGACACTACCACCATCACCACCATCGCCACCATGTGCTTACAAATTACTGTTATATGAACATATTATGGTGCATGTGTGTGTGTATGCTGTTATGTCATCATTGTTTGTATTTTTCTTTAATGAATTTAATCACACATAATACGTCAACTAAATATTAACACAAAGAAAAAAGGGGAACAACAGGAACAAGAGCAAGAATTTTTCATTCTGACAACTATCACAGTAGCAGCTTAATTTATAAACCATGTATCACAAATACAGGTACAGGGGTTTATATGTATATTTTTTATTAAAACTTGTGTCAGAATAATGCCGTCAGATAGCTTACATGAGCGTCACCTCTCTCTGTGTCTTTCAAAAAAAGTACAACGAAATTATATGAAGTTATAGAGGAGGTAGCCACATACAGACGCGAAGAAAGAAAGCTAACGCTAGTACTAGAAAAAAGTTATTGGGAGGTAAGGTTGTTGTTCCGTTTGCAACATTCAAAATAAAACCGAAACAGTGTAGAAATCTGCATCGTTACAGCCTTGTCTGTCCAGGTGTCCGTATATTGTTCTGTAGTTAAACTCTAATGGTAGCATAACTTACTTAAGCTCAAATTTCTTTCCGTTTTTCTTAGGGGCTTCATATTATAATTTAGATTTATGATTAGTCCATTCATTGAGGATCGAATATGTTCAGGTTTAGATAACAATCACACAATTGTGGGCAATTTGCAAAAATTCCTCTTTTTGATCATTGAGATCGTTTAAAATAAATTAACACATACTTTATTGATCATTAAAAAACATTATTATATAATTTATTATTTTAGTTCATTATTTAAACATGAATGACAAATATCTGTTCTTTAAATTTTTTTAAAAAATTTTTACAAAAATTTTTTTTCACATAATTTTCACAATATTAAGACATTTGATGGTTGATGGCTTCGTTTTACTTTAGTTTTTTTTTTTGCTTGTTTTGAACAAGTAGGTGGTAATAAACAAAAAACTTGTTAAAAAATTCATAAGACATAAAAAATTCTATTCTTCAGCTGCTGGCATATTTTAACATAAATAGTAAAACCTGAACGTAAAACAAACAAACAAACAAACGAAGGAACGAAAAAAAATACAACCAAAATATGCAAAAACAATGAAAGAAAGAAATGATGTTTTTACACAAATTTTTACATAAAAAGTTATTTTGTTGTTGCATGAAACTTATGCATCATATAATAGAAAAAGACAGAGGGAGAGAGAGAGAGAGAGAGAACAGCCAATTGCCTAACTGCCTGCCACCTCATCACACAAATAATAGACATTTGAAATTTATTTTCTATGCATAACTCCAACTCATGTATTTTTTAATAAGACTTTCGAGATATGAACAAAAGAGAAGAGAAAACTTTTGATTTGTTATTTGTTAAATTTTAAAAAAACAATAACAACAATAACAATATAAAATAATATATAAAATTATGTTGTAATTTTTCAACCAAGTGGTGAATTAAGAACAGTCGGAGATTGATCTCTAAATTAATTTTTTTTTTAATTAACGAATAAATCGAAAAGGTTAAAAAAGTGTAAACTATTTGTCGTCTTCTAATGATTGCTTTAGACCGATGGTTTGCATATTTTGGTCGTTAGCTATATATCTCTTTCGGACGTATGGACAATGACTGCTTTTATTATACTTTTACACAGGTGCTGCTGTAATTTTGGTCCCAAAATAAAGAGGCAACCATGGATCAATGTTTATCTTGACACGCCCATAATTGTAAAATATAATAAAACGGAAATGCTCCCTTAAATAAAGGGGTGTGACCAATCATTTAAATTTTTTTTTGGATAATTTAATCTGTGTTTTAGAAATGATCGTTCGTTTTCTGATTTTTTGATCGTTATTATAGATGGGATGGAAATAATTTTATAATTTTTTTTCGGTCAAGAGTTTTTCTTTCGATTCTTGAACTACTGCTATACCTTTAAATATTTTTCAAATAAATTTTTTGATTGTCTTTTTATTCCCTTACTTTAGTGAAAGACTTTATAAAGTTTGACGGACGGACATATCTAAACGATTCAGATTTTTATGCAGATCAAAAACATATATTCTTTGTAAAGTCTTCTAGACATTCTTCTGGGTTTGGCAAATGGAAAAACAAATTTAGCATATCTTCCATTTTATATGGAGAACATAAAAATCAATATAAAATCAGTTGTATGCATATATCAACGTATTGTAATTCTCTATATATTTCTTATTAAATGAAATGTTTCATTAATCTTTGACCAATGTTGATAACAACCAACCAAAGGGATGATATGAAATGTGCGGTTTTTGTTTTTCATAACATTCATATATTTTGTATTGTATGGCAGCTGGAGTAGAGCAGCTAGCTGATATGAAAAATGATGGCATGTGATAATGAGGTGTTATAGGTTAAAGGTTTCAATATTCATTTGTTTACATGGTAACACATCCTCATAAATATTTTCACATATAATCATTAATATATTTTCTACATAAATGCTTAAGTATAATATTATTATACAACAATGTTAAAAATTCATGAGTCCCCTTAGGCTACGAGTGATTAATATCCTTTCACAAAGTATTTGTGCCCTACAAACTGATTGTGCATGGTATGCGTATGTTTTGCACGTGTGTGTGTGTGTAGATGTACGAAAATTGCTACCATATTTCTTTTGACTTAATTTTTACAAATGACTTTTTTTGTGCAAGGATGTGTTTATATATGTGTGTGTATGTATGAATGTGTGCATGTATGAATGTATGATTGTGTAAGTTCATTAAAACTGTACTCTAAACGAAATATATTAATTTGATCTATGTAGTTGAAATATATTCCATTAACTGAATACATAGATTCAAAAATGTCCATACGTCCGTCCATTAATACATGTGTCGGTACGTCCGTTTATACTTTCTTATTATCATCTACAATATAAATAATTTTAAGAGACTTTTAATATGTTTTGCATGTTTTTGAAATATATTCTTTTTGCTGAATAGATTCAAAAATGTCCGTACGTCCATTCATACATTTGTCCGTACGTCCGTTTGTAATATCTGTCCAAGTTACAAAATCTTACACAATGTTTAGCAATATAATATTACATGTTTAAAATCATTTACTGATTGAATCAAATTATCTAAAAATTTTAAAGATTTTTCTCTTCTTTTATTATACAAATGTAAATGACATGTTTCTTCAACTCAACAAAAATACCTCTCATGATATATCCACATATATGTAGTATGAATTAAAATAAAACTCATACTCACAACACATCATGAACTGCGGTTAATTTCCGTAAACTATGCAATAATTTTTCTTGTTTGATGCTTTTGACCAGGCTTCAACTGAAACGAAAAATGAACACAAACGCAAACGAGAAACAAAAACACCAAAAAAATACTGAGAGGAAAATATTTCTGCACTGTAAATGTAACAATTACAATGGAAACAAATAACACTTTATATAATATATATATACAAGCGTACATATGTACATATATATTTTATTTATATATGTAGTATATGATGGCACATATGGTGTTACAGAATGTTTGCTGTTTTTTGGTTTTTCTTTTTTTTTTTTCTTCTTTTTTACACACATACAGATATTTATCAATATAAATCAAGAGAGCGAACCACACAAACCAAAGAGATTGAGTCTTGGGTATAAATTGTGTAATGAACAGCAACAACAAAAATAATAACAACAATAATAAAACTACCAGTACAGTAATGAAACAAAAATAGACTCGAGGAATATGTTTTTTTGCAAATGTTGTTATTGTTGTTATATATATTGTACACTACTGTACTCCGCTTACATATATTTATTACATACAGTGCTGGACAATAATAATTATGTGAGTGAATCGTTTGTGCTTTGATAGCTAAAATCTTCATCTTAGTAGGTGTGATCCTATGATTCTTTCCCAGAGTTTTTTTGTTATCATTTTTGTTATAGCCTCATCGCAGGAGATTTAATTCATTTGCAACCCATACCAGGGAGTAGTAGTGTATGCTGGGGATAAACAAAATAATATGAACATTATGCAATAGAGTATATTTTGTTGCATGTTGGCAACACTGCTTCCGGGTAAATAATGCGACGCGTATGTATTGCACAGTTTGCGTGCCAAGTCTTAAAGGTTATATTTACGCTTTGTTCGAGCGATCGGTGAAGTGTTCGATCTCTCAGACTTCGAAAGTGGACAAATCATTGGTGCTTGGTTATCGGGAGTGTCTGTGGCAAAAACAGCTGAATCGTTTAACTCTTCACAAGTTCAAAAACAAATCATTAACAAATCAAAAGGATTCGAATGACAGAAGTCACATGTGTGTGTGTGTGTGTGTGTGTGTGTGTGCGTGTGTGTGTGTAATTTGAATTGTAAATTATTATTCTATTGAATATAAAACAAATGCAGTGCGACAACAACTGCCTTGCACATTGGCCCCTTAGCCAACTTTATAGTCACCCTAGCTTAATATATTTTGTAGATCCTTAATGGTTACTGCATATATTTATACATGGCAATCATCCGATAGCCCATCATAATACCATAGATTTCATACATTATATACAAGATTTGTTGTATTGTTTCGTTCAATGCATCCATAGTGCAATTAAGAGTGTGGTTTGAGCGAGAGAGACGGAGTAAGGCTTCGGCTTTACTTTTATAGATTTTCTTTGGGTTTCTCCCCCTTTTCCAAAGCTATTTGTTAAAAGAATTTAAGGCTATTCGTTAACATGTATAACAATAAATGCCTGAATGTATGTATGTGTGTATATATGTGCATATGAATGAAATGCAGTAACTTATAGCATTTGTGGCTTTTATTTAATTCATGGTTATATAATGTTTTCATTTGTTGTTATCATTGTTATTGTAGTAGTAGTAGATATTGTTGTTGTTATTGTTCTCATTGCACAATTATACCAAAAGATAAATATTTAAATAAAAAAATATAAAAAGAAACATTCTCTCATTCCTTTTACATGCATTCAATGCAGCAGCTTATGTTTTTTTTTTTTTAAAGATCCCCAGACTAAAAGAAACTTGTATTGTGTGTGTGTTTATGTTATTATGTTATTATGTGTTATTAAGTTTACTATTCCGTTTGCAACATACAGAAGGCGGCATCAGAGAATTTACAAAGTATACAAATCACCATCTGAGTTGACCTAAACATGTTCACCGTGTGTCCGTATATTGTTGGCACTCTCATTGTCTTCAATTCTGAAATATTGAGCTGAATTTTTATAAATATTGTACATTTCTATTTTGTGCATTTGAGTTTTTATTAAAATTGAATGAAATCGTTTAGAAACCACGCCCACAATCAACAAAAAATCCGACTATCAATCACAAAATTGATCTACGTGATTGAAATTTGCTATAAATATGTATAGTTATTCCATCTATCCAAAAATGGGCATGGTCGTATAACATACATACTCGTAATTTCCAAAAAACACTTACTTAGAGCAGAGTGTGAAGTATTGCGCACATATAAGCAGGTAACCACCCCGCCTACTTTTTACATGTATATGTTTGATGTAGAGGGCCCTAAAGATTTAGTTTCAACCAAATTTACATTTTTTTACTCGTTGTTATTGTTTTTACTTATCTTTTCATCATTGAGCGTACACACAACATGCGAACGCTTATTTATGTTTTGTGTACTCTATGTAAATGTAATGCAATTGTGTATATGTGTGTATATGGCATGTACAATGCATCTGTATAATTGCATTGCATGCATATATGTATTTTTAAATGCAATACAAATGCCTGCAGCAGCCTGTATTTTCAGTAATTTATGCATTTTCGGATATTTATGCGTTTGTGCAACAATTTCTCTCGTATCACTTGATATAAAAATGGCAGCAGGCATCACATGTCACATACAAAAACGAACTCTCGGCCCTTACAGTCTCGGGCTTCTCTCATCATCTCACACAGTCAGACACAAACGCTAACACGCATACACACACACAGTTAAATATCAGAGTTTGTAAATCTTGAGAATTTATTTTTTTCGTTTTTATTTTTATGTGAAAATTTCTACCCATACACACACTGACATGTTTAACATACACAAGTGTTTCCTTATTGGTGATGTGTGGTGATGATATGGTATATATATTTGAGTGTGTGTGTGTGTGTGTGTGTGTGGTGGTAGAAATCTCAGCAATTGCAGTCAAAGATTTTTGATGGTTTTGTATTCTACAATTTAATGACATTTATTTGTCACAATAATACCGAAACGAGCTACAGATTCTTTCTCTCTTTCTCTCTGTGTGTGTGTGTGTGTGTACATGTAAAACATTTAAATTACTTTCATTTCCTTGAGTGACAGACATAAATACACAGCTTAATGAAACGCATGATTGTGTTTTTATCTGCGCCCTTTTATAATGGCACCATTTCTCTTCGATGCATAATGCATCCTTACATACACAAACACTTGCTCATATATATGGGAAACAATAAATTTACCAAGATTTATATTTTTTCTTGATGATTTTAACTAAAACTTTGTTAAATAGGTGCAATAAATATGAAAATAGATGTCGTGCACTTATCGGACCAAAATGGTAATAAAATGTTGAATTTTCCTGGTTGTGAACTTATCTTAGATTGTCTTTAAATTTATGTAATGCATACATCATTAAGGCAAAGTGCACATAAAAATTAACATTAATAAATTTTCTATCATAATACGTTTAAACAAAAAAATTAATAGTATAACATTTTTGTAATATATATACACAACACCAAAGTGTATAACAGTTTCATATATTTTTTGTTAAAATGTATTGCTGCTTTTGTACTTATTATACATAAAGATTCAGGGTTGATTACTATGTGTGAAAGTAAATTGTATAACAGTTTCATATATCTTGTTCATATTTTATTTATGTATTATTTTTATATAATTGGTTACGTTATAACAGTTATATAATGAGTATATTAGTCAACCGTATAACAGTTTCATATTTTATTTAAGTACAAGTATATTTTTTTTACAAGGCAGCTCTTGCATATCTATATAACAGTTCCATAAGAACATCAATTTAAATAGAACAATTGTATAAAATACAAAAAAATGAAACTGTATAAAAATTTCATAAATATCTGTATAACAGATCCACATGAAGAAGTATAACAGTTTATTATATATCTAAGTAGAACAATTTTATTGAATGTAAATAATAAATTGTATAACAGTTTCATTAATAACTATATAACAGTTTTATAATTGTATTTTTTCTAGACTGATTAAATTTAAACTGTACAACAGTATTGTAACGAGGAAAGCCGTGCCTGGTTTTCTTCGTCACCTATTCTTACTTTTCATAGTTCAAAGTATTATAATAGTTTCATGTATCTTGTAAAATAATTTCATATTTTTATATTTACCATCCCAACGGTGAAAACGTTCACAAGGCACAAAAGATGATACCGAAACATTGCCGGAAGCAGAGTCAATTTAGGCTTATCAGCATGACCGTCTTTCTGTTGTATTCATTATCTTGGTCACCAAAATTTAAATATCTATTCTAAACTCTTTGTTGTAGTAGAAGTGTTGGTAGTATTTCTCGTTGTCAGCTTTAACTTTTAAGCGATTTATATTCCACTAATTGATTCCACAAAAATCTATTAGGAATTCAGTTTGTTTTTTGACAAAATCAATAATTTAATAACAAACCGTACGTAAGTGTACAAAATACATACATACTTAGTCGTGAATATGAATACACAAGGGCAAGCTGAAAATTCCCTAAAGTTTCATATTAAAAAAAAAACACAAAAATCTCTGTCTAAACTGACATATAATGCATACTGGATATTATTTATACAACAACAACAACAACAACAACAACAACAACAACAACAACAAATAGAAAATGTGTATATATACGTATAATAAAATTGATATTTTTATTCCTTAATTACCACGAGCACGTGCCATAAAGTGCGGCTAATATAAATTTCATTTGTTTGTTAAAAATTTATGCTTTGATTAGCCATGTGTGTATAAATATGGATGTATGTGTTGGTATATATGTTTCATATAGTAAAACCTTTTTGTTTTGCATGAATAGATAAATGAATGAATGAACGGGTAAATGAGTGAGTGATCCCTAAAGTACACATATGCATAAACTGTGAATTTTGGCATGTATATGTATAAGCTCATACAATATTACGGAAAATGTTTTTAAAATTGCACACACACATACATCCACACATACACGCAAATAATCTTAATATGCACTTTAACACCCGCTTAGGGGAAACTATTTATGCATTTATTCATGATGGTGTGGTATACGAAATACCGAGAGAGAGAGAGAGAGAGAGAGAGAGAGAGAGAGAGAGGGATACAATACACCCCACATCATATATTCTAAATGTTATTAAAACATAAATAAGCGAAACATTTTCAAAACAATAAATGTATAAAAGTTACAAAATTAACAACAACAATAACAACAATAACAGCTTAAATGCAATCACAACAATTTCACATAAAGACGTGTCTGCGTAGAAACATATGAACATACATATAATCATATGCACATAAATACACACCAATAAAAGCACACACACACACACACACACAACAGTTGTCTATAATGCGACGCTTATTCGTGGAATATGCATAATTTTCAAATAACTGCCTTTAAAAATTTGAATATTAAACGAAGCGTAACGCTACGCATACGTATATGTATGTGTAGAGCAAAAAATGAAACGTATGATGCAAGATAACAATAACAACAACAAAAACAAAAACGCATTAAATGATTCTACAATATATACGATGGTAGCAAAAAATAGACAGACAGGTATCTACATAATTTGTAGATAGATATGTATACACGTAACAAACACACACACACACACACACGCACCTATTTATATAACATTTATACCAATCTAGCGCACTGTATGTATGCTTGTGTTATGTGCATTAATGGCAGAAAGATTCAAAATATCAGGCAAGCGAATTTAAAACAGCTGTTCTCTGCTATATTAATATATACACATGACTGCATACATACACTCACGGTACTTGTGCGTAAACATTGCTGGGGTATATACACGAATATATTGAAATTTATGCTAATATCAGACAGATTAAACTTGAAAGCTCATATATGTGTACACCTTCTACAATACTGAAAAAAATAACAAAACTAACAACAATCACATATATTTCGTGTACATTTTAGTATGGCCAACTGTTTTATATGATTCTCACCCAATACAGCCCCAGTATCAGAAAGCAGAATACAGACAGTAGACAGAGGAAAGGTTACAAACATTTGAAATAAAATCGAATATTAAAGAAAAGTTGTTAAAAATATTTATTCGTTTAAAGTAGTTTTTAAAAAATTTTCTTATGTCATATGCGCTATTTTTATATGATGTTATGAATTGTATTATGTATAAGGAAATTGTACTTTCGTCTGCAACTACCCAGAAGGAGGCGTCAAAAACCCTATAAAGTGATCGAAAACTAAATCGATGTCCGTATGTCTGTCTGTTGGGGCATTCGTAAGGCCGTAAACTTTGAGATGCTGAGCTAAACTTTGTATAGGTACTTTTAATTTTTACACGCACATTGCTATTGCTAAAATGGTCAAAATCAGACTAGAGCCACGCCCACAATTGACAAACATCTATTTATCTGCCACAAAAATTAACACATGAACTTGAAATTTGGTATGCTTATCCATAGTTATCTCATTCAACGATGTTCAAAAAATAGGCGTGGTCGGAAATAAGGCGCGCCTACAATCGACAAAATCATCATAATGGATCATAATGAGACTTTTGAACTTAATACGAAATATTTTTGAATAATGCCTCAAGTCACGCCTATAAAAATTACGCCCAAAATGTACAAAAAAAAAATTTAAAACCTTTTAAATGATATGCAATAAACAATTCTATAATCTTACATGCCACACCCACTAGTCAAGTATAAATGAGGAGGGTGTAGATGGATTTGCCTTAAGCCAAATAAACATTTTTTATTTGTTATAAACTCAGACATATAAATGCATAGAATTACTCTGAATGGGAAGAGACCATAAAAAATTGTCGTAATCACAGAATTGTCAATACAACGTGAGCAACCAAAAAAACAAAAACTTGAAAGAAAGAGTAAAAAAAAAACACAACACCTACAACTGCTATATAAAATTGTTGGTGGCTTTGTTTTTGCTTGTGCTTGTTTTATCACAAAAACAATATTTTAAATAAAATGACAACCACCACACACAATCATTCAGTCAAACAACAATAAAACATACCAACAGCATTATTCATTAACACAGATCACTTGTACGTATTGTAGTCCCACATAGATACCAACTGTCTGCTGAATGTTATTTGAAAAGACATTCTCATAAATAATTGATAAATTGCAGATGTGCATTATTCGTATAATAATGTTTCATGTGAAAGTGTGTGTCTGCGTAAGCATGTGTTGTGTGTATAATGGATTTTTATAAAAAATTTACACATTTATATGAATTGAGTAATTTATGAGTAATTTGACTTAAGTTTTCAACGTTGTAGACATCCGTGAGAGAAACTAGGGAGAAGACTCCTCTTGTTCCAAGGAGTTGTTTAGGAAGTAGTTTCGTTTTTATTGATGACACAAAATAATCCTTTCTAAACAATCCAATATTTTGCCATTTTCATTTTGGTTCTTGTAGATATATATTTTTTAAGTACACGTCGGAATCTGAATAACCCACTATTTTGCAATCTTAGCCTTTTTCTATCTTCTATATAAGATGGAGAGAAGGGGCATAATAAGTTTGTGATTCTGTTTGCATCACCCAGAGGAAAACATCCGACACCTTACAAAGTATATACATTCTTAATCAGCATCAAAAACTGAGTCAATCTAGACGCGAATGTCCAAGTGTCTGTCTGTTGTTGGCATTCTCACGTTGGTAAATTTAAATAATGAAAAATTTGAAATTCTGTTCAGACACTTCTAATTTCTGCATATATTTTAAATAGTGAATGGGAAAAATCGTTCAAGAGCCACGCGCACAATCGACACACAAAAATCTCCTTTGAAAGTACATTTGGAGGGTATTTAAGGGTATTTACACGTCTTATGCGATAAGGTATACGATTTATATATGTATATGTATATATGTATGTGTATATTAAAATAATATATAAAGCGGAAATATACATCAGCATCACCATGACTTTTACTATTGGTTGTATTGTGCTGCTTTAAGAACTCATAATAGCAGGTAAGTGCTATCTGGTTTTTGTGGGCTTTCATCAGAGTCATGTGAGTGTGCGTGTATAGTGGAAAATAGTTTAAGGTTGTGTTGTGCGTAATACTATTATCATTAAAAACAACAACAATAATAGCAAGCTAACAATCATTGCTTTGTGTTTCATTATCTCTCTTTCCTTCTCACTCTTCAAAAGCATATTTTATTATGGTCAACGGCAGTGGTACAACAAGCAGCGACAACTAAAACATGAAAATCGTATTATATAAAACAACATGAACATGAACAACAACAAAAAAAAAAAACAACAACAACAACAATGATCACTACCTTAACTGGTAGTACCGTTACTTTTATTATATACTACTTTTGCTGATATTCTGCTTACCTCACCACAGAAAATGACTTCTCATGCGTTGCATTTTATGTTGATTAAGTTGGCTAAGTACAATATGAATGTTGTTGTTGTTGTTGTTGTTGTTGTAAAAGTGCATTCAAGTAAATTAAAACTTGTCGCTTGAAATACTAAAGCTTTAGTTAGATAGTTAGTGAGTTAGTGTTGTGCTGCATAACAAAAGGGGCAGCAGTAGCCGTCAATTAGCCAGCAGCTTAATATGATGCTGATATTAACCCGTGCTTTTAATATTGTATAAGATACAGTTGATCTATAGGTTGCCCATCATTTGCTTATTCTCTCTCTCTCTCTCTCTTTCTATCATGTTTTTGGATAACATCAGAAGCGCTTTAAAACGGATACCGTTTGTGCGTATTATCGAGTTATACTATCCCATAATAGAGAACTAAAGCAAATTGCCTGCAGATAAATTAATAAATATTTCTCAAACCATGCCGCTCTCACGTATAATGCATTATACGTACAGTAAGCCTTAACAAGCATATACTATAAGTTTCATGTCATGCACAACGAATTAAGCTTTATATGTATATGAAATGTATACTGTACACTGTACACCGGTACTGTACATGGTGGTTCTACGATATTATGGTTAAGGTACAAGGTATTAATTTACTTTACTCTCTGTCCCTCAGTTGCGTCCTCTTCGTTTCCCTTAATCTGTTTCAATTGTTAATGTTCCGCATGTACTGCATAGATGTGCCACAGTAGCAACAACAACAATAACAACAACAACAACATAAACATATAGCTTACATTGGACTTTAAACATATATCGCCGTTGTAAAATCTTAAGGAAAGCAAACCATTGGAGAACATTTACGGCCATTGTCGTCCATTAGCTGCCTCTTAATAAGGACCATTAATGAATTATATGAAAGTGTGTATTAAGAGTTATAGTGTGTGTGTGTGTGTGTTTGTGTGCGTATATTGTGTGCCCAACAAAGTAATTGCGTTGCTGATGAACACCACATCAGGCTGTAATAAATTCTTGTCTTATATGCCTTATGTCTACTTATGGTGATTGGGGGCTCAATAACCATTAGTAGCCAATGATGAGGATTTTTTTTATTTTTTTTTTATTAAGATTCTTGTTATTGTTGTTGTTATTTTTATTTAACTTTATCAATTGTTACAATGATTTAAATTTTAATGCCTGTTTTTTCAACAAAGTTTCAACCTTGAATGATTGCCTGGGAACGTAAATATTAACGCATATGCATAAGTAAGTAGCATCATATGCGTATAGCAAAAGTTTCATTTTATAAACTAAATGATATTTTAAGAAAAGGCGATATTTTCATATGTCCACCCGTCCAGTATTTTGCTTTTACACACTGCGACCTTTTATGTTAACATTTTAACGTTTATTTGTACGAAAGGAGAAAACACCTAAATTTCCATTTTCAAAAAGCAACTTTTAATAAAAAACCCATTTTCACATTATTAAGTATTAAACAAAGAGCAACGATTAACTGTGTACATCTCACAGTGGTTGAATTGGGTGCCATTTTCGTAATATCCTCTCGAATAAAACATTAACTTGAAGACTGCGTTTGTGTGTATGTTTATGGGTATAAAAAAATATTTCTCCCGAAAGGAAAAGGCAACAAAGTATTAATGAAAGAAGAGTGTTGAAGTATAAACTTTTCTCTTGAAATGAAACCATTTAACTACTAACAACTGCCATCCACCTGCAAAGAACAGATTTTAGTAGCTCGACATTTGTAACTTCTTTAGATGTACAAATTAAAAGCTTAAATGAAGTCAATAAATATTTCATTCATTGCTTTAAAGGAATATAATATTTTGTCTTTCCCTCTCCATTTCTCTCTCTTTCATCCATTATAGAGTTCTAATAAATATTGTGTAAGGACGTATAGAAATCCTAAATAAATGCTTTTAAATAAATTTCTTACTCGCTTGTCTATTACTCTTGAACAGAAACGATGAAAATCCTTTTTAGTGAAATTTTCTTTTCATTGGTTGCTGCATAGTCTTGCCTTGGCTTATAACTGAGTTTCACTGTAAACATATTTCTATATTTCAATAAACATTTAATAATCTAAAGGATTTGATTTTGCATAAAATTCTTTGCTTTCAATTACTATTACAGTTATTAGAGATATAAATACAGTGCGCATGAAAGAGACAACATATAGTAAATACATATAGTAAATAAATTGAATTGAACAAATCTATAGAAAGATAAAATGTAATTAAAGAGTCTCAAATGAATGTTTTCTGTTTTCTGTTTTTTTTTTTTGCTGGAGAGATCGTGTGAGGGAGAGAAAGAAGGGTTTTTAATTATTATCCTTTAAATCCATAGAAATGCAATCAAGTTGAAATAAAGAATAAACAGGTTAAAAAGAGGTTTACAATAATTTAACTTTGGGGATAAGTGGAGAGTACACATTTATTACGGATTAAAGAGTTTGGATTTAGAGACAGATAAACTGGGTTTTTTTACTTGTTATTAAAATTTAAAAATATCATTCAATGAATGGTCATCCTTACACAATTACATATCATATATATGTGATGTTGTTGCTGTTATTGTTGTTGTATACATATATACCCAAAAAAGGACAAGCAGTTACAGTCACTATCTACCCTCTGTTAGTTAACTGAGATTACAATAAAGAAAAAGGCTTAACTTATGCCAAATTTTGGATACCCTTTTTTATATTTACACATAACAAAAAGGCGTGGCATAAACATATATACAATTGCATCCTCTTTTAATAACTCTTGTAATATAATTTTATATCAAAGTTTGAATTTTGCTTTAAAAAAAGTTTTTATCAATGATGGGCGTGTCTGTTAATTGATTTGGCACATTTTCAAAACATTAAATAAAATTTCAAAATTATATTTAAATTTTTGTGACCATGAAAAATATATCCAAATGTGGGCGTGGCATATATATAATTTTAATTTTCTGATAAAAACTATAGGTATGAAAATTTTATTTTAAAAAACGAATTTTACTTTAATTAAAGTTTTAAGTAAATTGTGGGCGTGTCGGTTATTAAATGTGATCTATTTTCAATATATTGTGGCCTACATATATATACATATGGGTTCTACTAAGAAAGCAAATTGTTTAACTGCATTTTTTATAGCAGAAAAGGATTTTTTTTAAAAGTGGGCGTGGCTAGTAATTTCTCCATTGCAATAAAACGTGTATAAAAATGTAATTGTTTGTAGTACACATTTCTAAAGCTTTCTTATAACACACAAAGCTAAGATTATGTATAAATGTATGGTTAGGATACAAAATGATTCAAAATGGCGGCTTTTTTATTATCACACACTTTATTAGATATGGGTATCAAATGAAAGGGCTTAGTGGGTAAAATGTCATAGGATATGTGTTATCAAACTAAATCCAAAATGGCGTCCGCCATTACCCATTTATATACATTTTTGTAATGTGGGTATCAAATGAAAGGTTTTGATGAGTATAATGCATTACACTAAAGTATGTTTTATTTAACATAATATGGCTACTGCCCGAAATATAAAAAATTGGCTATTCTACACAATCAAAATAAAAGGGTTTAATGAGTAAAATGCAATGATTTAAGTAGGATCAATACAAATCTAAGATGGCGACCTCACAAACATGATATGAGTATTAAAAGAAACGGTTTGATGACAGGAATACGTAAAACGATTGTAAAATAAATTCATTTTGTTGTAATTGTTTTTTTTTTTATAATTTAAACCATGGTCGTCAAGACCATTTAGATTTTAAAAATGATCAATAAAATTTAAGCTGCTAGTTACAAATGGTATAACAAGCTAACAATAACTTCAAGGATATGAAAAACACGAAATGGCGAAAAAAATATGTAAAAATATAAAAAAAAAAAATCAAGTCAAGTATACTTGAATGCAATGATTTCCGATTTTATTTGCTAGTCACAGCACAGCTTGCTCAAAAAACAACAAGTGAACATGTTGCAAGTGATCAAAGGCGACCTCACATTCCCTTATACATTTTTCAATCATTATAATCGTTTAATGATATAAATTTTGTTGATAATAGAAAATAATGGAATATGTTGATCGAAATGAATGGAAAATGAAACTTATTTTTGATTTCTTATTAATAAAACATACACACACAGATAAGCTTTAATCACAATTTTATAGGTTCCAAACTTATTTTACTAATTTAACATACTTTGTACAGCAGAAGTTGTGTACAGTAGAAAAAAAACACTCACAAACTTTAGTTCACTATCAACCGAAAGCCGTCCAAACCATTTCGTTTCGTTCTTTTTTTCTTTTCTTTGGGAAACAATATTTTCAAGGGATACAAGTGGCCGGAGACCAAAAACAAATTGATGCTCAATACTACAGAATTAACAATTTTAACAACAAACGGAATTGTGCTCAATACGTTTTTTGCCAAAGGCCAGTCTTACATACCATGTAACCATCATGTACATGGCAAATAAAAATATAGAAAAATGACTGAATGGAATAAATGTTTGAATAGTTTTATTTGTGAATGGCGGACTTTTTTGGGTTGTTTTGTAGTTTTTTTTTTTTTTATATTTGACTTGTCGCGTTGCATTGTCTCATGAAAGTGGTGCTTCAAGAAAAATAAAGAAGTGAGAGTGTTATGGGCCATATTGATAAAAAAGAATATGCGAAAAAGACAAATAAAACAATAAGGAAATCAGTAGCAACAACAACAACAACAATAACCAAAAGCATGCAAATATGAAACAACACACAACGTACTGAAAGGCTACATGGAAAATGTTACATATAATTTTGTGTTAAAGCATTTATAAGGAAAAACAACAACAACAACAATAACAATTCCAATTATAGCAAGTTTTAATACTATAATATTATCATCGTCATCGTCATCACCATCAGCCTCAACATCATCCCCGTTATAACAGTATCATCATAACAGCATCGGCATCGTATACTCGGATCATCATCATCATCATTGTCATCAGCAGCTAAAAGTATTTAATGTTAATGCTAAATATAAGTTGATGTGGTTGTTAATATATATTGTGCTGTTATTCTTCTTATTATACAATAATTTTATATACGTTATAAGTGAAATGACAAGAACAACAACAATAACAAACGAACCTCAAAATTATTTTAACTGAAAACTCATAAAAGATGTTTTTGTATAAATACAAATACATGAAAAATATCACGCTATCTCTTTCTATCCCGTTTTATTTCAACTCTCTCATGGTTTTCTCGCGGTCTACAAAATAAAATAAATTTAATTTACGCTGGTTGTTATTTAAATTGGGCAAAATTGTATGAGAGCCACGCCCACAATCAACAAAAATCTATCTATCAGTTACAAAAAATTTACCTATTAAGTTGATTACTACTTATGTAAGACCTTCTATTTAGGTGTCAAAAATAGGCGGGATCGAATATTAGACACGCCTATAACTTTCAAGTATTTTTGTTTTTTGCCAAAGTTGATACAATACATATATATAGACTTAAAGTTAATCAAGTAACTGCCACGCCCACATTTTGCGTAAAAAATATTTAAAAAAATGACTTTAAAAGTATTTTCCTTACCTACCTGGTACACATAAATAATGCTATTGCTCCATCACATGTACCAAAAGCCTGCTATGTGAAAAGCCTTGTTAAACTCTAGCTAAGAACAGAAAAGTCTCAATGCTTTGCTGTGTTTGCTTATCTCAGATATTTTGGTCATGATATGCCCTAAAATTCCTGTACTTACTCTCTGCTATTTCTCCTCCGCCTCCGCCTGTCCCTCTTTATAGCGTGAGGCGATTAAAACGCTAGCCGTCATCAACATCTGGCCGAACACCTTCTAAGCAGTGTTAAGCCTACGCACACAAGCACTTGGCCTTTAATGCAACAGCCTTAGTGGCAGGGACATAACTATGTTGAGTTTAGTGTATCTACACACATTACACACACGTGTATGCTATAAATTCTCTGCAATATGGGAGACTAGTGTATTAATTAAATTTTGCGGTTACAAGCAACATGCGAGCGATTAAGTAAAGTACAATGAACTATTAAATGAGAATGAAGGGCCGTGATTGATTTTTGATCATTTGATAGACACACTAGTGTGTAAACATATGCACATTATAGGAATATCAAATTTATATAAAAGTTAACTATCTTAGGAAGGTGAACATTTAAATTTTTAAAACTATTACATGGCAAGAGCTTTGAAATATGTTCCGATCACCAACTCTTGCTAAAAACATACCATAAATTGTGAGTTTTCGGAAAGGGGAGCAAATGTTTTAAAAATATGTCCGCCTGTTGTTATCATTCATGGTCGTAGATTTTGAAATATTAAGTTAAAATTTTCTACAAACAATAAATAAATAGATTAGAGCCACGCCCACAATCAACAAAAGTAGATTTATTTGCAACAAAAATTGACTTTGGACATATTTATAATTATCATATTCATTGATGTGTTAAAAGTGGGCGCGGTTGTTTCGTTTTCGATTTCAATATTGTTGTTGTTGTTACTAAAAATGTTCTTGTTTCGTTTGTTTTTATTTTCTTGAAAATTGCTGTTGTTATTATTTTTAGTTATATTTTTGGTTGCGGTTTTTGTTCTTGTTCTTGTGTCCTCATATCTTCTCAACAACCACTTGAATGCTAAATTTTCTCAATTTTAATTCTCTCCCAAGATACATATATTTACTCAATTATACAATTAATTGAATTTTCTATACACTCAAGCGTATGTGTATATGGCATACAATGAAAACATAACAACAAACATATCATTAACTAAAAACAAGCACAGTCTTCATATAATGAGTATGTAGGGTGCGTTTGGTTACAAGCTCAAGTTCTTCATCAATGTAATGCACTCGTAAATAGCAAATCAATTGTAACAGAGTGTGTAGGTGAGTGTATGTGTGTGTGTGGAGTGCACATTGTGCATAGATACTTATCAGTTTATACAATATAATTTAATGGATGTGTAAGACACACAATAACAATACCATCAACAAACCGTAAGTGCAGAGAGAGAGGGAAGGGAAGGAGAAGAGCCCAGTACGATAAATTTAATAGTTGAACGCTGAAGACAAAACCAGTTGGTAAACAAAGTTAAAATACGGCAACAAATTATTTGACAATAATTGATTAATGTGGTGCTCAGAGGGTAGAACAGGACACAATGTAAACACAACACAATGTAGCAACATTCACCTACACAGTACACATACGAATGCACACAATGTTGTGTGAGTGCATGAAAGCAATAGATTTTATATACCCTACAATATGTAGACAAGAGTTGATAAATTTTCAACTGTGATGCATGCAGTGTCTAAATTGTGATGGAACACTTCAATTCAGCCATCATTACAAGCAGCCACTAAGAACCTAAGAAAGACTACTCGTATTGCATCAGACTCAATAGAAACTTTTGTTTATATTGATGTATGAGACGTTTGCTAGTTTACGCAAATAATTAGAAAACTTTGTCATAATATCACCATTAAAGAAAGAGAGACATTCGACTGATGTTAAAAAGTTATACGTATACGTAAGCAAGAACAAATCGAATTGACAATGAATAATTGCTTTAAATCAAAGCGTACACACACTCTCACACACTACCACAACTTCTTCAAATAGTGCATTTGATGTAGCGCAATAAATATTATTATTACGCTCTGCCGAACATTAAGTAAACTTGACGTGATTAATAAGAAAATTAAAATTGTAACGATTTGTTGGCATTAGGTGGAAGGTATTGGAAGCTTGTTATTCTATTCCGTTTGCTTCAAAAGAAGGCTTTAAGAACCCAACCAAATATGCTGTTAGGATCCACTCACCACTTTTTTGCCAAATATCAAATGTTTAGCATTAAAGGAGTAGATAAATGTAAAATTGTTGTTGTTGATTTTTTATTATTTTTTTCACACAATTGTAAATTGTGGACGTTTCTGTTATTAGAACACGCCCATTTTTTACACATCAATGTATGGGATATCTATATGTATGTGTACCAAATTTAAAGTTCATAGGTCAACTTTTGTAGAAGATATATAGTATTTCATCGATTGTGGATGTGTATATTAACCGACCACGCCCATTTTGGGTACATCAGTGGATAAGTTAATTGTAAATATGCAAACTAAATTTCAACGTGATAGCTCAATTTTTGTGGCAGATATTTATATTTTGTAAGGAATGTGGGCGTGGCTATGGATCGATTTTGCCCATTTTAAATAGCAATGTTCGTGTAAAAACTATAAATATCTGTACAAAATTTTTCCATACATCAAAATTTACGCTCCTGAGAATGACAATAAGAGACGGACACATGAACACGCGAACATTCATATCTAAAATGACTTAATTTTTGATGTTGATCATAAATATAAATACTTTGAACACCTTCTTGTAGTTGTTGGAAATGGAATGACTAACTTAGGAAACTGCTTACTTATAAGGAGGATATAAAAAATTCCTTTCAAATGTTAAAATTTTCGAGGTAACCAATTTACCAACTTCATAGTACAGACAACAACAACAGCAAAAGCAACAACTTGTGTTCACCAATAACTACATTTTCCAAGTATTGCACCTTAGCTGAGTTTAATGCTTTTAAACACATACACACACACACGTACACGTACACGTTTCAACGTATTTTATGAATTTAGCCTCAAACCATAAAATCCGCAGGCTCTCACTCTCGCGTATAAGCCTCCAACCAATATTTTGGGCTTTTGTTTAAAAATTCTCTTTTCCTGCTGCCAACAATTTTCAGAGTGTTATACGAATTGACAAAAACAAAATTATACACGTAGAGCCAACAGTACAACACAGCTAGCGCTTTTAATATATCCAACACACACACACACACATGGAAACAAATAAATGTAGAATGAACGGGTATAGGTCGGTGCAGAGTAATGCTTAGTGTTGAAGTGTACAAAAAAAAATATTTGTTGATATTTTTAGTTTTAGAACGATTTGTAAACTTATGCCATATGCACACACACGTACGTACGAGTATATAGTTATCATTGCATTATAGGCTGGCAGCAAGCAGCAAAATCAACAGCAATTGAGACTAATAGCAACTTAGCAAAAGGGTATTGTGTTGCTACGCGACGTGTGATTCTATATGATACTCGTAGAGTGGCGTAGCTGTGCCAGTAGCCTTGGTCAACCAATTTGACGTATTTAATATGTATGAGTTGACGAACTAATGTCATTTTGTATATTTTAGACTCATTTTAAGCTGAAAACTGAATCACACCCAAAATCAGTTGTACGCTGTACTTGTACACGATGCATAAGTGTATGTATATATTATAAATTCCAACAACAACAACATTTATACGCTTGTACACATTTACGGGGCAGCCCTTACAACATTTCCATATAAATGCAGATATGTACTTATTAGATGTGGACGTGATGTTAGTTGCTCAGGACAAGGGCATGTACCATCGAATGGCATTCGAATGAATAGCGCACAGAATGAATACATCAATGAGGAGGCTTTTGAATAATTTTCACATTACAATTTAGTTTTGAACGAAAAAACATTTTCAAAATTGAAATGAAAATCTACATGATATCGAAAAATCTGAAGATTTTCATTTTTGCATCGAATAGTAAAATTTTTTATTAATCTGTAAAAAATAAATAAATTTATTTTAGGCAACTTTTAAATACTTTCCAGATTTATGTTTGTACAAAAAATGGGCGTGGCATGCACCCAATTATGCTTTATTAAAGTGTATTTATGATGAATCATTTTATACAGCGGATTCTAAAGCGAGTAATTATTTTTTTTGTAAACTGTAAGTTGTGGGCGTGACAGGCATATATGTTTTCGCCCAATCTATTTATTTATTTACAATTTTCTAAAAGTATTTTCAAAGAAACATACATAATTATTATAGCAATTACAACAACAACAACAACAATAATAATAATAAAAAAAAGACAATTTCATTTAAATCTAATTAAAATGTTAAACACACCTTTGCACCGTACCAACAATGGATAAGTAAGACACAGCAAAATTTGCTTTACATCAAATCTTAAATTCTCTACACAGTCGCATAAAAAACAGTGGGCATGGCAGGTACATGATTACGCTATTTAATAGTGTTTGTACGACGTATCAGCTTGCAAGTCGAGTTTTATGCTGAATACGAGTTTTTGTAAAATTGTTGTTCGACCATGCCCATATTTGGCACTTTAGTAGATGGGATAAACATTCCAAATGCCAACTGGTGTCAGATAAATAGATTTTTGTCAATTGTGAGCGATTATATTATTTGACCACGCCCATTTTTAGTACATCGATCAATTATTATTTTATAAATATAATATATGTACAAGATTTAAACTTGATAGCCCACTTGCTGTAATAAATAAATAGATCTTTATTGATTGTGGGCGTGGCTCTAAATCGATTTTGTCCAATTTACAAAACGTTCTACTTGCAAAAATTAGAATTGGGGTGTATGTACAAAATTTCAGACGTAACAACTGTGAAAATGTCAAAAATAAACAAACACATGGACAGACATGTCTAAAACAATTCAGTTTTTGATGCTGTTCAAGTATTTATATACTTTGTAGGGTCTCTGACGCCTTCTTCTAGGTGTTATAAATGGAATGATGAACTTAATATACCACCCATCTTATGTGTAGGGTATAAACATTTATACTTTAGATAAAAATGTAAATGCCATATAAATGCCTACATGTCATGTATGTGTGTACGAACGTACGTACGTACGGACAATATTATGAAGACTTGCGTTGATTAAGATAAAAGAGTGATGGAGTGTAATATTTCATGTATATACATACATACCCACTTATGCATACATTTATACAACATGAGCAAGTGTGTGCGCATGAAATGATTAAATGAAAACATTACATATTATATATAAATAGCATTTATACCCGCATTATAATTGGAACAGAGTGTTGTGCGAGTAAGTAGTGTGCAGTAAAAAGGACAATCATGATGACATGATTTGGACTTTAAAATTAACTCTATACACACATACATATACACACTTACATTTATGCGAACACATATTGTATTAACATTTTATGAATTTGTAGAATAGAATTGTGTAAAAGCTGAATGAATGGCTGAGTGAATGGACGACTGAACTTAACTGGACTCGTTGCGGTTGGGGCTCGGGTCGGGTCGGGTCGGGTTGGGTTGGGTTGGGTTGGTATTGTTTGATAAAAATAACACAGAGACAGTAATGTTTTGCTAATATTATGCACTGAAATAAAGCAGCAGTCACTGTACCAGTGCACAAAGCAATTGTGTGTAAAATGAGTTTTGCACACACACACACACACGCATACTCATTTTCAAGTGAAAGCTAATATACATAAATTTCGTAATTGTAGTCGGACATAAAACTTTTTTTGTTATGCTATGCTAATTTCCAACACAGATACACAGCCTCTAATGCCGCTATTGGTGTTGCTGCGTTGCTACGTTGCTATGTTGTCTCGCCCATGTTCACATTAGTAATTGCAGGGCAAATATGTTTATTTCCAACTTAAATATATAGTTTTAGTGAAGTACAATGTTACACATATTCGAATGTTATGGAAATTTCCATATAGTATAAAACGTTTTAGACGTGTTTCATGAGAAGGCAGTTGCAGCCAAAGTAAAGAATTGTAAAAAATTTAATATTAAATATATATTTAATTAAATTGTATTATTAACAAAGGAAAGAAGCTAAATTTAGCTTACAGCAAATTTGACATTTTCATGTAAATTTGTAGCGAAAAATGTATACAAAAGCATCCTGTTTTATCGAAGTAATTGAATTGCTTGGCAACGGGGAAATTTTAGTATATTAAGAGCGTGTGTCTGCAATGTGAATTTGGCTCTAAAGAGAAGTCTTTGCAACTATGTGGGGGCGTGTCTCTTATGACAATCATGCTATATTCAGCAGACCGAAGTGTGTATTAAACGACTTAAACTAGAATTTTGCGTTAAAGTGGGCTATTTTTAAAATGTGGGCGTATCCGTTAAGAAATTCCGCCTGTATACAGTAAGCTGAAATTTAAATCATCAATCACGATCTCAAAGTTAGAATTTTGAATGTTTTGTTACAAGTCTATGGGCGCTCTTAGTATATGATTTTTTAATATCTAATAGATATATTTTCGTCAATTAAGGGCGTGGTATTGGTACTGATTTTGTCTAAAAGAAATGGAAACCTAAGTATAAAGTATTAGCTGAATTTTTCACAGGAATATATATGTAGTTTGGATAGTCTCTTATATTTCCTTCCAGTTGCAGTGTAAATTTCCATCAACAGACGGACGTACCGACAGTCAGATTTTGCTTAATATCCCTCTTTTTTTAAAGTACACTCTAACCGTTGCCCAAGTAAGTATTAACAAAATACATACCCTCACATATTGTACGTAACCCCATATCAATAAGGAGAAGAAATTTGGTATTCAACTCGAGTAGACTATTTTCATCAATTCATTCATTTTCACCTCTTTTAACCAATAACGATAAATTGGAGAAAACACTTACAAACAAGAGACTTTGTTACTGTACTGGAGAAGGTGTACTGACAGTACACCACAGCAGTCTACATAAGCAATATAGAATATGTTTTAAATTGTTTAGGGAACAATAGTGGAAGCTGAAGCAGCAACATCAGCAGCAGCACAAAAGTGCATGCATAAGTCAAGAAGGTAGTAAGCAATGCTTTGGGGAATATGGCACGGATGAGATAGACGATAGATGAATCCAATAACAACAACAAAAGCAACATTTATGAAAAGAAACAAAAACATTGGCAAAAAGCAAAAAAACACCAGAGAGACAGGAAGCAGAGTACATACGCATATAATCTCGTTTCAATAAATTCCAGCAAAGTAGCTAAATAACTAACATTGCAAATAAAACTACATTCTCGTCAACATCATGCACATACTGTACAGATAGATAATATTTTGAAAAATTGCTGCACTAGCTGAAAAAATGGATATATTGTCTGCTGACAAATAATATCACTTGTCAATTTATCAACACACAACAAAACGAGAAGAAGAGGAATCAACGAAATGAAAATAAAATTTTATGCTAAGCATTGACATTCCGCTTAGTAGTACCATTGCAAACACACATACACACACACACACATGAATTTCAGTTATGATTGATGTGATATATGAGCTGTAAGTAAAATTCAACATATTTGTGTGTGTGTGTGTGTATGCGTGTTAAATTATTTATTATATGTTTGATGTGTTAGTATAAAGAACAACATCCGCTAAACAATCTTTGATTTCCGTCGATTTTTGTTGCTGTCTCCAGTCTCTCCCTGTTTATCTCTTTTTTTTTTTTATGCAACAGCAAAAATGCAATTCATCATATTTTTCGGCGATAATGCTGCTTTCATCATCCAACAAATTAGAAATAGTTTGAAAGGGAGAGAGGGGGGAATAAATAGAAAATCATTGCGAAAGAATTTACTATTAAATATAATACATATTTTTAAAATATTGGACTAAAAATAAAAATAAACTTAATAATAAAAAATAACAATAACAAAATAAAACATATTTGAAATTATAAAAATATTTTTTAGAAAGTAAAAAAAAAACAATTAAATAAAAATTTAAAAAAGGTAAAATAACAACAACATAAGAAAAAGCAATTAAGAATGTAATTTTAAAAATGTATAAACATTAAAAAATCACTTTAAAAAGTTAAAATAAAAGTAAAAAATACATTTTATTTAATTTTTTTTATTAAAACTACATAAAAATAAATAATAATAATAAAAAAAAATTGGAAGAATACAATATAAAGTTAAAAAATATTAAAAAATAGAAAAAAATTAACTACAAAGTAAAAAAAAAACTAAATAAAAGAATTTTATTTTTACACAATAGTATATAAAAAGATAAATTAAAAAAATCAAAAACAGAAAAAGTTAAAGTTTGATTAGAGCAAATCTTAGATACCCTCCACCTCCATAAATGGTTGCCAACTGACATATTCGGTTTCTTGAAAAATTGTAAAATTATGAGCGCAGATCAATTTTTCTGGCCGATGGATAGTTTTGTAGGGTTTCTAAGGCTTTTTTCTGATTTGTAGGTGGAGCACGCGTAGTTATATAAGAGATTGTACAAAAATTATTAATATAGTTATCACTTTGTCAGAGGAAGTTGCACACATACAATATATCCATAATAATCATAATAATAGTAGTGTGTGCAAAAAAGCAAGGTTTTGTTGTTGTTGGTCTTAGATAATAAATTTTCATTCCACTTGGAAAAATATGAAAATTTTCTTCTTTATTCCGGTGCTTAGTTTTTTTTTTTTTTATTAAGGTTTTTTACACTTCTTAGAATAGTTTTTCTTATTGTTGTTGTTGTTGCATAATATTTGATTTGTGTGCCTTTTTGTAACACATTAGGGGGCATACAATGATGATGATGATGATAATGATGATGATGATGACGACAATGCCATACACACATATTTATCTTTGTATTCGTTATTGTTATTGTTGTTATTGTTATTATTCTTTTTTACATATGATGCGTGTGCTGACAAGCACTCATACAATATATTCTCATTTCCGTTTTTCTATCAAGCATATGTTGAATGCAAAATGAAAAAAAAAAAAAAAAACGAAGAAGATCAAGAAGAAGAAAAAGTAAAACAAAGTCCTCTTACGTAACGGAAGTCATTTCAATAACCATGTACAGTATATTATCTCGTATTTTTTTTTTCTCTCTGTTTTATATTTTTATATTTGTGTAACTCAGTATGTGTGTGTGTATAAGAAAACATCCTACCGGTTAGCTTTTAGAGTAAAACATGCATATACGTGTGTGTGTGTGTGTGTTATCAAGATTTATGTTTATAACATTATTGCGTAACAACAACAACAACAACAACAACAATAAAGAATATAAAAAAAATTTCCTGTTAAGAATTTATTGTTGTTGAGTATTCATATGAAAACCGATTCTTTACGGTCTTTTGATTATGACATGAACACCATTCCTTATACGGTTTTACATGACTTTCAATGTTTCATGCACAAACAAACAAACAAACGAACAAACGAACCAAAAATAAAAACGAAAAACAAAAATGTAGCTCTCTTTAATCTTCTTTAAGCTTTTTTTTCTATTTAATTTTTCAACTCATTTTCTTACTTTGCTTTCCACTCGTCACAAATCCTAGCAATTAAAAATTCTTTCTTTCTCTCTATAGCATGAAAGGAAATCATATCAGCCTGTGGTTTTTTTCTATCATACACAAACCGAAAGAAGAAACCAAGCAAGAGTAGCGATGGTGGTGGTGGTGGTGGTGGTGGTGTCGGAAAGACTACACACAGGAAGCTAGATTAGTTTATTACAAAAGCAACACATAAAAAAAATATTGTGTAAAGTGAGTATAACTTGATTTCCGACCTTATTTTTCAAGTTATAATAAAAAAAAAAACCAACACATTAATACACATAAAAGGGAGGGCAAAGCATTACTCTCTAACATTAACACTCCACTAAGCAGAAAAAAGTTTGAGGCCGGCCGGTTAAAGGCCATTCATGGCAACACTTGAGTTGGGAAATATAATTTAATTGGTATGATGTGTAAAATAGAAAACATTAACATATACACACTAATAAGCACACACACGCATACGCGTTGAGTGCGTAAACATTAAAGATTTACAGAGAAACGGTGTGTCTGTGCATGATTACTATAAAAATAAAGTTATTTTTATTTCCAGCTCATTACCTAAACGAGAATTTATAACAAACAAGCCGTCGTCTAATGAAAGGGTTAAAAGCAACATAAACAGCTAACAGTATATGGTAGGTAGCTGGCCTGCGGCAAAAGTGTTGTTTATGGAAATGTTTTATTTTTATTTCAATTATAATTGTTATTAAGTGAGTACACAGTACAGATTTTATAGGTGAAAATTGTAAACATATAAGATAATGGTTGAATATGTAATGCCCTACAAACACATTAAATAAGTGACGATTACAAGTAAAAATCATGCATAACCATTATGAGTGATTTTATCAATGTTTATAAATCAAGAATTTGGTTTAGGACAAATTTAAAATACCCTACACCAAGTACACACCAACAAATGGGCGTGACAGTTAACTTATTAGGCTCTTTACTAATGTATGTAAAGCCTTTCAATATAAAAGTTGGATTAAATTTTCTTAATTGGGGTACAAACGGTGGGCGTGGCAGGTATGTATACGCCCTCTTTTAGTATATATATTACATAACAGCTTAAAAGTCAAGCTTTTTTTTTTTTTGTAAATTGTGGGCGTGTCTGCTATCCGATCGCGCACATTCTTGTCACACATGATATGTGAACTAAATTTCAACTTCATAGATTAATTTTTGTGGCAAATAAATAGATTTTTGTCAATTGTGGGCATGGATTTTCACTGATTTTGCCCATTTTAAATAGTGACCTGAATTTCAGCTCAATATAATTTAACATTTATGTCTCACCTTATGTGGTGGCTTTACCTTTAAAAAGTGGGCGGATTTTTCACTTCGTTATATTTAACAAATATGGGCGTCACTTTAATTTAAAGTAATTTTTTTCGATCTTTTTCGATCTTTTTTCGATCTTTTTCGATCCCATACTGACCATCCACTACATGAAAGAACCCTTCAAATGTACAGTTATTCCACTTGGAAAATGTGTTTGTAAGTGTGTATACTTAACACACTTTTGCCTTTTATGATTTATTTAATTTTTTATACGAAACAACAACAACACCCACTATAAAATATGCATATAATAAAAAAAGAAGGAAAAAAGCGTAGCGTTGAATTATGAAATGGAATATTTAATTATGAATTAATTAACGATGAAATAATATTATTATAAAGTTTCTTACAATTTTTTTTGGCTTCTCTCTGCTATATATTATTGTAATTAACGTTTGGGGTACAACGTTCATTATGCGAACCGTTCATATACATAATTTTGCGTCGATTTATATGAAAAGAAAGAAAATAATGTGCTTCTATTCTTTTCTCATCTTCCTCCACACACAGCACCGCATCTAACATGCAGGTGTGCAAAGAATAGAAAATAATAAAAATGTTTCCATAAATACCAACTTCCAATGAATTGTTCAATGTGCGTGAATAATTTAATTAAATTTAACATTTCACCATTAAAAGTGAATAAACGAGAGAGAGAGAGAGAGAGAGAGTGTGTGAGAAATAAATGAAATTTATGGAAATTTTTTTTTGTTGAACAAATGTTCAAAATTATTCACCTGCTTTATAGTAATTGAAATGTGTTACTATTTTAATTATATTCATGAGCAATCCAGGGTTAACGGGAAGCGGATATCATGAGTTCTTTACAAGTGTCCTTCCGTCCTTCCTTTTTCCATTTTGTTACAGAGGCTGGAGTGGAAAACGAAATTGTTAAAAAAAAAAAAAGAAATTGAGTTAACACTTAGGAAAAAGGAAGTTGCAGTGATGTTATGTTAAGGTGAATGAAAAAAAGTTTATATACTTTATAATTTAAGGACTAATCTTTACGAAATTGTTACAGAATCAAACAAATGATGGTCAAGCTGGTAATAAAATATAAAAAATCTTTATTTGATAAAATTGAATTTTAAATACACTTCATATAATTACATATAACTTGTAGGCGTGGCATACATACAGATACACTGTGATGGAAATTTTATTTCGCGAAAAATTTCCTCATCACAATTAAAGTATGTGTTGCATTTTATCTAGTTACGATTGTGTGTGTGTGTGTGTGTGTGTGTGGGAGGCTAATTAATTAGGAATTAGGAAATTTATAAAAAATATGTAGAAAACTTTATCAATTTATCAATTTTTTAAAAGAATGAATGAATTTCAACAACAAGACAGACTTACAGACATCATTGAATTGAATTGAGTTAGATTTATGTAAATCGCTTTACCAACTTAACATACCTCTTGATATAATGTTAAGGTTATAAATGCCAAAATTTTTATATTATAATATTTTATATTCTTTTGCTTCAAAATTGTCATTTCATGGATAATTTCAATAAGAAACTATGGTGAAATATAAAAGCAGAAAAAAGTAGAATAAATAGTGCTTTAATTTTCACTTTGATATTCACAGTAATAACAGCAATAACAACAACATCGTTCACTCTCAACCTTCGACTACTTAATGGTAT
This sequence comes from Ornithomya fringillina, assembly GCA_963978525.1. Lineage (NCBI taxonomy): Eukaryota > Metazoa > Arthropoda > Insecta > Diptera > Hippoboscidae > Ornithomya > Ornithomya fringillina. The sequence goes on along the minus strand of OZ021691.1, from coordinate 30,378,327 downwards.
TCCCAAAATTCACAGCAGCCCCACCGAGAAGCAGTGAAGCTCTCAATATTTTCATTTCTATTTACTTTGAATGGCTTCCTTCTCTTTGCTTTTCTCCTTATCGGATTGTATTACACGTTATTTCAAGTCATTCGATGTACAAATACACAAAAAAAAAAAAAAAAAAAAACTGCTTCAATGCGTTTCCATTTATAGCTTCCCCACCACTTTGGTCTTCTTTTCTTATTCATTCGGTTTTGTGCAAAATGTTTTTATTACAACATACTAAAAATTGTGACTGGGATTAAGGTGACCTCTTCCCAGAAGCTACTTATGCGTCATCTTTGTCATCATCACTGGCAATGGCGTTAACATTGGTTTTTAGCATGAGTAGTATGGATAATAAGATATAACCTTGGCAAGGTCCATTTCTTTCATCCCTTCTTCTTATTAAAGTTTCTTATTACATACAATAAATACATTAAGTTGTCTTGACGTGTTCTAACCTAGACTTATAGCCATCCTAACAGCTTTGTTGATGCTACATAATAATGATGATGGCCGTTCAGTTGAGTACTGATTCCATCGAAACTTGTCTCAATGTTTAATGAAAATGTTTTTTAATCCTTCCTCTTTTAACTTTTTCTCTCATTCTCTTTACAACATCAGTTAGTTTTTGTTCTTCTTTCCATTTCTGACTTAACCTACCAGCAAAGCCAAACTTCATTTCTTATGCTTCGGATATATGATAAAATATTTATATGACAAGTTGTTACATTATCTTGTACTGAGTGTATATATGTGCGTACAATGTGCAAATGAAAAGTGTTTTGATATAATTTTTTAATGATGACACGACATCTTGCTTAAAAAAATTTAATTTGAACCAAATAAACCAAATATTTTTGGGTGTGATAGAAGAAGGCTTGTCATAAATAAAGCGAGTTAAGTGAAGTTGGAAAATGCTAATGGTGGCTGGAGCACATATATAGTTGTAAAAGTTTATTTTCATTAGGGGTTCGCTTTAATTTGTGAAATTTTACTTTAATTTAATAAATTTTAAGTGAGAAAAATATTGAAAAGATATTTTATCTGTTCAAAGGGCATACAATTGTTTGTGTGGGTGGCAAAAAATATAGTAAAAATATTTATATGTTTTGAAATGAGACACGCCCACATTATATAAAAAAAATTTCCAAAAAGACGGACAGGCAGACATATTTAAAGCGATTAAGAAGTTCATTTATATGAATTTTTTTAAATATATACCATCGAGTGACAAATCAAATGTACTTGTGTGTAGGGTATAAACAGAGTTTTGAATATCGCTCCCATTACATATGTAAATTGTTTTAATTCATTTTGAGAAATTCACTCGAATCGAACGAACAAAGAAAAAATTATAATAAATAAAAAAAAAAATAAAAAAGATTCATTATTAAATTTTTGTAGTGCTTCGACATTTTTGTCGATGCCCTTTTTATACCTTCGCATATTGTATATCATACAAATGAATGAACAGTTGAGTGGGATGGGTGACAAAGGCGAGCGAGAGTGCTCATATTATTGTGCAACTACCAAAAATTCAATTCAATTGTTTAAAATGAATACTAATGTACAGTTTCGTACAACCGCATGTCATGATGTTGACTGGTCCTCCACTTTTCTGGGTAAGTTTTTTGTTTTCTGTCGCGTTTTAATATTGTCTTTTTTTTTTCTTTTTCGTTAGTATGTTTGTTTTGCATCACTCAAAATAATATATTCCATGCAATATGTGGAAAATGTCCAGTTGCTATGCCTACCCACACCTGCCTGCCAATTTGCTTTTTCTGCCGTTGCATTGCATTGATAAACACGTATGTACATCAGTTGTTATATGAGAGAGTTTTCTCTGTCTCTCTCTTTATATTCATTACGGTATATATGCATACGTACGTATGTCAGGTGTACATTATACAAACACTTGTTTCTGTGATCTGTTAAAAATTTAATTGGACACGAAATATACGCTTTCGTGAAAATTCATTAGTTGCTCGCTTGGTGTATTTTGGAGTGAGTGAGTGTAGAGAGAGTATTATGCATTTGAAAGCATACTACTACAGCATGTTCTTGTTAGAAGCTTACATGTAAGCTCATGAAATGGATGGTCTTTTGAGTAAGGAATGTTATCTCTTGATCGCGTCATATAATGCATATATGTATACTTTGTAAAGCTTTAAAGCCTTGACAGTGATATTAAAATCTTAAAGAAACATTTCCAATCAAATATTCTGCTTCTTCTTCTTCCTCTTCCTCTTCCTCTTCTATTTCAAAAATGTACATCTCTCCCTCTTCTCTTAAAAAATATTAAGATAAATAAAAAGGAAAAATACGGCTCAAAAATTGTTCATATATCGACAAAGAGAAACATTGATAATGGTGATGGCGAAAGGTGGTGGTCATGGCTCATATATTGTGTATATATATGGAATGGAGCATGTATCTGTCGTATTGGCATCAGTTGACAAAAATAATAATAGTAACAACAATAACAACAACAACAACAACAATTTTAATTCCTCTTACTCACTACTCACTCATATGCTGAATTTTAATCTATCTTTATAGTCAGCATATATGTGCACATACATGCACAAGTACCTAACTCCCAAAAATTGCTTTTAACATTTTTTATGTATTTTGAAAAAAATATTTTTTTTTTATTCTTTGAGAAAGAAATATTACAAAAAAAAAAGTGAATATTAATCTATCTTCATAAATATGTTGGTATTTGTGTACAGGAGCAATATTCCTATATAGAGATGGTCTAAGCGGATTAGTTATGATGTGATGTGTGTGTGCGCTTATTTTAGGTTCCTATAGGTTTTAGACAAAAAAGTTGCTCATACACGATCTATATTTGTCCAACTTGTAAACATTTTCAGCCTTTTTTTATGTCGATCGGGAGAGAATCATTTGAAAAAATTTAGAATTATATTCCGAAATTATTCAAGTATGTCCGTTTGACAGTTTATCTGTTCTATGTATTTACCATGTTTGTCCATCCACTTGTGTTTTGGTTTATCCATTCTACTGTATTTCTACACATTCGTGGGTCGGTCTGTCCATCCTTCCATACGTCTTTCCATTGATTAGTCTGTCTGTCAATCCATCCGTTTGTCTGCCCATCCACCGCCTGTCTGTCTGTCCATCAAACCGGCTGTTTACCCACCTGTTCATATGTTTAAATTAATTTTTGACCATAAACACGATTAAGTATTAATTAAATATTTATTAATTAATCTGTAATTTTTTGTTGTTATTTAAGACAAACTCTTAAATAAAAACCATTAAAGGTGAACAAATTACATTAATAGACAATTAAAAGTACTTGTATGTAGAAAAAATTTCCATTAATTTATTGATTGATTGCATGGCAAGCAAAGTAAAGTAATGGTTTCTTGTCAATTTTACCATTTTTGTTGACAATTGCGGACTGACAGACTGGCTGATGGTTTTCGTCTCATATTATACGATACATACTTATATAGTGTACACATTGTATTATAATTGTGTATGCATAATTACTCGAACGGCACATTTACATATAAATGCATTATAGAGTTTTAATGGTTGCGTTGTTATAGTTATTGTTTACTTGCATTTAATGTCACTCTTGATCTTCTCTGCCATGTACCATAAAAAACATTAATTAAAGGAAAAAATTTTGTTCGTTTAAGTCAAATATTAAAAACCCTTCATATACCCATTGAGAAATGGTGGTTGCGGTGGGTAATGTCTGTATTAGGGATCAACTAAAGTGTAGGATTTCATGAAGAAGATTTTTTTAGAAATCCGGAAATTTTGTTCTTGTATTTATATGATGTGGGCGTAGCAGTGCTTTTATATAGTACCAATGAACTTACAAGTAAGATTCGTTACCAAGGAATTTTTTTTTTTTTTTTGAAAATTTTGGACGTGTATTTATATGATCCAGCTCGAATCGTGAACGTGTCAGTTTCTCTGACACCGTTTTTGTGACTCATAAAAAGACTTTGATTCGATTGGGGGCGTGGTTTTTACAGAATTTGGCTTAATTTAAATGGTAAATAGAAAATTTATCAGCAATAGATACACAAACGAGGACTCACGGACGGACATGACCATGTCCCCCATATATTGATGTTGATTAATTATAATTGTAATATTTTTTAGTGTCTCTAACACATCAGCCTGGCTGTTGCAAAGAGAATAATAACTTTAGTAATACTTTAGTGAGATAAAGAGAGAGAGGGAGAGAAAGAAGGTAAAAAAATATTTACATACAATTCAACGGAAATTTTATATTTATAGCATTAACACATACAGTTGAACTTATAAATACATACTCGTATACTTATACGTATGACACTAATAATAATAAATAAAATATATGTATGGTCTGTACATATTTTTAAGCTACAAATACACAGTGCTGAGATAAGTGTGTTAAGTATGAAAATGTGAGTGCAAATTATGTTAATAGCACGCTCTGAGCACAAGTGTACATGCTGTAGCTCAACAGTAATGGTCAAGGCATTTGGGAGTGTGAGATCAATTTACAAACTCGCACAAATACAACACTTGTGCTTACATATAAAGAGCATTAAAACATATGTACAATAACAACAACAATAAGAATAACTATTAAATTGTATGTTTATTTAAGCTTACAACAGTATATTTATTATTGTTGTTGTTATTGTTGTTATTATTATTATAATTTTGCAATGCTTTTATTTTAATGTGTGAGAATTTATTGAAATAAGATAAAACACTGTAAACACATGTGTCTTATATTGTATTGTGTACAAAGTGTTGGTATGCGTATATGTGTGTGTTCGTGTGTTGTGTTTGTGCACAATAAAACAAAGTTTAATTAATTACTCACAATATTAATACGAGAAAATTCAGGCATTTCAATAAAAAGGATTTAAAAAGCCAGCTTTACCAAAAAAAATACAATTTCACAACACAACAACAATAACAATAATAATACACACACAGACCCGTTCTCACGCAGACACCATGTATGTGGCATGTTGTTACGATAATACCAAAATTTATGTTTTATTTTCATACATCCGTACATCTGTACATAAATATATTTAAGTGTGTGTGTGTGTGCGTGTGTGTGTGTAATGAGTTCTGTGTATTTGTGTAAGCTTAACCACACTAACAAGTAATTTGGTGAAAAGTTTAGCTGTAATGTGTTTTCAGGCTATGGATGGACTTTTGCAAATAAACCGAATGAAACCCTTTAACGCTTCATATAATGAAAATTATCTCTAATCAAAGAATATTACTAGCTTGTCATAACAATAATTATTAATTACACGGAAGTCAGGTATAGAATGCTTTTCTAAATCCATCAATCTTGTCAACTAAACGCACACACATTCACGTATTGTCATACAAATCAATGATCAATGGATTCTCCTTCGTATTATTAAAAATTTATTCATACACAGATGCATACTCATCATATACATGTAAATGAAAGGTTTGTAAATAAATGTACAGTTACAAAAGTTTATATTTTACGTTATATTTATGATAGTAACAACAACAACAACAAACGGTGAAGACATAAATAAATGAATATTCTAGTATGGAAACGGGAAAAAGAACAAGATTTTTGCTCTAAATAAACGAATAGAGAGAGGGAGGGAGAGAGAGAAAATGTATGAGGTTCAATAAAAAGCAAAGAAGTAAGCAGTGTATGATGCAGAAAACGCCATGAAAACGAAAATTAAAGTGATAAATATAACAACAAAAACAACAAACACAATATAAATAATAATATTAATAATAATAATAATAATAATAATGATAAAAAATAATAATAATAATTGAAAATCATAACAACAAAAACAACCATGACAAAACCAAAAACAATAATAACAAGAAGAAGAAGAATAACATCCTATCCGACGAATCTTCTCAGATAATCAACAAGGTGAGTGAGGCAAAAAGGTTAAAATTGTATCAACTTTTATTACACATACACAAGAAATATTACACGCACATATACACAATATTTCCATCTAACTTTATAACACATGTATAAATGTAACAAAAAGCACAAAACAACTAAAACACACATATATGCTATAAATTGTGTTCTGTTCTTCTCTCAACTCATATTCTGCATGCATTTATGTATGCACGTGTTTGTGTATGTTACATATATACACACATACGTATTCCAGTAAGCATGTATGCGTGACTTTACACAATGTTCAATTTATCATAAGTTGCTTCAATTAGAATGTTGTCACTTGTGTCAGTTATTATTTGTGGAAAGGTCATAAAATATTTACATTCACACAAATATGCGCATGCATGAATGTTTGCACACATACTTTTTCTTCTACCCTGTCCTCTCTCTCTCTCTCCATCTGTCTTTGTCTTTTAACATTATAAATAAACATACATGTAAATTATATTATTTATACCAAACATCACCATAGTGTAGGGTGTACAAGGTATATTAAATTTAATTAGTGTTTTGTAATTGTGAAGATGAGGGTGATATCATATATGTAAATTTGTTTTTATTGGTTGTTAAAAGAGGATGTAGTTGCAAAAATGCCACGCCCACAGAATGCATATAAATACGATGCAAATTTAAGACATATAAGTGAATGTGAAAAGAAGGCCTCATTTGAATTTAGGATATAAGTCCTATTTGTTCAGTTTGTGTTTAAATTATGCGATATCGTTCAAGGACCAAGCTAACATTTAGGGAAATCTTATACAATTATAAAGACAAAGCTATTGTTAATAATTAGACCATTTATTTTTATTAACTAGGGTCTAATAATAGACACGCCCACAATCTATAGAAAGCCTTAATTGATGCAGAGTTCTATCGTTAAGGTGAACATTTTATTTTAGTTGTTACAAAGGAGCTCAGTTATAAACATGCCACGCCCACAATATATGTACAATTCAAGCCAATTTTAATGAGAGTTAAAAAACGGCATCTTTTAAAGGATTTATAGTTAATGCCACGCCCATTTGGTCTATATGTAGGTTGACCTTAAGCCTATATTATTATATATGTGTATTTTATTACCTGGTATCAATTACATATTTATAATTTCTCTCTCTATTTATAATTATCTGTGACTTGTTATACCCGCAGGTGTCTAATAATCGGTTTTAGCTAATTTAGTACTTTAACTTATATTTGCATACGTATGATTAATATGAATTATTGTCAACTTAGTGGCAAAGAAATGAAAATTTATATAAATATTTAGATTACTCTTCAAACAGTTGTATGTACAATATATTCAAGTATGTGACTGTGTATGAGCATTGCGAGCATAGTTCATGTAAATGAAAAGGAAATTGAGAAAATCTTATCATAAAATGTAATTAATAATAAAACTGATAACAATTAAACTTTTGCTTACATTAGGAAATTTGTTATAAGCACACACACACATACATATGTATATATATATATATTTACGATAACACCAAAATTCAACAAAGTGTTAAAAATGTAATTTTTGTTATATAAACAAACTTGAAATTATCTAAGAACGCAATATTTTGCATATAAAAACATTACACTTTAGATGTTTCCTGTGTTTGTTGTTGTTTTCGTTGCAAAGCAATAATCTACACTGTTCCACATTGCTTTGAGTTATGGTCGAATACCAAGGGGGAGGGCGGATAGATATATTGGCTGCCATATAAAAACAAATTTATGTATAATTCTGTTACAATACAAAGTCTCTTCAATTTTTATTAAGCAAAACGGTACGCTAGAGAGAGAGAGAGTGAGCGAAGCTATCATGTTGCTTTGTAAAAAGTACATATTCCCCCAACGTATGCATAATATAACATTTTCTACATGAAATATACATTTTAATAAAACCGAAATTGAATCAAAGGGCGAAGGAGACACCGAGATAGAGAAAATGAGAGAGAGAGAGATAGAGAGATAGATGAGTGAATGTGCTGTCTGTTGAGTGCTGAGGATAACTACTTGATGCATTTCCTTTTAGCGCAACATATTCCTCTGTTCCCATTACAAAAACCCGTTATCATTTTATCAGAGCGATGGGGCATTCTGCGGATCTTTGTTGGCCTTGCTGCTCGGGTAATAACGTTACTTTTACTGTATGTTTCGTAGTGTGTTCTCTTCTGTCATTTCCTTGACACTTATTTGAATAGAATAAAAATTATGCATATATCACACACACACACACACACACACACGAACGTACATAAAAACATGTTAGTGCTGAAGTATTTTCAAAACAATTTATTTTACACACACACATATTTGAACAAAGATTTTCTTATAAATAACCAGAAAAAGAAGCACAATTAAAACAAACCCACCAAACAGATACAACCAGCCAACCATCAGTTTGATATTTTTGTGTTTATTTACATAATTGTCCAAACAACAGATGTAACAAAATTTAGCTTAAACCAAATCTTAAATATCCTCCACTATCTCCTTCATAGTGGGCGTGATTAGGTCTTATAATAGTGTATTTATATTACACGTTAACATGCAAGTAAAATTTTGAGACAAGTATAGGTTTTGGATATTGTAGGCGTGCCTGACAAAGCCAAATGGTCCTTTTTTTTTTTGGCATTTACATTGAAGGGTTATTAATAAGTGCATGGAAATTTGACTTTGTAGCTTAATTGTCAATTGTGGGCGTGGCTTTTAGCCAATTCTGACCAATTTAAATAGGGATCTGCATGCAGAAAATGTAAATATCGGTACAAAATTTCAACATTTTAGAACTTACGAAATTAAGAGACAGACACATGGACACACGTATGCAATTATATAGATCAACTCCGATTTTATTGCTGATCAAGAATATATATACTCTATAATGCCTCCTTTTGGTTGCAAATGAAATGACAAACTTACTATGCCTCCATCACTAAGGTAGAGAGTATAAAAACACACTACAATGGTTAGCATTTCACGATTTTGTATTTCATGTCATCTATATATGTTTGATCTAATTTGATCAAAACAAACAAAGCCTAATTAGAGCATCCACTAAGAGGACTTTAGCGAGTCAATGACATTGAATTTTTATAGAAAATTCCATTTTCTACAATTTTTTTTTTGTATTAATTTATTGGAATATTTATTGTTTTTGACCAATTTTTGCACAATAAATAAGACTTAAATAAATTTTTTTTTATTTATTTTTTTACCGATATTTTTTTGGTATGGTTACACTATCGCTGGCGTTTTGCGGCATTGGAATTAATTTCTATGGTATTCTGATGCTTGTGGTGTTGCTGTTGTTGTAGTTATTGTTATACACGTATTGATGCTGTTGGAAATATTTGAGCATAGGAAATTGGTTTTTGGGGGAATTTTCGCCATAAATTAATTGGCGTTTGGCAATTAGTTGGTTTTCGGGCATAAGTTTTATAGTTTTAATTTTGGGGTAAATTAATTTTTCTTTGGCCAAAAGTTGCAAAATATCGTTATGGTTTCAAAAATGTGGCCTTGGCTATAAAAGGGAACCTCACACACAGACGCATACACACACATATCTGGCACCTCCTCTACTTTGGTTTATAGCGATTATTTTTTTTTTAAAGAAATTCCGCAAATAATTTCATTTTAGCATAATTGCTGACTGGGTGTGTACTTCAAAATGCCAAAGAATGTGAAAGAGATAAAGAAAGGGATGAGGGAGTGAACGGGAGATACACAAAACAATTTTCATTAGCTTAAGTTTTTAACTGAATTTATATGAATTTCTATTTAATGAAAATGACGATGCACACACACATTTATAACAGACACACACACGAACACATATAATGCACGAGTATAAATACTTAACTGTAATTGTTTCCGTTGCTTCTCTTTTCTTTCCCATAATAATGGCAAAATGCTTTAAGATATACATTTCAGAAGCAGCGATTTCCAAACTTTTTTCCTATTAATGTTAAAAAACCCTTATTGTGTGTGTGTATGTTATCCGACCACACCCATTTTTGGTACATGGATACATGCGATAATTATATAATTATAAATTTCATTTTAATAGCTTAATTTTACTGGCTTATATATATAGATATTTGTCAATTATGGGCGTGGCTTGTGACCGATTTTTGCCCAATTTAAATAGCAAAGTGCATGCAAAACCTAAATATATGTGTCAGTACAAAATGTTAGCTCAATATCTCCAAATTTACCAACTTATGGACATACGGACATATTTGACTAGATCGACTAAATTTTTGATGCTGATCAAGAATATATGTATTTTGTAGTGTTTCTTACCTTCTGAGTGTTGCAAATTGAATGAAAAACATATAATACAACCATCTTATGAGGAATGTATAAAAATTGCCCCATCCACAAAACTCTTATAGTTTGGAAATCGCTGCTTCGAAGTTTATCCCCTGTTTTTGTTACCTTTTGGCATAATTAGCTACAAAACTATATTTCAGATTTCTTTTAATTTAAAATAGATGTGTATGTGTGTATGGTGATGGTTTGGAAATGAGATAGACAACAACAACAATACCTTAAGTTGTGAAGAACTGTTAAGAAATGAACATTAAAACATTGACATGTAACTAATTTGCATAAAATGTAAACGCAATGTAAGCTGTGCACAGAAAACATCATAATAATAATAATGTGCGGCGTATAAATGCGAATTAGTTGAGCAGCAGTACGAAAAATGTTACACATATGCTCGAACAATGTTGCTGCTGGGTTAAGTTTCAGTTGAATTCAAGAAAAATGTAAAAACATGTCGCATTAAAAGGCATGAATTTGAAACTGTTTCTGATTTCATTGTTTTTTTTTTTGTTTTTGTTTTTTTTATTTTAATATTCAAATGTAGTACTTACACATACATAAATATGTTAACATTTGTACATGCATGCATACGAACGTTTTGAAGGTTGGAATAATTTACACCGAAAAAGACTAAAAAATTATTTATTACTCGTTATGGTTGTTTTATAAATGCTTGTAAATTACGAAGGAAATGGAATACTTTCCAATATATAATCAATGTAATCAAGAAGCATTAATGTTTTCATTTATTTATTGTAACATATTTTTAATGAACTTTGTCGTGGTGATATATGGCGTAAAGTTCACTTTTATTAAATGGCAAATAAAACATAAATAAAGTATGATTATGAGAGAAGGACACGTGCACACATATACATAAATTAGTCCTAATTGACAACAATATATTGCTGTTAAGTTGGTAATTAGAAATTATTGCGAATCTATAGAAAACTAACAACTAAAGAAGTTTATAAACATAAGAGGTGTAAAATAAAACTAAATTTGGTTTGGGCGAAATCTTGAGTATTTTCAATATTTTCAGGGGGCGCGGCAGACATATAAACACGTCCTCTAATGGTGTATGTATTAAGTATCAACTTTTAAATTGGGTTTTACGCTGTTCAAGATTTTTGGTATATTGTGGGCGTGTCTGCTAACCATTCAAGCTAATATTTGCTGCATCGATAATTATGTATATACAATAAACAAAAATTTTTGTGTTGGAATATTTTTAGATCTCCTTCCCATATAATACTTTTTTACGAAATCACTTGTGTGACAATGACTCTGAGTTCACTCTTGCAACTACTTTGACTTTAGCATAATTTGTGGAACCGGTGTAGGGTATTAAACGCGATCATAATGAAACGACTATAATATTTAATTTTTTTTTTTTTTTTTGTAAAAATTCTCTTAAAAATTTTTGCCAAATTTAATTTTGGTTTCAAGTGAAAGAATTTTCAAATTCTTCCGTAAAAAAACTCCATCTCATCTTTCTTCTGCATCATATCTGTCTTTTTCACCTATACTTGTGTAATCCAAGTTATCATCAAAGTGATGCAATTTTACAGATTAAAGCAAAGGAATGCAATTTGGCCTCAAGAGAATTAAAAACAAGAAGAAGATGAAGAACATGAAGCACCGACAATATTCTCTCTTTTAAATAGTTAACAAGATGCAGCCACTACTTCATACCCAAGACGATCACATAATGATAGAAACAATCACTGGTTTGTCTTTATTTAAAAAAAAAAAAAAAAAAAACAAAGAAAAATAAAAAACTTTCTTCAAAGAATTTTTCGCTTTGGCTAGAAAAGTTTTCTTAGATATTTTGGCAGCTAAAAGTGAAACAATAACAACTACAACAACAACTATTAAAAAAAAGAAAAATTTCATTTTATAGTCACTGGTATCTGGCCGTGTATATGACAGAGAGAGAGAGAGAGATAGAGAGAGAAGGAAACAATTTATGAAAGATTTTTAACTTTAAACAAATATTCAGTTTCTGGCTAGTTTTTGGCTTCGGTTTTGGCTGTTATACAAATATTGCGGTTCTGTGTTATGTTAAAAGCTCTGATGTGACATCCACTTAGTGGGGAGGATTACATAATAAAGGGAAAAATGTCTCAAGAGTAGAATTAAGCGGTTAGATTGTTGCAATTTCTTATAAAGGTATCCGTATACAGGGTGTCCAGTAAATCGGACGACATTAATTTGGTTGTGATTCGGAATTTGAAAATAAGGAAAACAAGCTATTAAATGTATATTAAGTTTCTTATGGGCGGAGTATAAAAACGTCACATGTATGCATGTATGATTGCATACGGATTTACATATATGTGCGCGTATATTTTTGTTATGAAAACACTTTAAAGCACAAGGTGATGGCGGTCAAATGGTTTTCTTGCTATTAATTTGTTGTTGTTGTATTCTTCTAACCTTTTTCAGCTGCTACTACTACTACTACTACTACTACTGCCCTCAGTAATGCATAAACTTTTGTGTAACTACAATATTTAAAAAAAAAAAAAAATTGTGTGAGCTCGCGGTGTTGTTTACAAACAACAACAACAACAACAACAACAACAACAAGTAAACTTTTAGTCTATTTTTTGTTTGTTTGTGAATCCAAAACAAGCCCAGCAAACGAATGAAATTCCTTTTGCCATGTTTTTGCTAAACTGCGGCTACTGCTTTTGCTTACGGCATCACCAATCTTGTTATTGTTATTTGTTTTTGTTTTTTTTTTTGTTTTTTTTTTTGCCTTGGCCGATCATGTTTTCATGTTTTGGTTGTCGTTGTTTTTCTTCTTCTTCCTCCTCTTTTCTCATTTGTATTTACGCACAAGTTGCTGGCTACTAATGCTGCTGCAATTTTAGAATTTCATCTATTTTACCTTCTTTATGTTGTTGTTTTTGTTGTATGTTATATGTTGGCCCCAAACGTGAGTTTTTAGTGTTTTCTATCAATTTTCATTTACTCTTCTTCTTATTAAATCATATTTGTTGTTGTTATTGTTGTTGTTGCTGTTATATTGTTATCAATTTGTTGTTGCTGTTATTTTGGGCTTTTAAGATGTTTTTGCATTTTAAGATGTTTTCTTGTGGAAATGACGTTTATCAGTCAGTTTTACAGAAAAAATTTAATAACTTTTCTTTTTATCATTTTAAAGGGTTTTAAAAGTTCCAATAAATAGAAAATGCTATTAAAAGAAAAACAATAATAACCTCAGCATTTATTAACAATTCATAATCAATCGTTTAAATAATAAAAAAACATTCTTCAACCTGCAACTCCTGCCGCATAATGAACACATTGAAAAAACTCATGAATCAGTTTTAGTTTTATTGTTGTTGTTGGTAGATTTTCTGATAGGTAAGTAAAGTAAATAAATCAACAATAAAAAAACAAACATCAAACGAAAACAACAATAAAAAAAAAAAAAAAAAAGACTAAAACCGTTTGGCTTTCAACAGGCTAAATAATCGTTCGCTTACTTAAAAATTGATGCGTTCATATCATAGATAACCTTACACTGCTAGGCATAGCGTTGCCCTTTTCTTTTTTCGTTGTGTAAGCATGAGTGTATGTGAGGATTTTGTAAAAAAACTTAAACTTGTTGCTTGCTTTCTAAACTCTAAAAATAGTGGGTGTGCGTGTGCTGGCACTTTGCGTGGGAAAGTTACGGTTTATGGTGTTTTTTGTTATTATTTTTTGTTTTGCTGATCGGCGTACACAAAATTTCCTCAATAACCTTCCAGTTTAGCTATAAATTAAAGTGAATTATTTACGAAGTAATATTGTTTGTTGTTGTTGTGATGTTATGTAGTGCAGTACTAAGCGAAATAATTTCCTCAATATATTTTTTTCATGTTCTATTATTAGTTGTGTGTGTGTGTGTGTGTGAGCAACACTGCAGTTTTTTCATGGAGAGAGTGGTTTAACAGTTTGGTAAGTTTCCAGTTAGGTGCGTGGGCACATATACACACGTGTTCTTGTATGGTAAAGGTGTGGTAATTTATTTTCATGTACGTTGTACTGCTAGGGTAACGACGAGTACAAGTATTCCTTTTAAACATGTTGCGTGCGTGCCTTTAACAGATAATCAAAATAACACTTCATTTTCTTTTCAAGTGATTTCATTTTCTATATATACCCAGAAATGACAGTTAAACAACTTAAATATGCAAAAAAGGAAAAATTGCACAAATAAATATTTACTTAAATATTTCCACATGATGTTTTTTTTATATAATTTTTGTAAAACAACAACAATGTATGAATTTTCAGATTGATATAGAATTAGACATTATCAAAATTGAACTCCAGCTACTTAGACCACATTGTTCCTCTACTTGATCAGTTACTAACACATTTTAAAAATATACTCTCTTTGCTGTGATCGAATATATTAGCATGGTATGGCCATGCGTTCGTCCGTTTCTGGTACTTTCACTAGAGTGCCACACTGTGTGCATGTGGTTATGTATGATATTTAAGATTTGGTCTAAGCCACATTTAGTTTTCTTTTATGTTTTAATTAATTCATAATATTCTCAAAAGCAGCGGTTGTCAAACTATTTGAACTGCCGAGTCCCCCAAAAGCATAATAATTCACATGGAACCTCAGTGGTTCAGTAATGACTAATTGTGTGTATGTGTTAATATTTATCACTAAAGTGATTGGCTTAAGGAGGCTTAGGGCTGCCAAAGGGGGTACTTTAAGAAACGCTGCTCTAAGGCATCTATGTAATAATACCTCTCTATAATATTATTTTTCTACTTTTTATTCTTCGTGTTGTTGTTGGTTAGTTCAAATTGTTGTTGGTCGTATATTTTTCTTCTTCTTCTTCTTTGTCTTTGTTGTTATTGTTGTTTTTATTATTTTTGTTCTTTTTCCTATAACACGAATTTAATATCAAGCAAATTGGGTATTAAGTTGTCGTGAAAAGTGACACACATTTATTTACTTAACGATATTACGACATGACAGTACATACTGAAAAAAACTAAGACTACACAAACACTCTTACAGTCATATATAGTATTGTTAAAAAGTAAGTTATGAAAAATATTGAAAAAAAAAAAAATAATTATTTGTAAAAATCTTTAAAATTTTGCAAGAAAGTAAATTCTGTCCGTACGTCCATAAAAAAAGCTATATAATTATGATTGTCTACAAAAGATAAAAGATAATAAAAATATCAAAACCGTGACAATATTAATAAGATTTAATGCTTATGTTGTTTTTGTTATGTTTTTTTTTTTTTAAGCATACAGCATTTAATGATGCTGTTGGGGTTTTCATTAACCCGCGCTTCACTGCCATTAAGATACTGATAATAACTATAATTATTACTACTACTACCACTACTTAGCAGTACTTGGCAGAAAGCACTACACAAAAGCTTAAGTAATACCATTCATTCCACCACCACCACCACCACCGCCATCACTCTACCACTGCATCCATTTTATTGTGTACAACTGCAGTAGTGAGAGCAGTAATTTTCACTTTTGAAATATAACAATTTTACACACAAAAAAGAAATTATTCTGGGTGACCGATTACACACAGCTTCTGCTTCTGCTTTTGCTTTTCGCTTGGCCTTTGTCTTACTATTATTACTAAACGGAAATGTTAGAGAAGCAGATAAATGGAGGGAGAGTGAGAGTTTTAGTCTTTAGAAAGTTTTTGTTCGTGTTTCTGTTGTTTTTGTTGTTGTTGTTGTTGTTGTTGGTGTAATTTTACGCAAAATTTTCTAATTACTTCAATTATTTGGACAAATGTTCTGGAAAAGTACAACAAATGAAAATCATTAGAAGCTAGAAAACAATTAACTGCATAAAAAGCATTAGCGAAGGGATATAATTTACTATGTATAGAAAGAGTAAAAGAGATAGATAGATTGCTTTTAAACAGATGGTATTATTATATAAAATTTTATTGGAAATATTTTTACTGAACATTAACATTTCATTACTTAAGCATTTAATGAGAATGTAATTAAAGGGAGAAGTTGGAAATTTTCTTTAATGCGTCGCGAACATTAAAACAAATTCAAAGTTTTCAGTTAATAAGTGAAATTAGTATGCTTTGTTGTTGTATTTTACAACAATTATAAATATTTTTATTAAATTTTTTTTTTTTAATTCTATTTTATTTTGGTGGCAGTTTTATTAGCCAGGAAACGGAACCCTTTTGTAGTGCGTGTTACTGCTGTTGCTGTGCGTTGCTGTGCGTGACAGGGTGTTACGTGTCATCGGTGCAAAGGTTTTAAAATTTTTTATGAGCAAGAGAGAGAGTACGTTAAGATAAGCATATGGGAAATTAAGTTTAACATGTACACACTGAAACATACAAACAGTTCGGCCTGCTAACCTGCTGACTGCTTGTTTGCCTGCATGCATTATTTTATTTATTTATTTATAAAAAAAACTACTTACACCTTATTTTTCCTCTTCTTCTACTTCTTCTTCTTCTGTGTATAAGGAAATCACTTTTGAATATTAAACACAAGCACGCATACTACCAATCGTCGCAATATAAATATTTTATGTGTATATGTGTTGGTGTGTTTTTACAACTTTCCCATTTAAGATCGAGGATATACTATGGTTGTCAATGCATTTGTAACATCTAAAACGAGTCTCTGTTTAAGTTCATCTATTTTTAATTAGCATCAAAATCAAGATCGATTTATATATTTTCGTCTGTATATTTGAGTTTTTGCCACCCTCCAGTTCTTGAATTTTGCGCAAACGGTTTTAGTTTTTAGTTTATTAAATAGATTGGGCAATATTATTACGCCCACAATCCTGCTTCAACAATTAAGCTATAAAGACGACATTTGGTATCGATTTTTGTAAATTGTGGACGTGGTCGGATAACAAACGCTCATATTTTACAAAAATTTATAATTTGGTGACTTGCAATTTGCTACTGAAAATGGGCGCATAATTGATTGCTTACTCCCCACAGTAGTAATACATTACAAAAAAAAAAAAAAAAAGAATTTTTTTCTAATTTTATTCACTTTTTATTTATAAAAAATAGAGCTTAACCTAAATGAAATATTTTCCAGTACAATTCAGGCGCTTCAAGATTGAGTACTCAAAACTTGGCTTAAGCCCAATATAACGTTTTTTACTTTATTTTGTACTTTATTGAAAAAAAGAAAAAAAAAAAAAAAAGAAAAACTTTCACATACAAGAAAAACTGGCCTCATGCTGATGCAAATTAAAAGCAAGAAATTGTTGTTGTCGTTGGTGTTGTTGTTGTTATAGTTATTTGTAGCTATTTGTTGTTTTTCACCCCTCTCTGCTTCTCATTTTCTGTATTTCATTTTCATTTTCATTCCATCACTTACTTTTATAATAATATCACAATATTACCAAGGCTATAAGGCATAAGTGTGTGTATATATGTGTGTTGGATAGTGACTACACGTCTCCGTTAATTAACGAGCCGCAAGGTATTGTGTGTGTATGTATGCTTGTACCTTTGTAAACTACAAACGAATCAATATTTTATGGTATACATGAGTTCATGTTTTTTTTTTATAGTGGTTGTTGTTGTTGCTGTTGTTTATACTATTATTGTTATTATTATTCTGCAGTTCTTTTTACCGTTTTATTCAATTGCATTGTTACGGTAATGAATGTTTCGTGTTGAACCTTGTACATGCATTGTTTTCTTGTTGGTTGTTGTTGTTGTTGTTGTTGTTATAATTATCACCTTTACATATAACGGTATATATACACTTTAACGAAATAGTGTAGCAAGGCAATATAAAAGTTCATCATGTCAAGTGTAACACTTTTCTTTGGCACTTAGTTAGTTATTAAGAGTAGTTAAGATTGAGTATCAATTGCAAATGGACAGACGGACATGTTTACATTGTTTTGGAAAATATTGTTCTAATAATATTTTATTTTATTAAGATAATAAATTTTTTTTATAAAAAACTCGATGACAGATTGTTTGTTTGTTTGTTTGTTGTTGTTATTATTGCTATCAATCTAATTGTTTTATATTTACAAGTCATTTTCATATGCTTCAAAAAATAAAAAAAAAAAAACAACAACAATATCACCAATACACAAATAAAATTGATATGTCCAATATAAATATTTTATAGAAATAAATTTTCTTTTTCAATTTTTATGAGAGCAATAATTAATGGCAACACATTTTTAGTTGTAATAAGTTGTGTTGTGCTGTTCTGAGCGCATGACACATGTTAACCATAAAATATTGCATAACTATTAACATTTACCATAAATATATAGACAAAGTGTCTTCTGTCTTCTTTTTTATTATCGTACATTAAAAAAAAAAAAACAGAAAAAATTAAACGTTGAGAGATTGATTGGGTCATAACATCATGATGCATACATACGTATGTATGGATGTGTTGGTTATTGTGCTGCTAGTGATTATAATAGAATTGATACAAATGTTTAGCTTTGACATGCTATTAACACCTCGTTTTCTATATACAACAATATTCTCCAACATGAACTAGAACACAATTTACTTATCAGATGGTATTGTAGAGTATCAGTTTCAGATTAAAGGCACAATCATGTTGTATAAAATATAACAATAAAAATAAGAATAATAATAATAATAAACAACTTCTAAAAAAAAAAAAAAAAAAAACAACAACAACAACAACAACAACCTGAATTTGTCTTAAACCAAATCTTGAATATTTTTCTTTTATATATATATATGAAATATGGGTGTGGCAGATACCTGATTAGGTTTTTTAAATCATATATATAATGTATGTATAAATATCGGATTGGGGACAAAAAAGTTTTTTTTTTTAAATTGTTGGCATGTCCGACTCCGCCCTAGAAATTCAAAACCTTAATATAAATACATATACAAAGTTTCAGCTTCGTAACTGATAGATAGTTTTTTAGTCATGTACAGGAGTGGCTTCCAATCGATTTTGCCCAATTTTCATTAGTAATCTTTACAAATATTTGAAAGTATAAACAACATACACTTACACGGACGGACATACAGATGGATTTAGATTTTTATAATGTTTAAAAATATATAAAATTTTAAAGGAAATACCCTTGACGCCATCTTCTGGATGTAACAAAAGAGGAATATTCAATTTAGAATATCTGCCATCTTATGTGGAGAGTATAACAATAATACCAGTAACAACAAAAACCATAATGAAAGCATTAGGAAGAGTTACAGTAACAATAATAACAACAACAATAATAATAATTTATAATAATAACAACCAGAAACATCAACAATAGAAATAGATAAAATATCAGCAAAAATAACAATAACAACAACCATTATAAATATCACAACATTATCATCATCGTAATCATATAATTAGTAGCATGTTAGTATCAGTCGTCATCAGTATCAATATCCAGCCAGCCACCTTTTAATTATCTTTAATGATATTAGTTCATATATATATACACACATATATATATAATGACTTCGTTTCTGGTATGTTGAGTACTTCAAACATACTGCGTCAATGTTATTTAATGATATTTGTCTTATTTACTCAATCAATTCATTAAAACTCATGTTGACATATGTTTGGTTACACGTTTTATACATCAGATGAGTGTGTGTGTGTGTGTGTGTATGTGTTTGAATACAACCACATTATATAATTGTTATTATTGTTACTATAACAGCTATCGTTGTGATAGCTACCATATGGTTATCTCTATGAGGAGATAGTGTTAATGTTTGATTTATTATAATAAAGTTATCTGTATCTCATTTATTATATGTTTTTTCCATTTTTTCTTTGAATTTGGATGTATTACATAAAATAATAGTAAAATGAAAAACATATCAATATAATGTAGAAATGTTGGCATGGTTATGTAAGCATAATACAATTACATGAACTTTTTATAAGAGTTTTTTTTTATGGTTAATATTAGTAACCATACTAACGCGACAATAGCAACAGAAACAACAGCATGAAAAAGAAAAAATGGCCCTAAAAACCTTCCACAGACATATTGTACAATATATATAAAATGTGGGCGTGGCAGGTACCCGATTATGCCTTTAAATAATATATATGTATATATAATATGTATCACTGTTGTATTCTGCACAAAAAAATTATTCTATGTTGTGGGCGTGTCCAACACCGCCCATTTCTAGTGCTTTTATATATGTTGTACATCAAAAATCCACTTCACAGCTCAATATTTGTGCCTAATAGATGGATTTTTGTCGATTGTGGGCATGACTCTTAACCGATTTTGCCCAATTTAAATATCAACCAATGCACAGAAATAAAATTTATTTTAATTTACCATCGCGAGAAAACCATGCAAAAGATAAGATGAATAATAGAAAGAGAGGGAGCTATTTTTTTATATATTTTTAAAAACTTCTCTTATGATTTTCGGATAAAAATGATTTTAAGATTCAACCGATTTTGCCCAATTTCAATTAATAACCTTTTACAATATTAAAAAGTCATAAATGGATTATATTGAAAGATTAAATTTTAAATTAATAAAAAGGCAAACAAGTAAAAATGTTGTAGTCGATTAAATGCGACCATGTAATAACCACTACTCTACTTAGTTTAACATATATTTCAGTTGAATCGGTAAATGCTTGACATTACCATATAAGTCTCTTCGTGAACTAGAGGTTCTAAACATCGACCGATCAAGTGCAAATTTGACACGGTCAATTTTTAACTAGTTTCATTAACTATATATAAATATTGCCACAAATGACTGAAAGATGCAATTTTTTGTCATGTATAGAGTTTTATTATAATACAAACTCTATATGTGAAGCGATTCAAAAAATGATTCAATTCGCTCCATTTTCGATAGGGTTCCTTTTTGCGCCAAGAGAGATCCTTATACCAAATTTCATTGATATAAATTTTGTGGAAAAGAGTTAATTGGTATGATATTTGTCTGCGCCAAATTTGTACCCGATCGGATAATTCACACTTAAATGACTGATATAACTTAACTTGTAGCATTAATTCTATATTTAAGTAGTGTAAGGGTAATAAAAGGTCGGGTAGAATTGATTATAACATTTTTCCTTCCTTTTTTTTTATTGTTTTAAATCACAATATATAACAATGCTGTAAATTTCTGATTATTTATATCTATGAAAAATTTTGTTTAATTTTCATTTTCCTTTTGTTGTTTTTCTTTTTCTTCTTCTGCTTCTTCTTCTTTTACTCAAACAATACAACTCACGTACAAGTTAAAGTAATAATTTTTGTTATTGTTGGTTTAATAATAAAGTATGAGGTTTTCTTTTAAAATTTGTACAATTTTATCACAATATTATTTGTCTTGGATCAATTAAATAATAAAATGGACAAAAAAAAAAAAAAAAAAAAGGAACAACAATAGGAAGGCAATCTTTAGAATGTAAATCAAAACCATAAATTATTAAAAGAAATATTATATTGGGTATGTTTTTATACATAGAGATGGAAACATATCGATAAGTGTACCGGTACAGAAAAGATGAAAAAAAAACAAAGTTTTTATAAAAAATTGTTTTATTATTAATAAAAATATCATTGTATTGCTTTATATAAGTTTTTATAACAGTTTTTTTCATTGCACAAAAGTAAGCTAAATTTGAAATTTGAAAAACTTGGACTTTTTCCAGAAATAATTGCTCAATCTCATACATTTTTGTACAGTAATTATGCTTGGACGTACCGACATAATCATATACATTAAAAATAATTATATGAAATCATTTTTAATATGTTTTTTATTATGTAATAAAATAATAATAATAAAAATAATAACAACAACAACAACAATTAAAACAAATCTAAAATGTTCCCTTAAGCCCGTATTTTTATTGCCAGTTGTTACCTACTCTCGTATAGAACTGTGTGCTCTGTGTATTTATTTGTTTGAATGGTCCCCTTTATACGAGTAAACAAACAATAGAAAAGTTTTGTAATTTAAGTTGTGTTTATTTAAGGAATAGTTCCATTAATAACATAACATTTTATGTGAAAACAAATAGAGAACAATGGCATCAGAAAAACTATGTAGAAAAACAAGAAAAAGATTTGCTGGTCTAACACAATAATACACACATACATATGAAGTGAAAAAAAATTTTCTAATTTTTTTTTGGTTTTGTTTTATGTGTTTTTTTTTTTTTTTTTTATTAAACAGATGCTTTAATGGCCTTAAGTTGTGGTACAGAATTGTCAGATATGTTGATTTTTTATTTGAGTTCTTTCAATTAAAGCTGAAAAAATTCACTTCTTTTAGAGTATTTTTCCAATTTTATTTGAATTTTTTATTTTCATTTGAGTTTTTTCCATTTCCAAATGAGTTGGATACATTTTTAAAGGAGTTTATTTTGTTTTATTTGTAGTTTTTATCATAAGGTTTTCAGTTCTTTTCATTTTAATTGAGTTCTTATTGAGTTTTTTTTTTACATCTAATTTAAAGTTGAGTTTTTTCAAACATTTATGGTAAATAATGTAAAAATGAGTATTAAAGTACAAGTAAGTTCCAGAACGGGACACTGATGAACTCAAATTTATCACTAAACTAGTAAGTAGCTGAAATGTTAAATATTCTAAAAAATGCGTAAATATACAAAATATACAAAAAAAAAAAAAAAGCTAAGAAAATATTTTTTTGTTCAACTCAAATAAATGTTATATAAGTGTCGTGTTAACGGGATTCGTTTTGACTTTGCTTTATATTCTACTCACTCAGTATAATTTTCTTTCATTTATTGCTATGTCATGGGTATGTAGCTGCTAGTGCATTTAAATAACATTATAACCGAACATTTATACAAAACATATATGATAACATATACATACACACATACAAATAAATATGTATATGTATGTAGGAATATAACTTTTTTGAGTGTTATTTGCAGTTAACTTATATTTACTAATACGAATACTTTGAATACTTGTTCGTACTAATTGTGTTTCTGCATATGAATGGTATGTATGTGTATGTGTGTGTGTGTACATTATGTCTGTGAGAGTATTGTTTTATGCAAAATTCATAAATATCTAGAAAATTTCAAATGTTGATGTTGTTGTTGTTATTTGTTTATAGTTATATGTAGATGTCATAAATTTTAATTTTTTTTTGATTGTGGTTTTTCTCCAAATTTACGAATGCATGTGAATGTACTGGTAAAGGTAGAGTTGTCATCGTAAACATATGTAAATCATGCAGTGCAGGCAAAAAATGCTTGTAAGAATTTTTCAATTCATAACAAGCGATGAATTCCAATACGATCTGGTTTTATTAAATTTTTTAGCACTGCATGATATTTTCTTTGTTCAAAATGCATTTACGATTGCAGTCTTGATGAATGTGTATGTGCGTACACATAATCTTGTCTTGCATGTCGCATAGAGTAAAAATATAATAACAAATAACAACAACAGCCAGTACACAAATTTCTCAAAATTAATTAATCACACATTTGTTGGGGTTTTTGGTTTTTATGTTTTATTTTTTGTGTGTATTTATATCTCGAAGAATTGTCATGCTTCAGATAATTCTTTTACACTTTTTCTTTTTTATTTCTGAACACATATAAATAATAATCCTGAAGATGATACATGCAGAGTTCTCCCTGTTTAGGCCATGACTTCATGGTCATGTATGAATTTTTGGAAATATATGTTTTAACGCTACTTTGAAAAAAAAAAACAACCGCATTGATATTAAACATGTATTGTTGTTGTTAATGTTGTTGTAAAAGAAAATAGAATTTAAGAATATCAAAATATTTTACTAAGAATGTGAATTTTTTGTGTAAAATAAAATAAAATGAAACTGTTATACAAAATATGTTATACAAATTTTAATTCATATAAAATTGTTAACATTAAAAAGATTTTTCAATAACCTGAACTTAAAACTATTATATTACCTCAACATGATAAAACTGTTATACACTGTATAACACAAACACAAAGTATGTTATACACATTATAATTATTTTGAACAAATGTTTCTGAAAAGTAAGTTTAAAACTGTTATATTACGTAACAAATTAAAACTGTTATACAAATAATAGTACAAAATATAATATACCTATTATAATTCTTATGATATTGCTAATCCCAAGAAAAAATTAAAACTGTTATATTTACTACAATTCTTATTTTACATATAGTAATAATACGTTTAAGAGGTGATGATATGGACTAAGTGATTACGTTGCTTAATAAAGAATTTATTGTGTGTCAAGGTATTAATTGTGTATGAATATTGTGTCTAGCATCGTGTGTGTGTCTTATAGACGAATTTTTGTGAATTATGGGCGCGGTTTACAACTATTTATGCTTTTTTAAAAATGTATGAAATTGGTATTATACAATAATTATTGTCAAATTTGAAATCAAAATCCATTGTTTGCCTACCCGTTTCTTTTTTTTTTGAATGCTGGACGTATGGACAAGATAAACATTAAACTCATTTATATGATAAAAGTATTTGAATGAATTTTATTTTAATTTAATTTAATTTTTTTATACATTCTCTACAAATTTTGGCCAGTTGGCACGTTTTATCGCAATATGTTATTGTTTGCACAATTATCTTTAAACAAAAAAAAATCGAAACCATCTTTAAGCAGAAGGTTGGATGCACACAAAAACAACATTATACACAAACAAGGACTGGTTCAAATAATTAACACAACGTTAGTTGATAAACTAAACAGCATGCATACAAATAATTATAAAATGAATTTCTTTCAATGAAATGAATGTGGTTTCATTGTACAGTAAGTAAACTTGTTTTGTGTAATATTTTTCTAAATTATGTTGTACCACACACATTTATGCTCATACGAGTGTGTTTAGAGAGAGAAAGAGAGAGAAAGAGATAAAAATATATTTTAAAAAATATATCTGCCATGAGCAGCAATCAACGAAGTTTAGAGAATGAATTAACAATGACAACGTGTGGTCTACAAATGTTTAGATTCTGCTCAAAATATTTCGTATTTCTATTTTCTGCTTTCCAAATAAGAAATTGTCACATTCAGGGCAGACAAATAGAAAATAAAGGACTTTTTTTTTTTATCATATATAATTAAAACTTTTATTATAATAAAAAAAAAAATAAAAATTCTTAGCACCACAGGGCGTATGAGTGCTAAATTGTTTGATATAAATAAATTTTTAAGAGACAATAAGGATTAAATCTCATGTCATTGTTAAGGATTTATGCATAGGTCAAAAGTTCATATTAGCTTTCATGGCCAAATCCATTTTGCAAATGGTTGTTGTTGGTGTTAGTGGCACCTCAACACAATTCTCTTGAGAAGTTCAACTAATTTTCATTTTCATTTACCTTCAAAAATATTATATGGATTATAAATATAATAACATATTCCTTTAAGGCTTTTAGGAAACTAGAAACTCTCTCTTTTTACTTAAATGAATTCGCTTGATGTCACATATGTACATTTTTCATCTTTGTAGCTCTTGTTGAAGTAATTGTAAAAAGCATCGTAGCTGATGAGCCTGTGGCCTATAAAGCAGTCTCCGTTACAGATAAAGATCGCGGAGATCAATTTCGTATTGAAACTTAGTAAGTCTTTGTTTTGTTACAGATTCATTATTATCAGGTTAAAAAGCGCGTCATATGCAACAACTCTGTCCACTATTTGTCAAAGAAAACACCGTCTCTGTATCTAGACGTCGTAACAATAACAACAACAACTAAAACAAATATTACAACGAAAACAACAATAACAATAAGCATTAATTAATATCATCAGTTTAGAAGCACTTCCACTACTTTATAATCATAACATAACAGAATTTCTAAGTAGACAACAAAGAGCAAACATACAAACAAAGTGAATTTTTTTAAGAATGTTCTACTAAAATATATATGGTTTATGGATATTTAAAAGCTAGATTAAAATTGTTGTACTGTCATATGAGTGCGTATGTGTGCGTAAGTGTGGAAGCGTATACAAAACATTCTAACATTGTTGCTGCTGTTTGTGTATTAACCAAAGCTTATAATACAAAAGCTGTTTACGCAGGGCTCCTACCTACCATACGATGTACACAACATTCAAAACTGTAATATGTTCTTTTTTTGCGTTTCATGACCAAGATATAGTGCACAAGTTCACACCTCTACAAGCAAGTTGTTTATCTAAATAATCTTCCCTCTTTCTCTGTTCATGTTGTTATTGTTAAAATGGCTTTAACATGTTTCTAATTAAGAAACACTTCCTTCCTTTTTGTACTTAGCACACGATCCAGAAATATATCCTTTTGTGTGCGTGTTTATATGTATAGATAATGACCAGGTGAAGTATATGTATTATCTTTACCAAAAATATATTTTGATTTATTATTTGTTATATAAGAAGTAACAGCCTCAACATCAACAGTAATACTTTACAAAATTCTCTGACAACAGCAACACACATACAAACAGCATTTTTAATATATTCTTTATTAAAC
The DNA here is from genome assembly GCA_963978525.1 of Ornithomya fringillina. Lineage (NCBI taxonomy): Eukaryota > Metazoa > Arthropoda > Insecta > Diptera > Hippoboscidae > Ornithomya > Ornithomya fringillina. The sequence goes on along the minus strand of OZ021691.1, from coordinate 30,351,498 downwards.
GGGATTATCAGGCAAGTATTTTAAAGAAAGATGATAAATATTTCTAAAATTATGAGAAAGCATTAAGTGTTTAGATTTTTCTTACTGCAAGTGTCTGTACGTCCGCTCTTTTACTTTGTAGAATATTAGGCAATTGTTAAAGAAAAGTAAAGTTTATTTAGATAGTTTTCTATGTAAAAATAAAGCAAATCAGTTGACAGCCACGCCCATAATTAACAAATATTTTTATTTCTTTTGGTTACAAAAATAAAGCCACAGTTGAAATTTATCATAAATTTTTTGGATCCTATAAATAACGTGTGAGCGTGTCCACAACTAAATAAAAGAAACTCTTTTCAGTGGAGAAATATGATACACATGCTGTGGTGTTTATTTGAAGAGGGCGCTATTATTAGGCCGCGCCTACAAGGTTAACATTATATAAATTATACATAAATTAAGGTGCGGTATTACCAAAAAAAAAATAGCCTTTTTACTTGCTTTATTTTTGTATATTTTTATAGTAAGTTTTTATCTGCATTAGCGTACACTTCAGTAGAAAATTGCGACTACCCAAATAATTGTCTCTATAGAGCATTTCTTTAATGTTTTTTGATAAGTTTTTTTCAAAAGCCGTTATCAGCTGTAGGTACTGCCCCCTGACTAAAACCAGTTATTTGCTCTCTCTCTCTCTCTCTTTTACGTTACCGAACTACATAAATCAGTCAGTCTGTAGTAGTATTACCAGTTATGCAAAGCTGTTGATAAATGTTCTTGGTAGGAGGAGTACGAAAAGTAACAGATTAAAGTTTTACAAAACCAAGAACATTTTTGCTTACGCATGTTAAGAGAAATATGCATAAAAACAGACAATCGTATATACCTGAACAAATAGTCATAATGCATTATATACCTACACCCCAACCTACATATGTTTTTATGTGTATATATGTATATGTGTAATGGAAAAGTAAAACTCTGGTCATCAAGATTAAGTAAGATGCTAATAATCCTTAAAGCTTTACATAAACTTTAAACACCTTCAGTATCTCTCTCTCTCAGTTATATGTAAGATATGAAGTTGTTGTACCTGATAGTGTAAAATTGTACGTATGTATGTATGTATGTATGTAACAACAAGATAAATGCATGCAATTTTTGTGTTTTCGCATCAAATGAAACAGGTGTAAACTGTACTGATAAGGATACTTGGGCAAAGTAGTCAAACATATACATTTTTGTTTTAATGCAAAGAAATAGAAAATTGTATATTTAAACTATTTATGTTTAATTTTATGATTGTTGCTATAAAATAAATTGATATTTCGCCATTTTACAAAATCTTCCATTAGTTAACACTCAACTTATGCCACTTCATTCGTAGTACCTCCTTGTTTGACCTCTATATAAACTATATCGTGGAGTGGCCATTTTAAGAGTGCCATCAAGGTGAACTTTCTGAACTTTTGCTTATACTACAATATATTTTTTTAATTCGATATCCACATATATCTACATTTGCCTGCCAATTTGTGGTGGCCATTTTGATTTAAATGTGGCAAAGTTTTAATTGTTGTATTGAACTTTTCAAGCCTTTTCTTTTGACACCCATATTGAAAGAACTTAATAATTTAACATATTCAGGCGGCCGCCATATTGGTTTTTTAAAGATTAAAAGGTAACCCCATATCCGCCATTTTGAATTTATTAAATGTAATAAAAAGTAGTAAAATGGATTATATTTGCCTACATAACCGAAAGTGTTTACAGCATGAACATAAACACGATTGCTTGGTTCCAAACTGACGGATCACAAAGCAAATTTAACAGAAGCTTTTGTTTAACATCTAACAATAAGGAAAATGCTAATGCAATTATATAAATATGTGGTAATTTCATAGAGAAAGTTAATAATCTTAATTATATTTTGTGCAAGAGTTTGATATTTGAAATAATTATTAATTCTATGAAAACGTGATTTGAAAATCTTTCTCATATATCTCACGAGTACTTCATCGAATTGTATTCTATATTCTTTATAGTATATGTAATTAATTTCCATAAAATAAAGTTTGCAAATGTCTCATCTAGACGTAAATTGATTAAGAACCTGTGAGAGAAGAGGTAACTGTATTATTGCAAGGTAACAAATCAAAACTAATTAACTAAACTAAATACTTATGTTAGGTAGTTAGGTTAAAATTAATCATAACTTATATTGTTTTAGCAAGAAATTTGTGCTAAAACCACTAAATTCATTTAATTTTGTGAACGTGTATAAAATGAACTTTTTAATGCCACAGAGTTTTTGATGCTTGAATATTGAGTGAGTTAATAAATTTATATTTTTCTTTTTTAATTTAATCTTTCATATTTTAATTGGTTTAATAACAATTTAATTTATTATTATAATTATATAGTTTTAAGGCGGGTACGAATAAATTGACAGACGTACAGACAATTACGATAATTTATTGGTCTTAAGACTTGGACAAGGTCTCACTAAGTAAATAACTAAGCTTTATACTTAAATGAATGATAAAAAAATTTGTGTAAACTGTGAGCGTGTTTATTGACCACACCCATTTTTGGCACATCGATGATTATGGGCATGGTTATCTATCATATTTGCTCCATTAGAAACCTGCACGAAGAAATTAGAAAAATTTGTCCTAAATATCTGCGCAAAATTCTTACAAATAATTTTGCGCACAGACAGACACACGGACGGGCAGACGAGTTTAATTTTGATACTGCTCCAGAAAATATTAGTAGATTTCTGATGCCCCTTTTAATGAAACAACAAATTTAGTGGAATAGCTTAATAGGTAGTTGGAGGGTTTATAAAAGTTATCTACTACAATAAAAGTATATGAGATGTATTTTTGTACCTTTCACCTAACATGGGGGTATTCTAAGCTTGTCATTCCATTTGTAACATAAGGAAGGAGGTGTCTGAGAGACTCTACAAAGTAAGTATATTTTTGATCAGCATCAAAAACTGAGTTGATCTTGACATATTCGTCCGTATGTCTGCCTTATCTAGCGCAAAACTCGATTTACAAGCTGATACATATACCATTGGAGGGCGTAATCATGTACCAATCACGCCCATCCATTTTTGTGTAGATGTGAAGAGTATTTAAGATTCGGTCTAAAACAAGTTTAAATTTTTTATTTCTTAATAGATATCCGTCCTTCCTTCCGTCCTTCCATCCTTCCCTTGTAATTATAATTTCCTAGGTAATAAAAGCCAGAGGCAATGATTACACAAAAATTTATGTTTGTTGATCAAAGTTTTTCCAAACATTTTGCCTCGTTAACATTTTGCCCGATAAACAGGCCATATGAGGAGAGAAGGGCCATCATTAGCTGGTGATCTAATATGAATTTTTGTCCATAACTTAAACACACACACACACACACACACACTGTGTGTGTGTTTAGAGGAATATTGCAGTTAAGTGCCTTACTTTGGTGCATGGGAATATATGGTCTGAATGCATATGCGATGTGTGTGTGCGTTTATTGTGATTTTGACTGTATCAGTTCTGGTACACTCCATTAAGCTTCAATGATGTGTAGAAAATGCGACAACCAACCAACAACAAAACAAAACTTTTCATCCCAAATTCAGACAAAAATTCATTGATTTTTTCTTTTTTTTTTTTTGTGGGTTTTTCTGCTAAAACCGTATATGTATCGGGTTGTTGTTGTCTCACTGGTTAACTGTGTTGTTTAATGTGGTCTTATGGGGATATGGGTGCGCAGTCCTACATCTTCTATGCATAGCTATACCTTGACTGGTACATATACATACATGGACACACAGTGACTATGTATGCAGTGTAAGATATATATTAATGTTTGTGTGTGTGTGTGTATGTGTGTATGTTTATGATCAATTTTTAAAGCTGGCGCGGCATTTTTCCTGTTTTTCGTTTCACTAAAAACCATTTGTTTACAATGTACGGCTAAACTACATCTACAATACAACAACAACAACAACGGCTACGTATGCAATGCAAGCATGTTTATAATATCGTTTGATTTTGTTGTAGTTGTAGTTGAAATTTTGTTGTGCATGTATTTCATTGTTGCAATTTTTCGATACAATCGCTTGAATGGCTGCTATTTAAAGCTTAAAATATAAAGCTTAACAAACACACATACACACACACACACTATTTGTGTTGCTTTATATTTTATGTGAATATTTGCTTTACGTTATTGTTATTGTTGTTTTTAACCATCATATCAACTTTTTTTATATTTACTCTCGTTTGTGAAATTCATAAAATAAAATAAATTAACAACAACAACAGCCAATTTTTGTTTATTTTATACATATTTATATAAAATAAACTTATTTATATATGTATAAATAAAGGAATTCTTTTTTTTTTTTTGTGTCTACAACACAAGTCGAATATTGAACACTCATCTCAATCACTGGAGTGAGAATTTTCCAAATGGAGAAATCTGATTTCTAACAATAATAATGAAAAGTCAGAAATAAGCTCAAGTAATTATAAGATTGAAAAGGGAATATAAGGATAATAATAAGAAGAGCTAATGGATGATATAGATTAGTACAGATTATAAAATAGAAGAGATAAACAAAGTGTCAAGTTTTTGAATTCATAGAAAGAAAAGTATGTTTAAGTAAAAGTGGGAACAGGATAGACAAAGAAAAATCTGTATAGAAAAAGAAACTACGTATGGCTTGGGCCAAATATAAATCATCTTTCACTTTTGTATGTACAATGTGGGCGTGGCAAATGAAAATTAATAACTTGAAGTATCTTCAATTCCTTTTATTATAAATGATTCATACACAATTTTTTTATATAAAACGCTTATGATGATAGTAACCCAAGTCCACTGTTACAAAATTTAAAGATGCATTAATAATTTATCTTTTAAAAAGGTTTAATTTTATATTATTTTTTTTCATTAATCGTTTATTTTTAAAGTGCTCCAAGTCTACTTTTCTAAAATTTTACCAAATTTGAATGTTTGGGCAAAATCGACAAAAATTTAGCCACGCCCACATTTTTAAATACGAAATATTTAAAATTTATTTATATAAAAATTATTTTGTAAATTTTTCCCGTTTCAAAAAGGAAGCTTAGGGAGGTAGATTCCTATAAAGAATACAGTCACGTCCATAATGAGTGACTTTAGCAAAATTTTATTTAGACGCATAATATTTTAATTTTAAATGTTTTTCTTTTTTGCAACGGACCTATAAATATATATATAATAAAAAAAAATCGAAATCATTTTCGAAAAGGAAAAGTTTAAACTCAGGCGTTTGTAGTTTTCTGACTTATTGATTTTCTCGTTTTATTATTTTTGTTGTTGCTGTTATTTTTATATTTTCTCTTTTTCCTTTTTTTTTTTTTTCTAAAAATTCATCATCAGCGTATTTGGAAGTGACGATGACAACGTGTTATAAAAGATAAGCTTTATGGATGAGTATGTGTGTGTGTATGTGTGTTAGTTTTTCAGCCAATCTAAAAATAAACAAAAAAAAAAAAAAAAAATTGACACAATTTATGAGATGTTCTCTAGCAATCTCTCAAACAAAGCACAGAATTTTTTCAATATTTTTCCATTTTTTTGTTTGAAAAACACTGAAAATTTATGACCAATCAGTTGAATTAATCTTTCAGTTCCCTATTCACACGTAAGTATTGTATGTATGTATGTATAGGTAGTTGTTATAAATATAAAGATTAAAGTTTTTTATATCCACCATCATAATGATTAAAGGGGTGTATTGCTCAAACGTTTGTAAGTACCAGATGAGGTCAAGCCACACTCCCCAAAAGTATACTCGTATATATTTTTAATCAGAATCAATAGACGAAAATTAATAATAATATTGCCACGTCTAAAATGACTTGTTTATCAAATATATTTGAGATATATTCTCCTTATTATATGAGGCAGCAATACAGAGGTTTTGTATTTAGAAGATTTTAATGATGGGTGGATATCCTAGATTTGGCTTACCCCTAATATACCCTTTTTTACTTGTTTATATCTATAGTATGTTATGATATTAAAATGTCATATTATTGTGCTAACAAAAGTGGAGAAATCGTCATAAAAAAAAACATAATGATTTGTGTTCACCAACACAAGCTTCAGGATTATCGTGATCTTTGCACTTTTTAAAACGTTTACCAAGATTATTTTCGATTCGTAGCTCTAAAAACAACCAAGAATGTTAAGTTAAGGTATAGTTTGTTCAATTTTATTGTGTTTGAGGAAAAACAACAACAATAAAAACTTTACTTAATCAAAGATAATGCCCAAGATGCTTTACCAGCTACTAATACTGGTAAAGCATAATAATGTGTAATGACAATTCAAGAATTCTTGTGCTTGTTCTTCCTATTCATATTCAAGCTCAATTTACTTTTCAAACAATCTCTTCATTATGTCTTTAGCTCTCAACACTTATTGTGTATGTGTGTGTTCTACATTTTGCTGGTACAAGTTGAGTGTGAAGTCTCCCACAAAGAGAATCATAAATTTCATGAGCAATTATATTGTTTTTGATTTTATATAAATGTGTATGCATTAGTGTGTGCGAGTGTGTGGGTAAATACTATTGTAATATAAAATAGTAATAAAGTCAAATGATTTTGATGATTATGATAAAATCTTTTCATTCAAACTCATACATATATATATTATAAAAAAATCGTATAAATCTACCTTAGATAAAATTTCAAAATACCTCTTACATTTGTATACAAAATGGGGGCGTGGCAAATATCTGAATACGTAGTTTATCATAATAATGTATGGTATAAATACGTATCGAATGCAAAAAGTTTGTGTAAATTGTGGGCGTATATGTTAAATCGATTCCGACTATTTTTTGAAACAAAACTATTGATTTGAAACTTTTTAGGAAAATTTTCGTGTCTCATAGAGAGTTCTTGGTGGATTGTGGACGTGGTTCTCAACCGATTTTGCTTATTTCAACAAATTGTTAAATGTTTTTTAATTTTTATTATCAAAAGTTTTATTTTCTATATAAACAAGTAATTTTTCTTATTGATTGTGAGTGTAAGACCTAATCGATATCACCTATTAAAAAAAAATCAGAATATAAAATTTAATATATATGACATATTATCTCAAAATAAATTTTTTTTTAAATTTGAGATTTTTACGAGCAAAACTGTTACCTCATCCCGCCTCAATTCCCTTTTAATGTAAATGTTTAATGATAATTATATTATAATATGTAAGATCTGTAAGTTTTCTCCATTATTATTATTATTGTTGTTTTCGATGCTTTTTTATACCCTACACCTTAGGGAAGAGCGTTTATTCATTTTGATCATCCGTTTACAACACATCGAAGGAAGCGTTGGAGACCCCACAAACCATATATATATTCTTAATCAGCATGAAAAGAGAAATCGTTTGAGACATGTCCGTCCGTGTGTCCGTCTGTTGTTGGCACTTTCACGGTCGTAATTTTTGAGATATCAAATTGAAACTTTGCATACGTATTCTTAGTACAATTTCGCTGTTCCGTATTGAAATTGGGCCAAATCGGTAAAGAGACACGCCCACAATAAACGAAAATCTCATCATGACTCGAAAAAATTGTATCTTTAAAAGATTATATATCGCACAATACTTTGCCTATCAAGTTGATTTTTGGTATACATATAAGTGGAACCTTTGTCCAACACTGTGCCAAAAATGGCGAATGCATATAATTTAAAAAAAACACTATTTGCGTAAGTACATGAAACAGTCATATACATAAATATGGCAATAGGAACTTATTTTTAGAGGATTATAAAAGGTGGAGGGTATAGAAGCTTCGGTCTTAACCGAACTTCTCTATCTTGTTTATATATAAAATTTATAATTTTATTTATTTTTATTATTATCTTCTTTTACTTATCTTGTAATTTTTAAAAAAATACTTTCAAGTTTTATATAATATTTGAAACGTTTAACTTAAAAAATAATTTTAATTGTATATTATGATCTAAATTATGACAGTTTTTTAGTTGTGAATGCTGAAATGTTGTTGTAGTATAAATGAATTGAAATAAGTTATTAAATATATAAACGTTTCTAGTTATCTATCCTCTACTGTATACACTCATAAGTATGTTTATATACGCAATAAAATTATTTATTGTTAAGAAAGTTTTTTTCTTCTTTCTTGTCATACAACAATTATCAAATTTGTTAAAGAAATTAAAGAATTGTTGTACAATAAACAATAACAACAACTACCAGTACTAACCAAAACAAAACAAAAGAAAACACAAAACTCTCACCGGCATTGATAGGCAATTTATTGTTAGGATCCCTGCTGTGTAAAAGTTATTCAACAACAATAACAACAATTATAATAAAAAACATGAAAATATATGTTAACGTAATAAATAATAGAAAAAAAAAACAAGAAGAAGAAGAAGAAAACCACAACTCTAAACACAAAACTACTTCCAACACTTCGCAAGGTAAAGACAATGTAAAGTGTCTCTTTTACATATGTACGTACGTACTACGTATGATATGTGTGTATACGGTACATATAAATGTATGTGTGTGTGCGTGCATGTGCCGCACATAATATTTAAATGTAAAAGTTTTTCTTTGGAAATTTTCTTGCATAAGAAATTATCCGTAAGTGCCACGGAAACCAACATCAACAACAATAACATTAACATCAAACCAACGCACAACTACACGCAGAATGGTATTTGAACTTAATTTATTTATATTGTTTGGTAACATAATGAATAAGAAGAAGAAAAATAAGAATAAAGAAGAATAAAATGTGAAGCTATAGAAAGTTATGCGTTTTTAGGAGTTGTTTAATAACAACAAAAACAACCACTTTAATAGAAAATCAATAACAAAATAATAACAAATTACATTAAAAATGGGTGTGGCATATAAACAATTGAAAAATAAAAAAAAAATACTTTGGTCAAATGAAAAAGTTTGACAAGTAGAATTATTAAGTGGCATTAAACCAATATGAAAACCAATATGGCGGCCCCTTAAAATATGCTATCAGAGTCAAGTCAGAATATATGCAATATGGTTGTCAAATGAAACAGCTGGTACAATAAATCCAATATGTCAGTCATCATAAAAATTTGAATCCCAAACTTTCTCAAACTCCTTACAATATGGGTATCAATTGAAAGAGCTTAAATAGTAGAATGCATCGATATAAACAATATTATATTAAATGCAATATGGCAACCGTACCGGAAGATAATTTCTTACTACTCTTCACAAATTTATTCAATATGGGTGTTGAATAAAACGTTTTAACGGATTGAATGCAAAAAGTAAAATAGAATTTATCCAAATCAAATATGGACGCCGGCCGATTCCGTACAATCCATACAATATGGGTATCAAATGGAAGAGCCCTTTGGAGTAGAATGCCAGAAAGCCAACTGTGAATATTATTATTATAATATAAATAAAAATTGTAATTTTTATAATCACTTCTTGCTTTAATTTAAATTTTTCATAATTCATGTGTTTTTTAATAAACTTAGATACTTATGTGCGCTACCCATAATTGTCGTAATTTTTATATATTTATATGTTTAAATATATTTATTATATTAAATTTTCACTTGACTTGTTTATCCATTCAATGGCATAATTGTAAGGAACAAAGCAATTTGTTTGTTATTCACATAATGGGGGCAAAGGTGCAGGCAAAATGCTCCCTAAACACTTGCAAGAATAAAATAAGAAAAATTCTGAATAAAAAAAGTTTACTTTAGTATTTAAAAGTGATTTACCATCAATTGTGCTTCTTAAGGTTGCTGTGGTGTTCTTTGTTTAGTGCTTTGTGTCAAGTTGTTTGTTAATAATTTAGGAGAGTTTCTGAGGAGGGTTAGAATATTTTAAATCTTAAACAGGTATAAGGTGTGCTTTGCTGTTCCATTTCACAGGAAGAAGAAAATCATCTACCACACAATAAACTGTTTAAGTTTCTAAGCAAATTTTAAGTTAACTAGAGAGACTGGGAGAGGTAGCTAACTATAGTTTAATATCTGTTTGTTCTTTTCTAACTTTATAATCATCTTGAATAAATAAATTTGAAAAAACTTTTCCACTTGATTACTTTTTTTTTTTTCAAGGAAAAATATTTATCTCTCAAGGTCAACAATTTGTAAATATTTATAGTAATATTGTAAATTGTTGTATAAATTAATAATTTTTTTTTTTTTATTCAAATAGAAAGAATTTCATTCAATTGTTTCCTTAAAAGTTGCTGCAACATTATTTTTCACGAGTAAACAAACCCTTGATTTGAATTGTTTTTTAAGAATTGTTCTTGTTGTTGTTTTATTAAAATTTTTATTGGTGATGTTTGTCTTGTTTTCTGTTTTTGTTCTGCGGTATAAAATAAAATTTCACGATTGCATTAAGAATTATTTTTATTATTGCATCTCGTTGCGGAGAATAATGTTTTATATGAAAAATAATAAAAATTATAAAATAACGTTTTTTTGATGAACAAAGATAAATGTTTAATTTTGTATTTTTTAATGTTTAAATTTTTTGTTTAATTATTATTTATTAATTTTTTATTTTTAGTCTTTTAATTAATTTTTAACATCTGATTTTTTTTTTGGTTTTTTAATGTTCAACTTAATTATTTACACGAATTTTGTTAATTTTTAATATAATATATATTTTTTTATATTTTACATTTTTAATATGTAATTTTTTATTATTTATTTAATTTTTACTTTTCATCTTTCAATTTTCATTATGTAATTTTTTATTTATTTGTATAATTTGTAATAATTCAATTTTTAATGTTACATTTATTTATTATTATATTATTTCTTTTTAATTTATTAATAAAATTATTTGTGATGTTTTTCTACCTAATGAGTGACCTGCACGTACAGCACCTGAAACCAAAGTCAAAGTTTTGTGCTTTCGTTGAAAAATTACTTTTCCAAAAAAATAAACATTTCATTGAGCGAGCTCATGATAAGGTTTTTGATTGGCGTCATTGATGTTAGTGAGTCAGTCAGTGAGTGAGTAAGTTAATCAGTTTGTCATCGCTGGAAGGGCTAAAGAATCATTTTAATGGAATACTTTACCTTACGCTTGTGGTAACATTATGTTCGTAGATCATCCTTCACAGCCACCAACACCACAACCACCACCGCGTACTTGATTGCATCGATCTGAGAAGAATTTAATTTCATATTGTTGAAAGTAACGATAACCAACAAAAACACACACACACACACACACACACAAAAACATATACGCAAAAAAAATTGTTATATAAAGGTAAGTATTTGAGTGGATAAGTGGAGCATAAATTAAAATGGACTGGTTCAGCATACATGGAAAACATGTATGACACAGATATTTTGTTTTTTTTTATTCTTTTCTCGTCCTGGTAGTAGTGGTAGCAGTGATGAACGTAGTTTTATATTTTTTCACTATATTTGCATATCATTTTGCAAAGTTAACGGTGAATGCGTTTGTCGCAACTATACCTATTTGTAGAGCATACACACACACGCATACATACACACCGATACGATATTTGTTTTTGCATTTTTGTAAGAGAAGGTCTACAGTTAGCGGCCCTTGCTTTACATTATGCATACAATCATGTGTGGACTTTGCGGTGTATAACCTAACGTATCAACGTGAAAGAGAAAGACAGAGGAAAGCAGTACAAGAGTGACAGCAAAATGAGAATGAGAATTGTGAATAACGTTGGAGCCAAAACATAAAGCAACAACACAACAAAAAAAAATAAAAAAATTAAACACACACACACATATATATAGATAGACCAACCGTCGTCCACAACCACTACACCCATTGCACGGACGCGCCGTTATAGTGTGTGGTTAAGTGAAAATGCGGCGGGGCCCCAACTGTGCAAATATGTAACTTTCTGCTAATGTGAATTTATTGTTTATAGTGTTGTTCGCATATAACGAATGAACAACAACAGCAACAACAAAATTTAACAATAAAACGCTAAAAAAAAATATCAGAGCCTGCTGGTTTTTCTCTCACTGTTGTACGGACATACGGACAGTTCAGCATCAAATAGAAAGGGAAAGAGAGAGGGAGAGTGTGTGTATGTGTGTGTGTGTGACAAAAGTAGAATTTATGTTCTAAATATGTACAATTTTATGCAAGTTGTGTAAAACACACACGCTTTTATATTAAAATGGTCAACGGATGTTTAATAGGTAAACGGGGTAACATTGACAACCTAACAAGTACCCTCATCGTTCGTATGAAAAGGTTGAAATAGAATTGTGCAACAGCCTATAAAGTACAGACTCGTTTATACATCAAATTTTTAAACAATAAACCGATACAATTTTTGACTGCTAACCTCATTTTTCTGTGGTTTCATAAAATCCAGCCTACTAGTTGGTTACGAGGGCGAGGCCAACCAGAAATAAATAGTTGAAATTTCGTTTATATTATTCTGATTGGTACTACCATTCAAAAAAAAAGGGGGGCAATATCTAAAGAACTTTTTTAACGAAAAATTTCAAATTCAATTAATTTGATATATAAACATTCACTACTTGAGAGCGTAATCAGATACTTGCCACGCCCTTATTTTTGGAATATATGTTTAGGGTATTTGAGAATAATTATTTTATTGTACTCTTTGTATATAAAATTTGAACTTAATTGAAGTTCTTAGGAAATCCTTTCTCATCCCTTTTTCAAAATGCATTCCTTAGGGCGAATGAGTCATAATCTACCATTTAAGGGCTACCACTTGTTGTATCAGATTTGCAAGTAATAGCATTTTGTCTATGCACCTTGAATATGACCAGTAAGATTTGCAGCTCTCATCGTATGTTCGGTGGTGCAACAATGCGGTGACATTTTTTTTTTTAAATGCAAAACCGTAACTAAAGCCTTACTAGTTTTTTACTGTGCAAGTGGGTTTTTTTCCGGTTACGCAACTTTTTCGTTGCATTCCAATTACGTTTCTTTCTCTTTCTCACCATTACAGCCTTTGAAAATTCCGCTTATTTGTCTTCCTCATCTGTTTCTTCTTCTTCTTCTTTTTGTCTTTTTTTTTATAATACTGCTGCATTACACCACTGCAGAGCATAGTAAATCTAATTTGCGTGTCATTTAATGACTTTGTCCAGCAAAAATTATGCGAGTTAAATAAAGTTGACAACGTTACATCTGCAACACACCATCAGCCCATCACCTGAACTAACTTAAACGGGACCTCTTTTATATTAAGCAGGGTTTCGGGTAAGAGGAAGAATAGAGAGCGAGAGAATATTTGCAGCATATAGAACGCGGTAGGTATTTCTAAAAGTAACCTTTTCTCGTGGACTGTGGAAGCGGAAGCTATTTTTTTTCTTCTTTGTCCTGATTATGTGTCATTCTCTGGTGCAGGTGGTGGTGGTAAATGCTGGGGTCATATTTATGTATAGCTAGTGTCATAAGTTAATTAACTATAATTAACGTGTAGCATCTCAACTTTTAAGGAGGTGGCCACAGCATGCTATGCCATCTGCTTGTTGTTTGGTAAAATGCCTCAAGTATGAAATTACATACATACGCCATAATTTATAATGCGTTTTTATTAATAAAACATCTACATGGTGTAAGTATAGAAACCATACTTGGTTTAAGCCGAATCTTGAATACCCTACACATGTATGCAAACCATAGATATACATGTTGTGTTAAGGGACACTCTTAAAGTTGAATTCCTCATCAAGGAAAGTTTTTTATTATATGTAGGCGTGTCTGTTGAAAAATTCTGTCCAATTTTCAAAACGGGTTTATATGAAACTTCAACTTTTTAAATGTATATGTTAAAATGCGAGAAATTTGAATAATTGGGGGCGTGGTTGAAGACCACATTTTATGCAAAGTTTGCCATTGTGCTTGCAATACCCACAATAAGGCGTCCGAGATACCTCACAAAGTATATATATTTTGATGTGGTTTTATATCCACCTGTACGTTGTGTCATGCCCACTAATTGTAAGTAACTTTTCAGGATATTTAAGATTTGCTTTAAGTCAAAGTTTTTTCCTTGTTTGTTGATAGAAAAACTTAGTTCATTAAATTGGGTGCGTATGTGTATGTGGGTCTATACATTCCCATATCATGCCCAACTGGTATGAGTCGTTCTAATCCCTCTAAATTGATTGACATTGCAAATCGAAATATTTTCCATTCCCATATAAATTTTCGTTTTCTTTGTTCAGTTCAGTTCAGTTCGGTTTAGTTTAGTATTTTTTTTTTTTTTCGGTCATATTGGAGCGTAATTTCTATTCACCAACAAATCATTTGTCATTCGGTGGCAATATCACAACTTTCACATATTTCGACATAGCATTGCATTGATATGAAAATTAATGAATAGAAAATGTTGATTTGTTATCTGCTGTGCTGGTGCCGGCATTGTTGTTGCTGTTTTGTGAGTGTTTTAGCTGTAGCATGAACCTTATTTATGGAGAGGCGGTATATAGTGTCAGTTGGTTGGTTGGTTCTTTGGTGGACAATAAGTGATGTCACTTCACTGGAAAATATATTATGCTATAAGTAGGAATTTATAAAATGTATGGAAAAATAAAACGCTTAAGAATGATGTATTTTCTAAAAAGGAAGTACCGCTGCAGACGGTCCTTTGCAATTGCAGAAAGTATTGATGCTTCATCATCTCTTTCTATTGCCGAATTAAAAGGGCTAAATTTATGTGTGTATGAGTTGTAACGTGTTCTTTGTCTTGTTATACCCTCCACATAAAATGGTGGGTATACCAAGTTGACAGTTAAACTGATATGTAATACATACACTATTAGAGGACGTTATCATATACATACATGCCACGCCCAATATGGGGAGGGTATATAAGATTTGGCCTAAGAGCCAAATTTGGTTTTCTTACTTGTTTTAGGTTAGCCTTGGAAGTAGCTCATTAAAATCTGCCATTTCTAACTCTCGCCGTCCGTCCCTCCCCCTCTCTCTCTCTTTTACTTTCTCATGCTTTACATTGTATTGTTAGCAGAAGCCATTAAAAACACGTAAGCTATGAATTTATAAAAGAACGTGTAAAAACCAGTTGATATGTATGTGTGTGTGTGTGTGCTTCTATTCAATATTATTAACTCACATACCCACCTACGTTGGAAAACTGTTAGTTTTTGTGCTTAATGATGACCCGCAAGCTTTTCATTTATACACAGAGACTCAACAATTATCATTCCGTGTAATTATTTGCATAAGAGTGTGTGTGTGTGTGTGTTTGTGGGCACACCATCGCACTCATTGTCTCCTTTAATTTTCTTTATTCATCTATATATGTAGACACCTCCCACAGCTGATGGAGAAGTACAATGAGACGTCACTAAACGCGTTAACACAAATCGTTATTGTTATTGTTGTTGTTGCTGTTTTGTATTTTCTTTTCAAATCTATTATATCAGAGTATATTTAAGCGGGCGTTTGTGTTCGTTTGTATGAGAGTACGCGGCAATTTTAATTTATTTTACATTTGGGTGTGTGCGTGTGGGTGTGTTGTTGTTTTGTTTATAGTGGCCATCGCAATGTACAGAATTCTCTTTAACAAATCGTAGTGCTGCCTTTCTCTCACTCTCTCTGATTCTGTTATCTTACTAAGTACGCAGAAAATATTCTCCATGAGTGTGTTGGTGGTGTGCAGTCATAATACAAAGCAATCTCGTATCACTTTTTATAGCACCCGTGTGAATGCATTTTAGATTTCTTGCTATCTCTCTCTATCATTGTATTGTTGCAAGTAAATATAGTTTGCATGCATGCATGTATTGTATAGCTTCGCTTTGAAATGGCGTTTTCATGTACATTAGTTTGAACCGTGCATTGTTTAAATTTATTCTATTGTACACTAATAGTGTTGTTGTTATTGTTATTGTTAATGTATTTAGTTGTTGTTTTCATCTTATTAAATCCTTTACGTAAGATGGGCGATATATACTAAGTTAATTATTTCATTTGCAACACTCACAAGGAAAAGTCAGAGATTCTGCGATTCTCGATCATCATAAAAATCTGAGTCGTTCTAAGCATGTATGTCCGTGTGTCCACGTGTTTAAGTGTTTGTTGGTTTTCTTACAATCGTAAATTTTGAAATTTTGAAACTTTGTACAGACACTTTCAGTTTCTGCACGTAGATTACTTTAAAAAAAAAAAAATGGGAAAAATGAGACAAGAGTCACGCGCATAATCGACAAAAATCTACTTTTCTGCCACAACAATTGAGCTTTGACATTCAATTAGACATTTCATCAAAGTATCAAAAATAGGCGTGGCCGGATTACAAACACGCCCACAATTTATAAAAAAAACCGCACTCAGCTTAAACTCCACTTGTAAGCTAAATGACATGTAATATAAATTCTATTAGTTGCAACCATCCGCCACGCCCACTATTTATAAATAGATGTGGAAGATGTTTAAGATCTGGCTTAAGCCTAATTTAGTTTTCTCACTTGTTTTAAAGTTTGTTTGTTTTTTTTTTTTTTTTGGAAAAATGTTTTAATATTTCTTCTGTATTTTTGTGGGCGGATTTCTTTATTTGTATTGTTGTTGTTTTAATTATGTTGTTGTAGTTGTTTCAATAGTGATACATATTTGTAGTATACGTTGTACGAATTTGTTGTTTTTTGTGTTGTTGTTGTTATTGTTATAGTTTTCATTTCATATGAGGTGCCTTCAAAAACAAAAATAAGTCCAATACTCTGTGTGGCAAACAGGCATTGTTGGTTTACTTTCTTTGTTGTTTTTATTGTTTTTATACTTTTCTGGTAATTATATTAAATTGTGTTTGATTCGGAGTGTTTTGGGTCATTTAGTAAAATTTTGCGTTACTTTTCATTATATGGTATAATTATTATTGTTGTTGTTGTAGTTGTGATTTTTGTTTTTAAAGTTTTTCACTTTTATTTATTTTTCAGGTGTTACCCGGGGCAAACGCATAAAAGCACACAAGCATACACACGCAATTCTAAAATCCTCATTAAAATACTTAATGTGACACTAAACCAGTAGTCTGCAAACTTTTTGCACTTAAAAGCACATTTTGGAATATAAATAGAGAGGCAGGCGCCAAAAAATTAAAGGAGAATTTTTGACGCTTTTCAGGTGTCTCATTAATTAAGAAGTACCTTAAGACCCCGCCCACGTTTTACTAACATTTAAGATGATGAGTGTAAATGAAATGATTTTATTTTTAATTTTTTATACAACAAGGGCTCGCCAGCTAAAATTGCAGATCTCTGCATTAATTCACATCATACACGCAACGTCAAATACAAAAGACTACATATGGATATATTATGTACATGTGTATAAACGCGACAAAGGCTACACATTGAAACAACAATAACAACAACAACAACAGCAGCAGCAGCAGTAACACAAACTCGTCGTTTCCTTTTATTTGATATGCAAACATCGCCAAAAAAACAAAACAAAATAGCGCACTGCCACCCGCACAGGACACTACTTACATATACACATGTATA
The DNA here is from genome assembly GCA_963978525.1 of Ornithomya fringillina. Lineage (NCBI taxonomy): Eukaryota > Metazoa > Arthropoda > Insecta > Diptera > Hippoboscidae > Ornithomya > Ornithomya fringillina. Next base: position 30,333,937 of record OZ021691.1, on the reverse strand, counting down.
CGTGTGTGTGTGTGTACAATAATATGTATTTTAGATAAGCGTGAAGTGTTTTTGTGTACACTGTTAAAGCGGAGGCATATGGCGTTGGAAAACACACACATACACACACAAATACATTTGTGTTGTATGTGACAGATACTTTAGCTAAGAGTGAATGTTTATGCATGCTTAGCTACAGCATGTGCCATCACCATGTAATTATGTGACTATTTCCGCTTCTCATGTGAACTGTTGTTAATGTGGTTACTGTTGTTCTTGTTGTTGTTGTCAATGTATAATAATAATAATATTTAGTATAAAATTTTCTGCTATTTACGTTTCAGTTTATACGCCAAGTGCTCTCCTCTTCAACTTTTTATCATATTATTTTTTTTATATTTTTATTATACAAGCGCTTGCAATATTTAGAGAGAAGCGTAATCGCCTTTATAGTATACGTATATGTACATATATTTAGAACCATTTTCGTTTACAGAGGCGATCTGTACGATAGTATGTGGAAGGCATTCATTTGGTGGCAAACATTGACACAACAATCCCACACTTGATACAGGTCTCGGTAGTCTGTGTTTGCTTGGTAATGAAATTGGACAAAGGTGCACCCGCAGTTAAACAAAGACCAGTAAATAGTAAACATTGCAGTGATTTTTAATCAAACGCTCTTTATGTGTATTTCTGCAGATTATAAAAATCATTGCCAGTTATAAATTTCATTTGAATGCTGTAGGAAGATGGGGTGGTAGTCAAAGTCAAATAGAACTTTTTTTTTCAAAAATTTTTAAAAAGTCGATAAATGAATGAATTGTATCAAAAGCGACAACAATACCAACGATAAAGATACAACAACCACAACAACAACAACAACAACAACAACAACAATTAAAATCAAAAACAACAACAAATACAACGACGACGACACACACACAACAACGTCTATATATCCACAAACAAAACAAAACATGTGAAAATGTCATAGTCGACCATTTAATACCCTTCACCATATACTTCCATAAATTATTCTATAATTTATTTAGTTGTATCATTGCGACATAATTCGTTCTGACCCAATACATATCCTTTGCCTAGACAGACATACAGACGGACACGTTGAAAATCCATTCATCCAAAAGCAACCAAAGCAACAAACAGCAAAGACAACAACTTATAATATATAAAATTATAACACTAAACAAAGTGTGTAGAATTTTTTTCCCTTCTAAATGGACGCGACATTCGTGTACAACTTCTTCCTGCTATCGTACAATACTTGATCACATTTTCATTTAACTGAATTATGTGGACCGTGTGAAAATATTCTGAACACAAAGGATCTTTCTTTATGTCTCCCTCTACCTTTCTGTTATGTTGGCTGATTGTTGTTGTTATTGTTCTATATATATATTGTACGTGTCAATGTTATGCTTTACACTAAATTTTACTCTTGCTGTAGTTTTCTGTTTTTGCAGTTGTTGTTGTTGTTGTTGTTAAAACATAATGCGTTGTATGGTTAAGGGTTTTTGTTTGTTTTTGTTTTTGTGCATGCTAGAATATTGTTTATTGCGGCCTTTTGCTTAATGACAATTGTACAGCAATATAAAATGTACAAACAAACACACAGTTACACCTTTAGCTTAGTGTAGCATCCATACACGTTATCAACATGTAGTCGTTCGATCAGCCAGTTTGCTTTACTTTGTACATTCAACAGACTTTTAACAAAATTGTTAAAGCTTCCTTTATTATTATTTGTGCCTGTTACGTGCGTTTCTCATTTAAGCAGTTTTGAGACTTTTTGTATATTTTACAGGAAAACTTATCTTTACTCTATATTTTGTTTGCGTTTAGAATAGTGGATCTTTGCTTCTTCATTTTCATCTTATTTTTATTATTATTAACATTTTATAATGAACGGTACATTAGGTTTATCATTCTGTAAGAAATTTCAGATATCAGCGTAAACTTTTGAATCGTTATAGATTTTCCCAGATTGTGTGTTTTGGGAGAGAAAGAAAACATTAATTTGATTCTTCACTAAACAAAAAATGGGCGCCAAGAAGATTTATAGACACGCACATAATTTGAAAAAATACTCTTTGGTCTAAAGTGTGGCCAATTAAGATTAAATCCTTTATATGGATAGTTGCTAAAAGAGGGAGTTTATGTTATACAACGTCTTCTTATTGATTTAGACATCTAGAGGTTATCTCACATTCAGTTTAGCTGAATCTATCCTGTTATAACTTTCATATGAATTGAAAAGATCACATAATGGAGAATCATTAGAAAGCCACGCCTACAATTACCACACATTTTTTTCATAATCATAAAATTGAAGATTTAAAAATGAAATTTTCTAAAAGTACAGAAACGCCCACAATTTATAAAAACAAATATTTTAAGCTTATATACTGAAAAGTAAGAGAAAACATAATTAGGTAACTGCCACGCCCACAATTTTTCATATAAATGTGAAGGGTGCTCAAGGTTGGGCGTAAACTAAATTTAGTTTTTTTCAGTGATTACATTTGAAATATGATTTCGTAAACACGTCCAAAACATTAACAATAATGCAATGGCAGGCCATCAACATGTTTCAATATTTCAATATTTAAAGTAATTTTTTTTTGAAAAAAGGGAAACATTTCGAACGATCTTGTACAATAATTTTTGTTAGTTTTCTAACTGTGTTAAAGTTAGCAATCATTGCGTTTAGGAATGCAGTGCTTTGGCTCTTTTCTGTATATATATATATATGTGTGTATGTATATTGCGTATATTTGTTTTATATTGTATTGTATTTACTAAGCCTGGGCCTTGTGCTTTTGTTCCATTATGTATTGTCTCTTGTTTTTATCTATTTTATGCTTCTTTTTGTCACCGTACCAGTGAGAAGAGCAAAGGCAGCAGTTTTCAGTACTAGCAGCAGTTGCTTGGAATGGCTTTTGTACAATTCGTGATATTTGCTTAAATTAAACGACATTAGTTATGAAATTAGACTTTGTTGCTTTATGCTCTTTCCTCTATTTTTGTCATACTGTGGGTCTTATTATTGTTGTTGCTGTTGGTGTTTACTTTAAGTTTTTTCTCTTATTTTCCTTGTTTCTACAAACGCCACAAACGACAATTTTGGTTTTTATTTAGAATGCATTTAAGAAAATTTATTAAAGACTATGCTTGGGCTGGTTTGTGAGCGTTGCTTCTAACTACTTCACACTGTTGATGTTATAACAACCTCTTCAGTTCGTTAGGATTTTGAAAAGTTTTCCTTCCATCTTCTCAATTTTTTCCTTAATTTATTATGTTGGTGGTTAGACTGAGGATTCTCATATGACAGATATGCTAAAATCAGACATTTCAATAGATTTTTATAAAATAAACACTAAATCAACATTTAGAGCGAAACGCTAGTGTTTCTCTTCAACTACTTTAAGAATTCCTTATAGAAACGTTTTTCAATAACATGACAATTTTGTATTTAAATAAAATACAGAATAAATCAAATTTTGGGATGAAATTTATTCCAAGAACAACACATATGTTACGTTTAACTTAAAAATCTCAATCTTTTTTATATGATCACCGCCTACATGTTTGCACGAAGCTAAGATTTCATCATTATTTCTCAAATATAGGCCGGAACGACTGCAATTTTCTATTTAATATTTTTCCCGATGATTTCCAAATGTCGCTCGTTTTCGAACTTCACCATGATAAAAGTGTCAATCATGAGTGATATTTTCACGCTGACATAATATAGAAAAGCGTTCAGGACTGTCTTTGTATTAACATAAAATATTGTTATGTTGCTATTGAAAAACGTGTTCCTAAGCATTAACACCAGAAAGAAGCTTCGTGTAGATTCCAAATGTGTTAAATTCTAATTAAGGGCATCATCTATTTGTTATTTCTTTATATTTTTTTATTTATTCTTCACTCCACAAGTTCCTGGCATTCCCTTCAATCACAAGCGACTGTAATTATTATTGCATTTTTCTTTTCTCGTTTCTATTTATTTATTTTATATTTTTTCTTTTGTTATAACATTTAATTTCATTTCTATGCATCTGACTCATTCTCTGTCTGCCTCTCTCTCTATGGTTTTTCTTCTTATGAATTTTTCAGTTGACATCTGTCTACAAACGCTAAACAGTGTTTTAATAAGAATTTTTTTTTTACAAAAACAAAAAAAAATTAAGTGCATTAGGGTTCGTCGTTGTTGTTGTTGTTGACATTAACACATGAATGTAAGTTAAGCATAAGCATTGCTGCTGTCATATTGTTACGAAAAAAGCACCAAAATCTAAACATTTTTACACACACACACACACAAACACAACACACATATACCAGGATGCTGTGTAGCCGCATCCAGCTTAATCCCTTAACAGCTGCCACAAGCATAAAAAAGTGTTCGTTTGGAGTTTTTCTTTTTTTTCTTTAGTTATTGTGTCACTTCGCTTCATTATCCACTAATGAACAAAAACCTTTTAGGATCATATAGCATAAGCAACAACAACAATATGATACATTTTCTACAAACACAGCAATAGAGTAAAAGAGATAATTTACAATAACTACAAATGTGAGAAAAGAAAATAGAAAGTAGTAGACAACAACAACAACAACAAATAACAAGAACAATAATGAGCACCGTATGCAACCCGTTTATTGCATTAGTTGGACAAAAAGACAAGCAGTGACACATAAAATTATATGAAAACGCTTCCAATGAAAGTGAGGTGAGAGTCAACGTTTTTTTTTTTCTATTTCAAAATAATTTAAGAACGATGATAAATTTGGAGGGAATTTTTATACATTTTTAAGATCTTAAAAAATTGGGAATTTCAAGTTGATGAAGACGCATCCTTAATTTTTATTTATCTATTTTTTTTATTTAACCCCTATTCCAGTCTATGTTGACATTCTAACACCTGTTTTGTATAAATTATAGGCGTGTTTGTTATACGAATTTATTCAATTCCATCATAGAAAGAAATATTTAGAAAAAGAAGCATTTTTAATATAATTTTATTCTTGTGATCGTGAAAAAATTTAATAATATGGGGGCGCAGCTGATTTTGTTTATAAAGAAGAAACTATCTGTATAAAAAATCTATTATAAAGAGTTAAATTTAGCTTATTTTAAATATTTTTACAATCTACATATAAATATATATGTTGTGGGCGTGGCATGTATATAATTATATTCTTTTTTAATGATTATTACATTATATACTGTATTTTACTGCAAAGTTTTTATTTGTTTTTAAATAATTTCCTTTATAAATTGTGGGCGTGTCTGTTATGAAATAATTAAAATAAAAGAAAAGTTTTTATTTATGGTTTCTTTCTCTTAGATTGTGCGATTGTTACAATATTTTTTATTACATACTTCTTCTTCTTAAATCAAAATTATGGTAATACCATGCATTAAATATTTTGAATCGGTTTTTCTTTTCTTTTTGCCTGATCTCATGTACAGTACGAAAGCTAAGTGTAAAAAGTTTAACCATTAGAGTAAAAAAGAAGAAGCATATATCAGTGTATATTTTACATATAAACTTGTTTACAAAAACACATGTGTACTCCACATGTAACTTTCTTTAAAGGGATCATTTAGGTATAAAACAGCGACTCTACTTGAATATTTATAAAGTTATACAAGCACTTGAAAAATGTTTAAAGTAATTATTAAGAAAGAAGAAGAATTTTGAATTAAAAAACCTGGATATTTTGATCTCCTACCTTAACTTAAAGAAATTTATCAAATAAATTCATATAAAAATCCTCTCTTCTCCTATAAACTATAAGACGCTTAAGATTCTCTAAATGAATCATATTGAAAAGCAAGTAAAGAAACTAAATTAGATTTTGGTCGTATCTGTTAATAATGTTAATTATATAAAAATTGTGGGCGTGGCACTTATATCGCCTTCTTTTCATGATTATTTTGTTACATGACAACTCAAAAGTTGAACTCTGCACTTAACTTTTTTGTGTATTTGTATATTATGGGTGTGGCATGTTATCGATTTCGCCCAAATAGAAATCTTTATGTGGAACGTACACAATCTTTCTACAAAATTTTTAACTCGTTATGTGTATTTTTGAAACCGCTAGACTCCAACAATAGACACACTGATGGACATATCAGATTTTAATAATGCTAGAAGAATACATATATATACATGGTGGGGATGTTACAAGCCCGTTTAATAAACTTAGTAAACCATCCATTTAATGTGTAGAATATAAAAAAAAAAATGCTTTGTTCGTTGAAAAAGTACCTAGGTACACATTAAATATTAATATAAACCATCTAGACTGTGAAAAATCTATTGAGGAAAGAGACACAGAATAAAGAGGGTAAAAATATGGTAACGTGAGTCTAAATAAAACATAAAAAAAGTGAATAGAAACGAAAGAGGTAACAATAGTAAAGTGCATCATGTTCTCGGGTGATACGTGCTTAGCTTTATAAAAACTGAGAAGAATCTGCTAAACATTTAAGAATTCCCCACATGGCTCTTGTTTACATATAAGTGATATTGTTGTTGTTGTTGTTGTTGTTGTGATTCTTATTGTATGTTCAGCAAAATATTCGATGAAATGGTAGAATTCAAACACATTTAGAAAAGAAATAATTTCAATTAAATGGCAAAATAGATAACCCACGTAAAGGAGGAGCACAGCACAGCACAGCACCGCTCAGCACAGAATTATTATTCTTTCTCACAACTTACCGTACATCCGTACACAAACCATTACATTACATGTACACCAGTGCTCCCTTCCTTACTACTTTTCTTTCTGCCATATTAAGCATTAAATACATTTTGAAAGTTGCCCCGCATTGGTTAGGAGGGAGGGGGGTGGTGGATGATTGAGTTATTATGATCAATTGTATAAAATGGGAAAACATAAATGATGATTTATTGTAAAACAGCAAGAACAACAATAGCAATAGCAACATTATTCTAATAACCGTTATTGTTAATGTTACTTTTGAAAGCAACGCGCGTGTGTGTGTGTGAGAGAAACATATTAAAGGATATGTTCAACTTGTTTATGTGGCAAAATGCTACAATTCTCCCACTTTTTTCATTATGGATGGAATTTTATTTTTATACCCTCTTTCCATCAAGTATACTAATCATGTCATTACATTAGCGACGTGTAAAAGGAGGTATCAGGGATTTTACATTTATATAGATTTTCTTTATCAATATTAAAAACTGTTACAATCAATACGTCCAGGTAATAATTTGTTGTTACTTTTTCACTCACATAGGGCACAAATTGACATATTAGACTGAAGTTTTTGTTAATGTTTCTACGTTTAGATGTCTACTCAAATTGGATGGATTTTTTTTCAGAATCACGCCCACAATCATTAGGGAATATTTCATATGGGAATAAAGTCAAAAATTTAAATTTTTCTCTTAAATGGCCAGTGTGTCGAATAACAGACACGTTGTTGTTTTTATTGTTTTTATTATATTTATTATCAAGTCAAAAGTGTTTATAAGATGTATTTAAGATGATTACGAAAAGTGCTTTTTAAATGACTACTTGAAATAATATTGAAGGAAAAAGCACCAACAACAACAAAACTAAACACAATAACATAATTACTTAATAATTAATGATCATAAAATGAACATAAGCCTCCTGTGTACAGTGTAAGTTCGTTTTTTAAGGAAAATTCCATAACGTTCCTAAATGAAAAAGGTGACACATTTTATCAAATTTCTATTAGCCGAAGACCATAAAAGTATTCGGTGACTGCAACAAATTGTGGTAGAGTGCACAAATTCGCACTGTGTCAACCATACCAATAACCACGTGATTTGTGCATGTTTGTCATATCATGTCATGTGTACCCTCAATACTGAGGTGGAGGGTATCCTTCTGTATATTTATTATAAGCAGAGTATTGTTAAGGACCATGTTAGGGTGAAATTTGCTCCGATTTGTTTATTAAGATAAACGTAGTGCTGCAAAAATTCGTCTCATTTAGACTACGTAGACCATGTCTTTAACTGAACATCATTTACAAGTAGTTTTAGAAGAAGAAGGCTTTATAACCTACCTTTGACAACCACAAATAAAACACTCATCAATATTCTGCTGTTGTTGTTTTTATTTATAACACATTTTTTATGTAATTTATATATTTTTTTGTTTTTGCCTAAATCTCACATTTTACGTATGTACCTATACATGTATATATATTTATATGCGTGTATGTATATAAATATTGCAGTTTACTTCATAAGAATATTCTCTACAGGTGTTGGTTGGTTAGTTGATTGGTATCCAATCATCATGTGGCTGTTACATGTATGGTAAGTACATATGGGTGTGCGTGTGTTTCTTTTAAGCTATTTTTTTTTATTTTTTATTTTTTTTTAATAATAAATTGATTGACACAATTATACTTGTATACAGATTTTGTGTGTATTGTATGTTAGAGAGTAACAGTGGTTTATGGTAAAGTGTTTGTGAGATGGCGGCCTCCTTGCAAATGCATAACTGATAGTTTATATTGTTTATGATTTTGTTGCTGTTTTTGTTATTGTTTTTGTAATAATATTATACTATGGTAACATCTTACAATTAACAATTTATGATTTTACATCAATTTTTAGGATGGTTTTTATTTGCTAAACTATACCTAAGTTTATTTATATATATGTACGGTTTGTATGTATGATTAATATATATGTAGTTTTGGATTTACTAGTGATAAACACTGCATTGTTTATTATTTTTGATATATTTAGTTTTTAGTATTATCATAAAATTTATAATTTTTTTATTCTTAAAATCACAAATAATGTTTTTCTTATATATTAATAATGAAATAAAAATATAAAAAAATTAAAAATATTTTTTTTTATATTTTTAAAATTTTTCTATTATTTATAAACCATAAATAATTTTTTAATAATAAATAATAATATATATACATTATATTAAAATTATACGAAAAATTTGATAAAAATATTATAAATAAATAAATATAAATATTGTTAAAATAATTTTTATTTTATATTTTAAAATCTTAATGAAATATTAAAAATAAAATAAACATGTATGAAAAAATTAAAAAAAAAATCATTTACAAACAATACACATACAATGCAAGTAAATAATAATTATTTTTTTTATTTTTTTTATTTTTATAATTTTTTTACTCAATATTAAAAAAAAAACTTGAAAAATTCATAAGAAAATTTATTAAATAAAATCACAAAATGAAAAAAAAGTAGAAAAAATATAAAAAAATATTATAAAGTTAAAGAAAAGATGAAAACAAAAGTAAATTTTAACAAAATTTATTTTTTCATAATATAAACCATTTATAATTTTTTTGTCAATAAATCAATAATGCTTAAATTAAATATTTTGATTTTTATATATATTTTTATATATATTAAAAGATAAATTTATATATTTTTTTAAATTTTATTTTTATGCCTTTTTTGAATTCATTATTACGGTTCATTTTTAAATTTTATCATTTAGTTTATATTTTTTTATATTTAAATTTATATTTAATACATCTGCATAAATTTATTATTTTTCTAGTTCTATTTTAAATATATTATACATTAAATTCATTTATTATAATTAACTCTTTCTATGATTACAATTTTATACATTTGATTATTTTTATATTTATATTAAATTATATATTTTTGGTATTTAGCATAAAAGTTTGATTCACAGTTGCTAATATTGTTGTTTTTAAATAATTTTCATATTTTTCTTATATTATGATCGCTGTATTTTTTAAAATATTCAATAGTTCAATTATTTTTGAATAATTTTTTAATAATTTCTGCGTTTATCGATAATTATTGGTCTATTATCTATTGAAATTATAATCTTTTTATTTAATATTTTTTATTTAAATGACTTTTTTGCATCGCCTAAACATTTTTCCTCTCTGATGTATTTAGTTTGATTTTTTTTTTGATATAAAAACAAGAAAATTTAATTCGTTGGAAAAATTATAATTTTCAATTCGATAAATACGTGACAACATTGTTTAGTATGAAAAATATATATCCTTTAATACTGATAGACTTATATAAATTATCGATAATTTTCGATATCGATTATTAATCGATTATTACCAATGTTAGAATGCGGTTGCAATAATTAGAAAGTACTCCAAGTTAATATTTTTAAATCGATTTAGCTTTTATTACTTTACTTTGGTGGATGTGACCTGGAGTATATTCCAAATTATAGAAATAATTAAACACTAGGCTAAGGACGTTTTCATATTCTTTAAATAATTACCAAATTAGGAAAAAACAAATATTTATTTATCAAAAATTTATCGATAAATAGAAGAATTTATATAATAGAATACAATAAATTATTAATCGATAATTTACCGATAAGTAGAGGAATTTATAAAATATAATATAATAATCAAAAAATCGATAATTTATCGATATTATTAGTAATCGATAAATCAATATATTTTATGTTATTATTACTAATCGATAATTAGTATTTAGTAATCGATTTGTATGATATAAATATTTATCGATTAAATAATTTCCAATTGTATATAAAATAATTGAAAAGTAAACTATATTTAGATACTTATATACTACTACATATACAGCATACAATATATTATTATTATCGTATTATCCAAATATAAATTTTTGATTTGATTTTTATATTTTGAATGTATTTTATTGGTAATTACAATTTCTCCATTATCTATATAGAGTTATTAATATGTGTATGTATGTATGTATGTACGTATGTATGTATATAATATATATTTCATTGCATATTTATGTGTGCGTCTATAAAATTACATACATTTTCATATGAATGCTTTTATGTGGGTGTGTGTGCGTTAGTGAGTATAAGTGACCTTAATATTTATACGCTATTTATATATTTTACTATCACATATCTACATTTATGTTTGTGTTTATTTTACTCTATCCCTTTCTCTGTCTCTTCTTTTTTGTCTAATAACATTTCTATTTAATAGTAAAACCAAAATTTATGCGAATTAATTTCCATATTTTTTAATTGTCTCTCTTGGAATAGTAAAACATTACGTACACATGAAATTTGTTCTTGCTGTTGTTGTGTGCATTGTGTTGCTTATGAAATTTTCTATATATCAAATAGAATCTATTTGAACCCACATTTGGCTACGTAGAATATATGTACGCAATGGTTTCCTTTCATTTGGTTATAATACCTTACACACCACATCACATCATATCTCTCCCCCGCATCAATCGTACATAAAATAAGTTTGAATAGATTGCCTTCGGTCGATTTAAATAAACTCTATTTGCCTGAATAACATTTAAATTATAACAAAAATTATTATATAATATATAATAAAAAAAAAATAAATAAATTTAATTTTATTTATAAACAAACTGTGGGCGTGGCCCATAATCTATTACGATTTTTGTAATTTCTTTTCGATTTCTGTGCCAAGTAGGTTTCATTATCGAATGGCGGGCGGGTCTGGCCAAGCTTACTTTTGGCATATATGTATCTATGATTACACAAATGAATGAATTCCAACTTTATATATAATTTTTCCTAGATAGATTTTGTATAATTTATATATTAACCTGAGCATAGAAAGTGAAAATATTTATGTTAAATTGAACTTTTCGAAAGAAAGACACACGGACATACGGACGGTGGGGGATAAAAATAAAGATAAAGAATTACTCGCTAAATCGTTACGTATCCAATAAATCACTCTCACTTTTGATTTTATGATTATATCCACCACTATCATGATTTCACCACATTTTCCATATTAACCTCGTATATGGATCGACTTTTTCTTTTTTCTTTATGTTGTTTTGTTTGTTTGTTTGTTGTTGTTGTTATTGCTACTAAACATAAATTTTTCTTAATTTATTGGTAATATTTTGTTTGTGCCGTATGTGTGATATTGACGTCTTACTAAACTGTACGCAAAATGGAGACGAGCTATGTCGGTGTGTAAGTGTGTGTGAGTGTGTGTGTGAGTGAGTGTATATGTGTTAATTAGAAATTGAAAATTCATGCTTCTGCTGTTATAGTTGCTGTTATTGTTGTTGTTGTTGCAATTGTTGATGCTCTTGTTGTTTGTACATATCGGTTGAACAATAATCGTTGTTGTTTTTTACCTGCGCCTGTTGGACATAAACTTGCTGTTGTTGTTGTTGTATCTGCTGCTGATGATGATTATTAGTATAATGTTGTTGTTGGTGTTGCTGTTGAGAAGAATGGTAGGGATAATACTGATATTGTTGTTGCTGATGATGATGTTGGGGGTAGTGATGCTGTGATGACCAGGGTGATAGTTGTGTTAAATAAGTGGCTGCTGGTGTTGGTGAGGGTGTCGCTGCTGCTGTTATCGATGGTGTCACCGTATTACTATTATTGTTGTGGGGAGCAATAGCATTGGATGGCACCAGCAAGGGTAGTGTGACAGTTGTTGTTGTCGGCACCATTAAAGCCTTGGTGCAGACACACTGTTGCAGCTGATGATGCTGGTGATGATGGTGGTGGGTGGTATTCGTGGTGGCGGTGACGGTGGCGGCGGGTGTGGTACTTCCAGTGGCCACTGTGTCACCAGCTAATGGCAACCATCATGGTAGCTACACCAGCAGACTGGTGGGCGCCAGCCATTCATCTTCAGTTAACTGCAACAACATGTGAGAGAAAAATACTTTTTCAGCAATTTCTCATTTCATTGAAATTATTTTTTTTATAAATTTTCCAAATTTTTCCTATTCTATATTTCTCTCGATGGGAATATTTACCTGCGAACTAACTTGAAATTGTTGCATGGGATAGGCCACCATACCAGCGGTTTGCGGTATAGTATTGCTGACATTTTGATTCAATTGTGCTGCAGCCGTTGTGCTATTCAGAGAAGCCTGCGTGGGTACACTCTGCCACCCAGCTGGTAATTGAACGCCCATCCTAATCAAAATGACCCCAAAAAGGAAAACAACAACAAAAACATAATTTACTAAAATTCAATTAAAAGCATAGAAACCGTTAACAACTGTTTTGTCAAGTTCATTCAATGATAAATTTCCTTCCCCCTACACCCACATACACATCTACTCAACCTTACAAACTTACCCCATGTAACCTTGCTGATAGCCACCATATTGTCCAAATGTTGTAAAACCTTGCATGCCTTGTAAATATTGTGCTGCCGGCAAAGCACTCATGGGTGCAGCTGCAGCAGCAGCGGCTGTTGCTGTTGTTGGATAACTGGCCGTTGGTGGATACCAGTATCCGGTCACTTGCTGACCATAGGCTGCCGCCGCCGCAGCAGCAGCTGCAGCTGCAGCTGCTGACGTAAACGGAAATCCTTGACCGAACGCTTGAGTTGCTAGGGCGGCGGACATGTGTAACGGTTCACCGCTTTCTTTGCCCCACGCACACTTCACCAATTGTTGATTAATCTCGGTATTGTGCAAAGCAACAATGGCATGTGTGGCCGCTTCCTTAGTGGAAAATCTATATAAACGATTTAATATGCACACACACACATATTCATAATTAATTTAATACTATTTTATTGTGATTATAATTTTGTTTTACAAGTAAAATATGAAAAATACATTTTTATGCATATAAAGGAACTTTTTCTGTCTGTGTAGATTATTATGAACCTTTCAAGACTCATTTAAACCAACACTCGTTTAAAATTTTATTATTGTGATATTTTTCTGACAACATTTTATATATAACTTTTTAATAAATAACGAAAACGAAAAATATTCGAATTATCGGAAGAAAAATATCGTTAATTATCGAAAAAACATTATCGATTATTTTCAAACAGAGGTATCGAAGAATATCGAAATAAAATAATTTAATTTTTGTGATTTTTGAGCAAACCCTACCGCCTTTAATCTCTATAGAAATTCTAACTTTTATTTTTATTTTTGTTCATTTTTAAATAAATCTTAAAAGGTATTTAATTTGTTCTCACTGGGAAAACGCCTAAAATTTGATGTTGTTTGCATTGTTGGTGGATTGTGGTTGTTTGCGGAACAGCTGCAATGTGGACGATAATACCTACAAAATGGAGTAGTTTTCTATAATGCACTGTTACATGTACACACACACATATACAGAAGCATACACACAAAGCAGTCTCACGGAGATTACGTTAACCGTGTGAACTTATTGCGGTCATGTGCATACACATGTGCAAGCTGCATAAAATCTTTTCTCTCATACATGCACTTGAGGTAGAGATTTTAGTTTTGTGCATACATACATACATACACACAAACGACTACAACAGAGGACGTATACGTTTTGCTTCAGGTTAAATCATAAACCATAAGATGTGCTTGTGTGATCGCAATTTATGTGTATGTATATATATACATCACTTTCTCTCTTTCCCTCTCTTGCTTCTCTATGAATTTTTTAATGTTTTATAATAGAGAAAGTATGTAGCACGCGTACCTTACAAATGCATAACCTTTATCCTTGAACACACGAATCTCTTGAATGGGACCGAATGGTGAAAATGTTTTCTGCAATATCTCCTCACTCAGAGTGCCGGCCAGGGTGCCATTCATGCCACCACAGTACACCGTACAGTTCGAGGGACTGCTTTGATTGTAAACCTCATCGAACGTCAATGGTTTTGTGTTGGCTGAAAATCATCAGGATTTTATTTGTACGAAAACAAACACACACATATGTGTGGGTGAACGATATGCAATAAAAAGAAAAGAGTAGAAAGAGTCGAATGAATGGTATCAGAATAAACAAAATTCAATTTTAGTATTATAGCAACAACAATAACAACAACAATAACAAGTAATAGCAATAAATGCTTTCTCTTTTTTTTTTTTTTGTATTACATATACATACCATCTGGTTTAGTGTTTGGCGGTTTTCTTGTTGCCCAATTTGTACGTATCGAACGTGAACCTAACCACTGGCCATTCATAGCTGTGATGGCGGTTTCCGCTTCCTGCAACAATATACAATACAAAAAAAGAAAAGAAGTAAACAATCACACAAATAAGCATTTAAAAATAAATTAAACAACAATAGCAACAATAACGGTACGAACAAACGAATTATTTTTTAATGTATTTCTGCAACATGAAATTATGTATTAAGTGAATATCCGGAGAATTGTGATGATGTGCCTACTGTGGTACACAAGCAATTACATAAATAGCGTTCATTTTTTTTTAATCCTTCACACCGTGCTGCTCATTGTCGTACAAACAGTGATAATTTTTTAAGACAGTTTTTTATTTAAATTAAGAGAGCTACGCCTATTTTTGAATGGCCATGAAAATATATTTGAAAAGTTGAAATTTTATATGTAATGGTATCTACCTACCTGTCTCTGTACTTAAAATAGGCAAAATGCTATACCAGACACGCCCACATATTACAAAAAAATTGATTTTAGAAGTATCTACAGCTATAAAAGTGGGAATAATCAGCATGACAATTATCCGGTTGATGAAATCAGTTGACTGACACGCACACATTTCATAAAATTCTTACATGGCTACATAAATGAAGCTACGAAATAAAACTTATGCGTATATTTTATCAGTCTTTGTCTTGCAAATATCCGAATTAGAACAAAAGGGCACGCCCACAATGCACAGAAAAACCGAATTTTGTATAGAAATCAACCCTTATGGGGAATTTCGAGGCGCTTTCATAATCATTAAAATAAGGCGTAATGAAGTCTATGCTACGCCCGCATATTAATTATTATTAATGTTGAGAGTGTCTCACATTTGGCTTAAACTCAACATAACTTTTTTACTCGTTTCATTTGAATTTTGTGAAAAATAATTATCAAGCAATTGCTTAAAAATGTCACACCTCACAATATTTATCTCAGGTTTTATACATAATCTCTCTTTCTCATTCGTTGCGATTCTATTGTGATGCAAATTGAATGATTTTAACACCAAAACAAAAAAACTCATTGTAAAGTTCGTTTTTTGACCTACTTATAGAAAAAAAAAAAGAATAAAAATAAAAAAATGGAGTTAACTTGAGCAGGAACGAAAATTGCTACTCAACCACAGCCACAGTATTAAATACATAGAAAACCTTTTAGGATCTTAAATAATATATAACACAATACCAATGTGTGTTATACACACACATACATATGTTATAAACAATTTTTGGTCATCATAGCAGTTTCTTTTTTTTTTTTTTATTCACTCTCCTTCTACATGCTCTGCTAAGCACTCAAGATTTTCTCATTTTCATTTCACGACAATAACATAACATCAGCAAAAAAAGAAAATATAAGTGAAAATATTACATCAAGTCTGGGTTTAGGCCAATCTATTAAAATTAGTCGTAAACGGTCAAGTGCCACGCCCACTAAGGATAAGAAAAAGGTGTAAAGCTGAAATTTGATATGCAAACGTTTTTATAAACAGCCCATTCGAAAATGTTATGATAATGGGCGGGTCGGAAAACAGACACGCCCACAATTTTTGTACAGAATTCGATTAAAAAAAAAAAAATAGACAGCAGTCATAAATATGCCACGCCTACATTTCATTTATAGGTGTAGTGGTGATGGTGGTGTGGAGTGCATCTAAGATTAGGCTTAAGCTAAATTGAGTTTTTTTTCTTATTTTCTTTATGTGCTTGAGATTTGTTCATTTGCTTGAGTTGTTGCTGCAGATGGCAACATCATGAAAATGCTGTTAGGTGTGTGTTTTTGTTTTTTTTGTTTTTGTTTGTTTTGTTTATTTACACATACGACGTTTTCCATCTTCCTACCATCCAAGCACACCCAGCTTTAACACTTTAAAACACTTTCTTGCCAAGTAGAACACTCTGTGCTACAATGTTGCTTTCAATATTTTTTCATGACATTTCCAGAAAAGTCAATTAAAAGTTTACAATAACAAACACTTTACTTTCTAAAACAAGTGAACAACAACAGCCAATAGACAGTGGAAAGTAGAGGAAGATGAAGAAGAAGAAGAAGAAGACAAAAGTGAAGAGAAAATTAAAAGCAAATTGGACCAGCAACAGCTACAGCTACTCCAATAACAATAATAAACATGTTATACTAAACAAAGAACTGCTGGTAAACAACAACAACAACAACAACAACAACCAAAGTAATAACTATGCATGCAACAACAAATAAATATATTGCTAGTACTATATACAAGAGAAAAGAAGAAGACGACGAAGAAGAGAAGACTAAGCTGTGCGCCAAAAGGATTACAAGAATAAACTAGACGCGTACAAATATTAATACAACAATAACAACAGCAACAACAGCAGCAACAATCCTTTCTAAAAGTAGATTAAATTATTTAACGAAATTTGGAAAAGACCAAGCAAGAACAAGAATAAGAATATTTGAAGAAAACTAATGAAAAGTATATCTTGCTTAAGTCTCTCAAAGCAAACTCTCTTAAAAGACTCGGAACTAAACAAAAAGCAGCCAACCTAACTGACCTCCTCTTCATCGCTGAACCCAAACCATTTCTCGTCATCTTTTGGGGCAAAATTTAAAAAGAGAGAAAAAAAATAAGGTGTGAAGACTTTAGTAAAAGGATTTCGAGTAAGATTTATTGGGGAATAAAAAAAAAAACGGAATTGATTACAAAATCTAAAATGGCTTTACATGGGTAGCTGAACGAATTCCTCTCAATAAGTTGGAAAAAGTCTTAACCTAAGCTTTTTTTATATCACTTGATATCTCTTTCACTTATGTTGGTAAAGCTTAGAATATTGGTCGTACAAACTATGTAACTATGTGCATGATTTCTAAGAGACTTGCTTGGTACCAACTTTAATTGTAACATTTTCCAAAAATCCATTAAATGGACGATTTCAACAAAGACTTGCATTTGTTTTCAATTTATGCACGCTTAACGTAAGAAATAGTTTAAATTCTAGTTAGTAAAATAGAGCAATAGAGTCAACAAATGATATATTTAATAATGCAACAACAACATTTATAACACTAGATATTTAAGCTGAGCCCCGATTGTGCCCTCTACCTTATTAATGATTGTCAAGTTTACTACTCCGTTTTTAACATCCAGAAGGAGACGCCAGAGACCCTACAATATATGTTTATTTTTAATCAACACCAAAAACTGAGTCGATTTAGACATGCTTGTCCGTGTGTCCGTCTTTTATTGACATTCTCACGGGCGTTAATTTTTAGCATATGTACACTTTGTAGGGTGTCTGAGGCCTTCTTCTGGATATTGTAAAAAGTAACAATTATATCTGTAGTTGACTCTCATTTATGATGCACTCTAAATGAGAGGAAGAATTAAAATATATGGTTTTTTTTTTTAAATCCAAAATTCCAAATGAATGCATTTAATATTGCAATGAATATATTTACAGATTAAATGAATAGAATAAATTGTAATCATTCCTAAAGCAAGCAAGTACGTGTGTCCATGACATATACGACAAGGATATAAAGAATCACGGATCACCTTAACATAACACCCATATGTAAAATCCCTTCCCTCAATACATAAACCATATGTACAATATAACATATGAAGCCAATATAGTGCAGAGTAAAAGTAAGCGCCCAATAACAATTACAACAACCACTCTTCACCGCAACATTAATAACTGGAGTGGAGGATGGAATAAAAGAAAGAAAAGAAAAACGTAAACGGAACGTAAATTATAATTTCAATTTCACATAAAAGGTAATTCGTGCGAATCAAACGTGATTCATGATAAAATGATTGCAAGTGGCAGCTAGTGAACCACCAACACTACCGCCACCACCTCCACCACGGAGTCACCATCCTTATCAAGCAGGAAGGCAAGGCTTGGCGGAATAAAAAAAAAAGACGAAATATGTGGCACATACCAATCACTTATAAATCCATACTCACACGTACATACATATACACACACAAATGCAGAAAAACTTTAATAGCATGCTGTGGTGTGGTAGTAGTAGTGGCTGTAAAAGTAATAAAATGCTAAGTATTCCAGCAACATAACATTCATCATGATGACAAAGTTTTTCTTTTTTATATATTATTCGTTGTTGTTGTTGTTTTTATTCTTCGTCCGTAACGCTTGTGCAAGTATAACGAGAAGCATAAAAGATCTCTGCACTATATATGGGTAACGGCGTATTAGCGAGAACGGTAATGGCAACGAAGTCGAGCGTCATCATTGTTATCGTCATCAGCGTCGTCATCACAATTTACTTTCATTTGCTTGTAACCGAAAATCAAATGCAATAAATGCAATTGGCATTGCGGATAACGTGTTCACTGCAAGCGTACGTTTATGTACGTGTATGTGTGTATATGTGTGATGGGTAAGTGTATGTTCAGATTATTGCTTCAATTTTTACTGTGTGTGCGCGCGCGCTCAAATTTGTTCAAAATCAGTGGCGGAAACTAGTGTACGTGAGCATACACTATAATAGAGCGCGTACAACACAAATGTTATACTTATAAACCCACACACACGCACACACACTTATTCATGTACTTTTTGGAATTACTTGTATAGGTGGGTGTACACCGAATGTTAAGCTTATAAAAATCGAAAATATAATGAAAAGAGTGCTTGTACGTGCGTGTTCGTTATTCCCTCGATTTGTGTCTCTCCTATATATGTAAATGTATGTATGCATGTATGTGGTTTGTATGTATATGGATTTTGCAAATTTTGCCAATTTAATAAAACATAAAAATTTGTTGATTTCTATGCACCTTCCTTGAGCCAATTGTCAGGATTTGATGGCGTTAACTTTAATCGAGGCCAGAGAAAGAGAGAGAGAGAGAGAAAACCTTGTTAACCATACATGAAAACAAGTAAAAAGTATAGATTCCACTTAGTTTAAATTTTAGGTGTATGTGGGCGTGGCATATATACAAGTGCGCTCTATTTTATTAGTAATTTAAAAAAATTTAACTCTAAGTTGGAACTTTACAGAAAAATTACTTCATAATCTTATTTGCAGTGTGGGGAGTGGCATTTTTACAAAAGTGCGTGTGTGAGGTGTGTGTTGCATTTAATATCTATCTGGGCGTGGTTAGTTTTTTGCTAATTTTTAATCGGAAACTGTCTGTATTAACTGAGAAGTGTAACCCACATATTCTCATTTAGTTCCTCAAATTTCAATAACATACAATACAAACAAACACCTAGCTATGGTGACAGATTTTGATACTGATCAGGAATATATATACATTGTGGGGTAGTTGAAGTCTTCTCTTGGAAGTTATGCAACTTATCTAATGTAGAGGATTTTTTGCTAATTAGTTTATATTAAAATAACCACAACAACAACAACATTAGCGTAATCATTATAAATAACAATAACAACAATAACAACAGATTTGCTATAAATAATATTCTCCCATAATTACAACACTGTACCTCAACCTTTACCTTAAGCTAGCGCGCATATGTTTACACGATATAGTCAACAATTTATATCTTCTTCTTCTTCTTCTTCTACTTCATCGTTTCGTAATTTGCATTCTCTATAATTATCTGTTGTGTACAGAAGGCTTCTACAATCGCTTTTTGGTATTTGAAAATTTGTCAAATTTTGTTGTTGTAGTTGTTGCTGTTGTTATTATTTTAACTAGAACTCTGTTTAGATTGTAGGCACTCAGTGCCATTCAAATCCACTAAATCTCTCTCTCTCTCTCTCTTTCGTCCTTTCTCAGCGTATTGTTTGCATTTCATTTGTTGGTGTAATTGAAAAACAATAACAAAAACAATAATATAGACGCATGACATGCATGGCCCAACATATGAGGCAAGCTGGTAACAGCAACAACAAAAGCACCAACACTAACAACAATATGTCTACTAAATTTCAAACAAACTATTATAACAACAACTACAATAACAAAAAGAATATGTGATGAGATCGATGACAACCAGCCTACGATTGCGGTAAATTGTTGAGGCCGATTGTTGTTGTGTAGTTGTAGATGTTTTTCGGTATAAAGCATAACAATTACAACAAAATGTTTGCATGTGTATGTGTATGTGTAATGTTATTGTTGTTGTAAGTTTTAATTTGTTCGTGCTGAGCGTTTATGTTCGTGTGTAGTGCATACATATTTCCATGCTGTGCTAGTGGGGAGTGTTGTTATGCAGTTGTCGGAGGTTCATGTCTGGGCATACCGTTGCGATTACAATTTTGTTGTCATTCGTATTGGGTTAAATGGCAGAATAGCTCAAAGTAAGTTAAAGGAAGGCGTTTATTGGTATACGTAGCACGTGAACAATGTGCAATAAAAATTTATATTAAACAAGCAAAAAAAACAAAAAGAATTAATTTTGTCAAATCTCAAATACTTTCATGTCTATAGACAAAATGGAACCCTGGCCGTGGCCCTGACAGATATCTGTTCATGTGCTTTAGTCATGTTTGTCTTATATATCAATTTAGCCATCGGGTTCTTTTCCAAATATTTTATAATATTTTAGTGCAATATTATGCGTGAGAGATAACAAAGATGCCCATCCCATCGTGGCATAGATGTTTGCTTCAAAAATTATCTATGAAATTAGATTTTGGTACATTTTTCATTGATCTTCCATTGATACCCAAATTCAAAAATGGGCATGATAACGGAGATCATGTATCTGCCACGCCCACTGTTTGTAAGTCGATGTGGAGTGTATTTAAGATTTGGCTTAGGCCGACCATATATGGTTTTGTGACTTTGGTTTTTTTTTTTCTGGTGTTTTGGTACAACCCGGTACGTGGCATCGTACAAAGATACCCACAGCCTGTGCGATAGCATATACGATTCATCAGACTAGGCTGGTGTACACTATGTGGTCTGTGATGTTTTATATTGCTTTGCCTATATACTAAACTCTGCACTACTTCCCATTTGCCCGCCATTCGTACCCTGCATACAAACTAGGTTGTGGACGCTGTAGAGGTTTCATGTAAAACAAAACCACAATGATAACTCAGACACGATAGCATAGGATATGATATCATCACTTGTTATTGTTATTGCAGATTTTACATGTTACATTGCTGTAATTTCAACTGTCATAAAATTTTCGGGTGATAATAATGTTTCGTTTATTGGTTTTCAAACATTGTGAAATATAAGTGAGAGACATTGTGTGTGTGTATGTGTGTGCTCTTGTGTTCAACTCATTTATGATATCGTTTCATTTAAATTATTGTCAATGTGTGTCGATGTCGATTTTTATTATTTAAACTAATTTGGACTTAAGTCTTTATACAAATTAATTGAGTGATGTGCGGATGATGTCGTTTTATCCTTAGTAAGTTATTCTATTTAATGTTGAAAACTATCATAAGAAAGTCAAGCATTTCAATCTCTATCCTCTTCTCTCTCGCTCTCTCTCTGGCTTTGTAACCTTTCCTTAATATTTACTTAGGAAACCTTAACATACCGCATACCTCAAAAAATAAGCTTAACTCACTTTTTCTAACTCCTCTCTCTCTCTCTCTCTCTCTCTCTTTCCTTTGATTACACTATTTGTCTTGTTTGATTTTCTGGTCAAATAATTTTTGAAATATTTACTTAAAAATTTAAGACATTTTTGTTATATTGACTAGAAAATCTCAATAGTAAAATAACAACTATAACAAGTACAACAATAACAACAAAACTTTTTTTTTTTTTTTATTGAATTTGACTTTTCTCTCTGTCTCTCTAAATACACGTCAATACATTGTGGCCTGTGTTGTGCATTGACACTTACAGTACGTTTTCGATTTTATTTGTATTGAATGTGTCAAACAATCGGTAACAATGTTGTTGAATGTGGTATGTAACTGTTTTTGTTGTTTTTGTTGTTGTTGTTGTTGTTGTTTTTGAAAATTGAAAATGACACGACCAACCATACACTTTGGCATTTATATATTAAACTCAAAATATCTTACGTATGCTATGTGTGTGTGTGTGTGTGTGTGTGTGTGTGTGTGTGTGTGTGACTGGAAGACAAGAAAAATACCAAGAATAAGAACGAAAACGTATAAGAAAGTTTTAGTTTTATCTAAACGTACACCCAGGCCAGACTTTTTCATCATATAGCCGACAGACGTTTTGCTGTTCGGTTGTATAAACAAAATTAAATGCACATATAAGCAGGTGTTGTGTAAGTATGTTTGTGTTCTGTGTATACACAAGTTTGGGAATTTTTGATACAAACGCAATATTACCAAAGTATGTATGTATGTGTGTATATGTGGATGTTCATGTCAACCAATCGTCAATAACAACAACATACGCAAGAACTTTTCGACATATTTTTTTCTTCTTCTTCTTCTTCTTCTTATTTATTTTTCTATTACTCAAGCATACACTTGTTTTTGACACAACACAACACATACGCGTAGAGCAGGTCAATTTATTTTCATCACTTTTTGCTGTTGCTGTTGATTTTTCAATCACCTTAAAAATTGAATGAATGGCATATACGAACATATAAAAAAATATATTGTTTAAGAAAAGTTTTGAAATCAATAGAATGATAACTGTATGGAGATACTTTGAAATAAAAACGATTTCGATAATAATCGATAAATTTTTTCAAAAAATGCCTTAAAGTCAATAAAATTTAAAATAATATAAATCGATAAATATCGTTATTTTTTAATCTTTTCATAGGAATTTATATGCATACACAAGTCTTTGGAAATTGTATAATAAATCGATTTAGTCACATCGTACAAGTATGTTATCTCACAAATATCTGTACATTCTGAGCAACTGCAGCACATAATTTACTACAGCGTTTGCTTACATTCATATGTAATGAATGCCTTAAGTATTTGTTATTCGTTTTATATCCAAAGAAATTTATATATATCACAATATTCTATCACCTCGTACATACGGTACAATACAGAATACAACAGAACGGAAAAAAAACCTTCCTTTACTGCAGTAAAAGTTTATCAATCATTTAAAAAAGTAAATTGCTTAGAAAACATGTTTAAGACATGCCTGCAATTTTCACATCTTTACACACGTACAGTAAGAAGGAGAAAGATACATTTTCGAACGTTAAGGTGAATGTGTGTGATTGTAAGCATTTTGTTACAGTTTGCCTGTGATGTGAACGAACAATGACAGAAACAATCTTTTCCAATCAAGCTTGTTAAATTTTCAAATTTCATAAACACCTTTGTCGATTACAATTAAAACGAAATATATTTTAAGAATATAAGAAAAACTTTTATGCTTGTTAAATTTTGTAAAAGTCAAAATGATATTTTCTCAAAAACTTCTTTTTCTACCCCTCCTTATATGGGGATATATTAGATAAAAAGATATCAAAGGTATAAGAGTGGTCAAAAAGCCATATGTAGCAAAATCTTATATCTTCATGTCCATCCGTCTGTCTATAGTTGTCTTTCCTGTTGAAAGGCTTAAGGACATTAAACTTAACATAAGTATTGTTGAATGCTGAAATGTTGTAAAGACTTGTTTAGTTTTTAAACAAATTCGATCAAGTGCCACGCCCACAACCATTGAAAATCTCTTACATCTACAAAAATAAATTTGTATTTATCTAGATAGAATTTTGGCATAAATATTTATATAACAAAATATAGGCGTGGCAGATTTAACAAACAGTCCACTTATAACAACCAAAAGCAAATGTAACTCACATCAACATTACTTAAGTGATGAAAGTATTGTATGTTTGCCACGCCCATATGTTAAAAATAATCATTTTTTTTTATTATTTCTTTTTCTTTTCACTCTCATTTCTCTTTTGTAATTTGAGTGATTGTGCGAACGATTCCAAAATAAGGTTCCTCTGTATGCATGAATCAAACTAAATTAAAGTTTTAGGAAACCCACTCTCTGAGTGGAAGAGAAAGGGACGATTTTGTCATTTAAACATTATTCACGTCAATTGAACGTATTGTAGTTTAAGTAGAGAAAAATGTGGAAAAGTTTTTATTGTTTTGTGTAGCCTAACACTTTGATAGTGCAGGTAAGTAGGAAACAGCAGTAACAACAATAATAATATTTAAAAAAATTCATGGAAAAAGCTTTTGTTGTTGTTGTTGTTGTTGTTTTTAATTTATATATAAAAGCAATATTTGTGTCAACTTAGTAGCTTACAACAGCTAAAATCAACGGTATCAAGACTTCCCCAACGTTTGCTGTACAAACAAAGTTTAGTTGATGTATATATGGGTATATGTGTGTAATTGTTGTAAAATTATCATTAGTTGGGATTTTTATTATTATTGTTGTTGTATTTGTCTGTTTATTTTGATACCCTATGGATAAGGTTGCAGGTGAACCAAGTTTATCTCTCACATGGGGAGTCAAAGACTTTAAAACGTGTAGATAGTTTTGATAAGTAAATAATTGTGAATCATTTTGGCCATGTTCAAAAATGGGTATAGACACACCTCCAAATTATAATTTTTTGTGGCAACGATGCTACATTTAATAATCGTTAAAAGGAATCCCTAACAAAACTTTGCCACGCGCACAATATGAGTATTCTCTGTATCATTTGTATATGGAATGTAGAACAGATTTGATTTGAGTTAAATTTTCGTTTTTTTTTTTCTACTTTTCAAAGCATACATATTCGGATTGTTATTGTTGTCGCTTCATTGATGCTGCTTTTAATTTAACCATAAGTCCTGCATGAGTATTTAAGTTGTGATGTGATGTATAAGCATAAGTTGTGTCAAATATTAGAACGACAATAATAACAACAACAATTAATGATAGTTACAGCATTGTTGTTGTATTGTTGTAATGTCTCACAACGGATATTAACATGTTATTGTAGCGACTTTTGAGCGCTGTTCACTTACAATCTATATTTGGTAAGTAGGTGTCGTATGGAGAATGAGTAAAACGGGGTGGTTAACAGTTAGTTAGTTGTATCAACAACAACAATAATAATAATTTTATACAACCCCAGTAAGTAACATATTGCTGTTGCTTTATATATCAGCACTAACCTTGACTTCCTTCCTTTCTGGCACCATATGTTCCCAAAGTCTACATAGAATGCACACACACACACCCACACACACATACCCCCATAAGTTAACTATAAATTCATAAATTTATGTATAGACGTATATTCATATAACATTTTATGGAGCTGTATACAAATCATATGAAGCGCGTAACCTGAGTTTTAACCGTTGTGTGTGTATGTTGCTAGCAAAAGTACGTTGGATGGTGGATGCGTATGACAGATTGAACTTTTGCCGTGAATAATAAGCACACATTCATCACCATCATTTACAGCATATGTGCTTTATTTTTCTTATTTCGCGCACACCACCATCACCCCCACCAGCATCATCATCATCTACACACATATTAGTATAGATTCTGACAGCGCTTTCTGGCTGACTGACTGACTGATTGCTTATATATTTTTTTTTCATTTTGCATTTATTCTCATTTTCATAACATTTGCTTTTTAATCATTTTTCTTTGCATGATGTGAGTTTATTATATTATACAAACACATACAGGAAGTTGTTGCCTTATTACTTGTCTACTCCTACACTTCTATACATTTTGTTTTATAGGAGAAAATCGACATATTTCTAAAACAATATAATATATTTTACTTTCATGTAGGGTGCATTAAATGGTCAGGATTTACCGATCATAACATTTCAAAAGCAAACATTTTTCATAAACACTTGTATTTATATGAATTTTTGAGATAACTTTCTATTGTTGTTGTCCTTTTGCTGCTGCCACACAAGTGTACACTTAAAACTAAATCAAATGAATTACTTTTCTATACATGTTATGCTCTAAGCTTATGAAGTGCATATGAAAACTCGTCCATCTATTTATATGCATGAAACGAAGAACAAGAGAATGGATTATTTTAATAAAAATATAACAAAAACTTTATTTGTTTCATATGAAATACTCAAACAATTGGTATAAAGTGAAACCACGAGAGAGGCACACACAGCAACAAAGCAAAAACCGAAATGAATCGGAAGCAAATGAATGAAAAATACTCGAATATTGAACACACAAGACTATCTCTGCTCGTCCCCCCCCCCAGGAGTTTAGTTCTTATTAGTTTCATAACCTAATATATTATACAAGTGTAATGTTAGCAAATGAAGTTAAAAAAATGTTGGTTATCAGGAAGTTTCCAAATAAACTCATTGCGGGTGGATGGGAGTAAACATTTTTATTTATGGTTTAAACTTTATAAAATAGTCACATATGGAGATAAATGAGAGAGACTTATATAGTTCGTAATGTTGTTGTTTTTGTTGTTGTTGTTAAAGTGGA
The DNA here is from genome assembly GCA_963978525.1 of Ornithomya fringillina. NCBI lineage: Eukaryota > Metazoa > Arthropoda > Insecta > Diptera > Hippoboscidae > Ornithomya > Ornithomya fringillina. The sequence goes on along the minus strand of OZ021691.1, from coordinate 30,306,605 downwards.
AAGTGTGTAAATACTAAAATAATCCTTCACACTTGAGTTTTGATTGAAATTTGAATTATGATTTAATGTACGTGTATGCACGTTTGTGGGTGTTTGGATTTTAAGCTTTGTCGAGGCCGGTGGCCAACATCTTTTATTTGTGGAACGTGACAACAGCAACACCTGCCACATCCCACTTATATATGATTTTCAGCTAATTTATGTTTATGTCTCTAATAAGTGTGTGTGTGTGTTCGTATGTCTATAACTACAAGTATTGCGTTTTACATCATCTTTGGACTCAGTAGTGTGGGTGTTAATATTTTGGGTTTTAGGTGCTTAACGCTAATGCCACATAAGCTGTTTGTTTGGCTGCATTAAGTTTTGAAATTTTCATATTTTTGATTTCTCACGATAAGCTGACCATTAAAATAAACAGTAACAGCAACATCAACAATTATATATTTACTTATTAAATTACTTAATTGAAATTTTAAACAAATATTTGCTTGAAATTAAAAAAAATTAAACATTTTTGACATTCAAGTACGCATACGAATACTTAATACTCAAAATGTCGTATTTACATCCTAAGATGGATGAGTAGTAGTTATGGAATATTTTCGGAGTAGATTCAAAACGACTTAAAATTAATTTGTCTAATTTAGGCCCCAGTAGTCAAGGTATTCATATACATTCGGAGTATATTCATGATTTTAAAACAATTTCGGAATTAATTTGGTAAAGATTTACCGTAATTTGAGATTTGTTTTTTTTTAAATTTAAGTTTATTGTAACACAAAATGAATTTTAAACACATTCGGAATAATTTCGGAGTAAATTCGGTAAATGTTGGCAATTTCATATAATTTATCTTATTTCCTTTATTAGATAATATCGAGTAAATTAGGATAATAACTAATTCGGAGTAAAATCCTCAGTCTTAATAGTTTAAAGAAAATAAATTTTTTCTAATCATAGTATAAACATAAAATATAAAAAAACAAGTCTTATAACGGTAGGAAATATTGGAATTAAAAAGTTACTGTACTCCTTTGATATTATTATGATTTCGGAGTAATAATATTTGTATAGATTAATTCACCAGTTAAAGTAAAGTTCGTAGTTGATTAGAAGAAGAATAGTTTTCTAGTTAATTGAATAAATTCGGAGTAAAGAACTGCGATTTAATCCGAAAATTACTGTCTCGGAATAAATTCTGAATAACTATTAACTCCGAAAATAGTAAAACTCATATAGAAATAACTACTTAAATACTCGAAGTAAGTTAGAAGTTTATTTTCGTAAATATTCGGTGTTCTTGTTAATTCCGAAATTATTCGGAGTTCATTAAAAGCCCATTTAAATTATTTTATTAAATTTCTGGCCAAATACTATTCAGAGTTATTGTTAATTCCCAATATTATTAACTCCGAAAATAGCAAATACCATAAAAATGTTTCGTTCATTTTAAAGTTAACACAAATATTTATTCAAACATAATATTTACAAAAAATGTAAATCAAAACCTAAAACAATTGTTGTTTTTTCTCAGCCATCTTTACAAAATTCATCAATTTCCGTTAATTATAATCAATATTCACTCATTCCGTTCTGTGTTTATACAGAAATATATATTCGATTGCACATACATCCGTACAAAATATAAATTTAATTAGAGTAATTTATTATTCAATTAAAACTTTGCACCAGACCGCTTACCCTTACCCCCTTACCCAAGCATTCGTAATTTCGGTAAATTTTCTAACCAAAGCAAACGCTCTCTTTACGTCTCAATTTCATTCACTTTGCATCGCATAGGCACCCTACGTGCAACATACTAATTAGCCTCCAGCGATAATAATTAATTAATTGTGTCAATAAAATTTTAATGTAACATATCTGCGCAAACATTTACATACACATACGTGTACAATTATACGCTTAAATGACGATAACATTAAATGAGAGAGTAAGTCAACAAGAAACTTTTAATGTTTATGTTTGATTTGAAGCGAATGATAGCGACAGGGACGAATGTACGGACATTTTTGATTATGATGAATTGTTAATTAGGACTTGTAGGTAGTGTGCTTGTATGAGTGACTCTTACTACATAGTCAAGGTTTCATTTATACTAGGAGCATACTAACTCATTAAAAGTAAGAGTCATGACATCTTTCTAAGCCTTTAACTTTCTCTCCATACATTTATGCATAAAAAATGTCCAACATTTACAACAAGTACCCTTCCTTGTGTGCACACACACTTAAGGAACTTAGTAAAAGTAATCCAAATATAACAGTAAAGAAAGCCAACTTGAGACTTCCTCTCTCTCTCTCTCTCTCTCTCTCTCTTCTTATTTTGTTACTCACTACAAGTGACAAAGTCATAAGATTTCAAGCATCATATTGTGTGTACCCTCAAGTTTGTCACATTACAATGAATACAAACGCATTCCATACTCCTCTGAACGTTTCAGGTTCCGGCCTGTATGACATCATCATCATCACCATCATCATCTATGTAGTTTTTTTATGATAACCGACAGTAAGTGAGTGAGGTGAAGTGAGTGGAAAGAGGTTAACATTTCAAGTGATTGAAAGTATGTTCGTTTATGTGTTTGTTGGTGTGTGTGTGTGTAACCGATTTGCCACTTGAGTTGAGACGTTTGATAATATCAATAATAAGCAGCATTGACTTCGACTGCACAATGTATGATGCACAGAGCCAGCAAATAAAATCAAACAAGTGTGATAGAATGGGAAAGAGCAATTGGAAGAGAATCATAAAATATTTATATAATAAAAGAAGTAATATGTTTAACTTTGACCTTAATCTTAAGGCTGAGGAAACTTTATATAATTTAGTCTCTCAATTACTTCCTTTATTACTAAATAATACGGATTCAAAAATTTGTAGAAAAAATAGAAATTGAACAAAGCAATCAACGGCATTTTAGTGTCTCTCTCTCTCTCTCTCTGTCTGAAAAAGGGAGATTTTAAAATAATTTAATAAAATAAAATTTATTTGGCTTAGAGGCCAAATTCTCAAACATCAAATTTTACCCAGAACGGAGTTTTTTTTTTATTAATAGTAGGCGTGGGTGTGTCTCTAATTCAACTCAATGTGTTCTATTAATTCTGTAAACTAATTAGAAACACGTGTTTCAAATTGAGCTTAAATGTTCGTGGCTGTGCAAAATTGTATCGATTGTGGCCGTGGCCCTAGTTTCCTTAAAATTGTTTATTTGTAAGTTAAGTGAAATAAATTAAATGCCACGCCTACAATAAAAAAAATTCTTACAAACTAGAAATTTATTTATGAATAAAACAAATATTGAATCTATTTATCGATTGTGCTAAAAAAAAGGGGTAATAGTGGTTAATACACACGCCCATAATATTAGACAGCGTAATTAGATACCTGTCACACCCCCCAGTTTTTTGTATGGTACAGGTTTCATCTTTTAAGTTGATACTGAATACATTTTAAAATGGACGTGGCAATAGGTCTTTGCCACGCCCACATGTAAAGATATTTTATTATTATTAAAGTAATTGCTTTACTATACAATACGTACCGATTTTTTAATAAACGATACAAAGCCATAACCTTTCGATTTCAGAGTTTGTGGATCGCGTACCACACGGCAGTCTCTGCAAGAATAGAGAAAAATAAATTTTAAGAAATTTAAAAAAACAATTTTTACAATAAACAACAACAGTAACAAATCAGTAAAAAGCCATTAAGAGAAACCCCATACACACCATAGACATAAAAACGTACATTAAGCGGCAGCATAGGATGGGACAGAGGCAGCCTTTGTGAAGGAGAAACTATTTCAACTATATTGTAAAACATCTTAACGTAAATAACTAAATGGAATAAAATATGTAGAGTCTTGTGAAGGCTTACTGCCACACCCACACCTGCTCCTCCTCTTTATCATTTCTTTACACAAACCACTCTCTGACATGGTTTACTGTAATATTTAAATTTTGTTGTCGTTTGGTGTTGTTTGTTGTTGTATAAGCTCTATAATAAGGTGATCACTAAAACTGGAATAGTTGTGGTAGAGTGAGTGAGCGGGAAAGTGTGGATGAGATAAGGAGAACAATACAAAAGAATAATAAAAAAAAAAAAACTAATGTATAAAATGGATTTAAAGTAAATCTTTAGAAAAAAAATAAACATACACGCATATACCATCATATGCATTGGGGAGAGCACTACAATGCTGAGCTTTGCTCTACGATGCTCTGCTTTATATTTGTGTACATTTTTTCGTATACATATAATATGTATACAGTTAATGTGGCCACACAATCACGGTAAGTGATAAAAATGTACATAGTAGGGAAACGTATTTACAGCATTAACCACCGAGCAAAGAATGGAGAAAAAGAACAGTGAGTAGAGGAACACAAAGCTAAAGTTGCTATAGAGATATAACTGTAAATGCCGCAGTTTCAGCTTTTCAGAGCATGAATGATAAAATATGGGTTATAAAAAAATATGTGTATATTTATATATATATATATATATATATATATATAAGAGTAAGAAAGATATATAGAGCGTGAGCGTTGTTCTCTTTAGTAATCACCTCTAAAGATGGAACATGGAAAGCAGCATTAACTGTATGAGTACAATAATCTCATACATGTTAAAATCTACTTAATTATGTTGTTGTTGTTGTTATTATGATTATTATTGGTTTTTACAAGAATTAATGCCACAAAATGTTTTGTAAAGTTTGCTTTTTTTTCTTTATTTTTTTCTTTATACCCATCCTCCGAAGGTCCAGAGTATTTTGACTTTAAAATTAATTAAACTACGCCCTGGAAATTTTCTATCCATATTCATAATTAGTTTTTTTATAGATGTGTTACAAATGGCCGGGGACACACCTACAATTTACAAAATAATAATTATTTGGAAGAGAATCTTTAAAAGATATTTTAGTTTTCCATTAAATGTTTTGCCACGCCTACCATTTGTATATTTACGATGACCATTTAAGATTTTGGCCAGATGTGATCAAAGTAAATTTTAAATTTCTTAAATTTTTTTTTAAAGATTTACTTCGATTTTCCAAAAACGGCACTTTTAATTGTTTTCTTGAGTGTGACAAAAGAAAAAAAAAAAATTTTTTCTTTTGAAAAACAAATTTAGTTCGTATTGAAGCAAAAATATTTCATCCGTTCTTTGCAAAAACTTTCAATAATTTTTCAAAACTGTTATCGTGTGTGTTGCGGTTTTTGCTTTAATTTCATTCAGAATGTGTTGAATGTTTCGATTGCAACATACAACTGAAGTAGTTACACTTGATGTTATGTATTTTGTTTTTGACAGAAGAAGAAGAAGAAGAAGAAAAAGAAGAAGAGGAGGAGGCAAAATATAAATTTTCTTAACTCTATCCATATATCTCCTTAAGCACATACATATTTTTGAGTGAGCACATACCAAATTGTATGCAGTTATGAAAATTGTTATGTACACACCCACTCACACAGACACACACATATGCAAGCGTCTTCTATTTTCAGTTTTTTGTTCCATTTTTAGTATTATGATGTATGGATTGCAAAATTGGTATCGCACACTCGCACACGTACACACCCCCAACACCAAGTGAACTTTTAAAGGTCATGAACGTGTGTGTGTGTGTTTTACTGAAACGCAATCATATCAGTGTGGTGTGCTATTTCATAGGAGAAACCATGTGGCTTCAATACACAAACGTGTATAACGTAGTGACTTATGTACACACACACGCACACATACATACACACAAGAAGCGTGTGTAATATTCATATATCGGGTTAAGTTCATCACAATCAATATCCTTTTTGTAAATATTTGAAAAAGTTTTTATAACTCCAACATAACACTTGCACAAATATTGCACAACAAACACACATGCCATCTACAAATATGCCAATATATGCATGTAGACAAGATAGATAGGCAAGTAAGCCGCAACAAAACTAAAAAAAAAAACAAAAAAACTATGAAAACTATAAACGAACCTACAAAAAAAATATACAAAATATTTACAAAGTCGATATTTCTTCCCAAAAATGTCTGTGTGTGTGGGTGTGTGTGTGGTGTTTTTAACACATATTCACACTTGACTTCAGACTAACAGTGTTTATTCTCTATATGAACAGTACCTGTAGTGTGTTAAGTTTGTGTATATGTTGGTAACTTTAAGTAAATTTAGATTGATTAAAAAAAAGTTGAAAAAAAATGTCCATCCATCCAATTAAAGGTAATAAAGTGGCCATTGGACAGTCTAGTGATATAAAAACTATAAAGTTTTTATCTAAGCTTTTTTGAGTCGACTCATACTCTAATCCAATATATGGGAAATTGTTTTTGTTTTTGTTATTGTTGTATACATAAATCTTCCATTTTTTAACTAAATATGTTTGCCTCTGACTGCTTCGTTTGCCTAAAGTTATGTTTTTTTGCTTAAAATGTGAATATATGTTATTGTTGTTGTTATTGTTTTTATTATTTAACAATATTTTCCTATCTATCGTGCGTACATACATATACGAGTGTACGTACATACATACATAGTATAAAGTTGTCATATAATTTTTTTCAATAAAATTTCATTATCTGAAATTACAAAACTATCTGAGATTTATGGTAAGTAATAAAAGTTTACCTTCATAACCTCTGACCTGATTACAATGTTACCAATACATATACAAACAAATGAAAAAACTGAATTTAGTTTAAGTCAATTCTTAAATACGCTTCATATCTATAAACTATGGGCGTGGCAAGACCATGATTACAATATCTAATAGTGTTTGTATTACAAGTTAACTGACAAGTCAGATGTTACGATAAACATGGTTTTTTTGTATATATTAAGCGACCGCAATCACACCCACTTCATTGATCAATTTTTGTGGCAGATAAATAGATTTTAATATAATATGGACGTGGCTCTCAAACTATTTAAACCTATTTAAGTTTAGCATAAAGAATTTGTTTAAAATTTTAGCTCAATATCTCAAAATGTACTAAAGTGGGAGTGGCAACAGCACACAAATATACGGACGGACATGCCTTAGATCGATGCAGATGAAAAATATATATACTCAGCGGTGTTTCTGATGCCTCCTTCTGGGTGTTGCCAATGACATGACAAACATAGTATACCGTCCATTTTATATGAAGGGCATAAAAAACTATAAAAAAATTTTAAAGTACAATTAATTAAATAAAATTTTACAAGTACTCGACATCAACTATAAATACTCTCAACTAATTAAAAACAAGAATAAATTCTAATTATTCTTAAGTCACCCGTTCATGCATTCATTTATTCATTTAGTACGACAGAGTGGTGATCTTCTCCACAATTATTCTCGTATAACAATCCAAACTTTTTTATTAAACAGAATTCACCAATTTTTTTACTCTAGGGTGCAAGCAATGAATCAAATCTAAACTGAATACTAAACTAAAAAAAAGCAGAAAAAAAAATACTTTGTTGATTGCCCTCATAATTCATATGTGATAACTTTTTGTTGCTCTCATTCATTTTTCAGTTATTTTACAACGAATTAATGGCATAATCAATAATTTGAAATGTTATCTAGAGAGAATACACGCATACATACACAGAGTGGTTACACGTATGAATTAATAGATAAATGAATGAAAAATGAAAAGAGTGAGACACAGAGAGGGAAAGTTCTCGTAAATATTGTGTATGTAGAAAATATCCAATTTTTAATTTATATGACGCGGTAACTAAAAGTTAATAAAAATGAGTAAAAAAAGGACTTTTTTTGACTTAAGTCAAAACTAAGATTGGGCCTATATTTTGTTCTCTATACTAACTGTGGGAGGATATATTAAGTGTTTAAAACTTCCAAGCTTTTATTCTATCCATCGATTCAGAATCACTTTCCGTTCAATCTGGTATCCTTGTAAATTTGTATATAAGCTTAGAGCATAGTACTTGGGATTCTTCGATAAACTTGATGTACAAACAATGATACACTTAAGGGGATGGACAAAATAATATAAACACCTGACATATTTATTTATTAAGGTGTTGGGCCACCATTTGCTTTTACAACAGCGAAATAGATTCGTAGAGTGTCTGAATAGTTCTGCTGTTACTTTTCCAGGATATTACAAGAGAAGAATTATTTATTACTTTATGGGTTCTTTAGGAACCGTGAAATGAACTTCCTGAGGTGCCATCAAATCTAGAAAAAAAGAAAAATTCAAAATCTTCTGTGTTGATTTGCATGCAGATGAGCATGAAATTGTCTTTCAATAGAAATTACACAGACACACAAAACATTTCAACTACCGACACAAAGCAAGACGCAAAGCATTGTTGTAATTTAACAAGGAAGCAACGAGAGGGAAAGAGTGAGAATAATCCAAAGCACAGCAGGCAAGTTGCATTAGTAACTAGTTTAGGTAAAGTGTGAAGCAAAGAAATGTGCCTTCTCACGCCCAGTCTTCTTTATGGTGGTATACGGTAGACATGCAAAACAACCCAACAAACCATCTGTCCAAAGAAACAAACGAATAAACTTCATTTTACATCCCAATGGAAATATATTAAGCTTCAACAAAAACACCCACACGCACTCATATATATGTGTGTTATATACATATGTTTTACTTTGTTTAGTCAAAGTTGAGAGAGATGTTAAGTTGAGTTGGATTGAGTTGAGAGTTAGGAGTATAGTGGATGGCACACATTTATATTCTGTCATAGTTGGCAACAGAAGTCTAAAGTAGGCGTTCCAGCCGGACATGCTAGTCAAAGGCTGATCAGATAGACGCAGACACATTGTAATTTACAGCATTTTCGCGGTTAGCTTTGTATTTCTCGCATGACTGATTTTCTAATCGGATATTATTCTGTCTTCTTACCCTCACCCTCTCTCTCTCTCTCTCTCTCAATCTCTAATTTTAACATGTAATGTTAATGTTTTTAATGTAAGTTTCAGTAAATTATGGTATGCCTCTTATTTATTAACACACATGCACATAAATTTATTTGAATTAGAACAGAATTTAAAAAGAATTTGAAATATTTTTATACAGTTTTTATTAAGTAAACAGTTTTCTTAATAAATTTTTCTAAAAATATTCCATTTCTGTTTAATGGTTAACTGTAAAAATGGGCGTGATAAAAAAAAATACATACAAGAAACAAAATCCGATGTTTGAGGTAAATTTTAACATAAACCTAATGCCACGCCCATTATATATCTAAATTAGTAAAGAATATGTACAAGTTGGCCCCAAGTTAAATATAATTTTTTTGGTCTTAGTCTAAATCTTCGCCTAGTCCTGAACATTTATGCGTAATTAATGGCCGTGGCGTATACATGTATAATAAAATCCTTCGCTGTTTTATTGCTATTTATGGTAAAAAGTTAAATTTTCATTAAAGATATTTTTTCGTAAATAGTAGCCGTTTTTTCGACACCGCTTATTTTTAAATATTATGTAATAGATTGAGCTATTCACTAAATTTGTTTACTTTTAAATATATAAAAAAAAAAAACTACCTACGTAGATTAAAGCACCAAATTTTTCTTTCGATTTTTGTAGACGGACATACAGACATTGTTAAATCGACTTAAATGTTATTTTTAATCAAACATTATTATGAGAAAAATGACTTTCAGTAAAAGTAGCATATGGGAAAATAAACGTTATATATTTGCAACCGTGTAGGGTGTATTTGATGTTAATATTTATTGTTACTACCGCACTTCAGACTATTCTTTAGAATTTTAAAATATATTAAAAATTCATAGAAAGAAAATGATCGGTTTTGTATGCTTGATAAAATTTTAATCTTTCCAAGTCTGTCAGTCTGTCCTCAGCTCATTTACAAATTGTACATACGATTGTCATTTCACTGTCCATCTAGGGTCGAATATTCTACGCATATTTTTACTCTTACTAAAATGATTTACTTTTATTCACAAATTATAATTCTCATAATTATAAGCACGTTTAAAACAATCATTACGTTGTTTGCCACAGCATCTGAATCCATTTCCAAATCAGATTATAATAAAACCATATTGAGTTTCAATCTTAAATTTCATTTTATTTGCCTTTGCTCTGCCCCCTCTCACTCATTTAGCATTTACTGTGTGTGTATGTGTGTGTACAAGTACATTATCTAACACAACGACCATTACTCGTCTCTCTTTCAATGACTTTCAGTAAATGTTTGCTTAACATTTGTACGACCCTAATTCATGCAAAGTATTTCTTCTCTCTCTCTCTCTCCCGCACCACATTTTTCCTCATCAGCTTGTGCAGCTTTATTTATATTACATCTTTTTATTGTTGTTGTTGTTGTTTTTTAAGCTAACTCTTGTGGTATTTGCCGACTTTTTAACATTTACTTAACTACAATAAAAAAAAGAAAGTTACATTTGTTTATATTAGGACGTATAAAGAATATGAAAAAAAAAAAGAAAAAGTGGAAAACGGTACTTGGTTAGGATAAGTGGAAGATATTATAAGCATGTGAGGATGAAATGATTGACAAATGCAAAAACAATACAAGTGTGATAAGTTATATAATTTTGGATTTTTTTTTTTTTTTGGAAAACTTTTAGAGGTTATGGCAAGCATTTAAAAAATAAATAAAAAAAAAAAACTCATTGCAGCTAAAAGTTGAAATCAGGATAAAAAGCATGCAAAAAACACACAAGTGAACTGATGATGAAGGAAAAAAAAAAAAAACGAAAAAAAATGAGAAAAAACCTAAACGAACAAATGAATCCCAGAACAACCTTGACTGCATAACAGTTAAAAAGAACGTGCTTGGAAAGAACAAACAACAAAGAAAGAAATGACGATTATACAATATGCGCTGTACACCCTATACTCTGGCAATGAATGTTTGAAGCTCTTAAAAAAAATTTAAGACTCCTTGCTGCCTATCTTTCATTTCTATGCCTTTATAGCCTTTTTTCACATCAAAATTTTTTAAGGAATATTGGTTTACAGACAAATATATTTGTGCAGTAAGAAAAGTTTTGATTTTGAAATTTCTATAAAAACATGTTTGAACATGTAAAAAAGTTTCCCCACTTGAACTTTTAAGGTATTAAACAGTCTACCGTGATTCTGGCTGAATCGTATATTTTTTTTTTTTTTTAATTTTTCTTCTTTTCTAGCTTTAGCATGCAAGATTTCGGCAGGCGCCATTTCCGTTGTGTAGCTTTCAAGTGGCCAATAATTGGTGTTACCGAATTGCCTACAATTACATACACACATACAAATGCATACACTTGCACAAGTACACGTTTTAAAAAGCATACACACACACACACACACACACACACAAACATAATACGTTTTATTACATCTGTGGCCAAATGATTTGGTTGTTAGTTACCATGATTGTTGTTATTGTGCTGTGAGTTATAGGGTGTGAAATTTTAGCTTAACGAACCACGGCACTCAAACAGTCTGAGGCTTTGTGCATGCATGCATGCATACTTGCTGCCTAGACTACTACAACTGTTCCTGCTGATGCTGCTGCTGCTGCTTAATTGCGGTGATTTTTTACAATTTTTTTTTCCTTTTTTTTTTTATATATATAAAATATTGTTCTTCTTATATTACCACAAATCAGTGGTAACGAATATATTAAAAGAACACTTAATAAGATTTAGATGAAATAAGTGAAAAATGTGTCTTTTGTGAAGGCCTTGATTACTCACAAATCTCTATAATAACTAAAAATGTGTTTCAAAATCTCTTTCATTTGTTAGAGATTTGAGAAATTTGGCTAAAATATTTAGCTTATGTTACTGTACTCGTCCAGCCCTTTCATATGACACCCTTATTGAGTATATTGGAAAATAATAGTTATTTAAAATCTTAGAGGCGGTCGCCACATTAAATTTACTGTAGATACCATTTAGCGTAGCTTAGTCTACTCGTAAAACCTTTTCATTTGATACCCATATTGAATAGATTGCGAAAAGTATAATATTCAGATGGCCGCAATATTGGATTAAGTATGACGTCATTAAAGTAATGATATTTTACTCGGCAAACTGTTTCATTTCATACCCATATTGATTATATTGTGATAAGTATTAATATAAAATCTTCACATGGCCGCCTCATTGGATTTCAGCTAAAAACACGCCATTTTTATATGTACAAAAAAGAGTAACAAAATCTTAGGTAATAAGAGAAAGAGAGAGAGAGACAGAGAGTGATCGTATGTAACCATATTAATTTAAAAGCCATAACAGTTTTGAAACAATGGCGTCTTCTTTTACGAAGCCATTATTGTACCTACATAGTAATAGTGTGAGTAAGAAAGAAACCACACTATAGTATAATAACTTAAGTTGTCTGAAGTTCTGTTATGTGGAGATAACAAGTGTACAATTAGCACAAATATTGGATTTCATTGTAGAAAATATGTAAAATTTTCAGAAAATAATTTGCCAAAATTAAATTAAAACATTAACAGTAAAACTTTATTCGCCGTCTGAAAATAGACATTTTTACCTTTCGAATGGTATAATTTGTCTTTCAAAATATTTAGTAAAAGTAAGATTTTTAATAAATTCAATTGTGGTCTGTTTGTTCTGTGGCTATCCCTCGTTTGAACGAGTTGATCAAGCTATTTATGTTCCATATAAGTTTCATTAGAACCCACAATTAATAATTGTGTCATATTTGATAATATTTCTTCTACTTTCATGCCTTTACACCCATCACCACTGAATGTAATAGGGAATCAATTTTCCCTTATTCATGATTTGTTCATATTCTTATTTTGTCCACTTTTGTTTTGTCCATTTTTTCCTTTTTCCTCAACTTGATATTTACTTCTGATGCTGTTGCTTTCTTATTTGTTCTAACAACTGCTACAACTTGTTGTTGTTCTTTTGCATCAATTGATAAAAATGTTGCAAATTGAAAATTTGTTCACATTGCTGAGGCTACGATGATAAATATTTCAATCATTGTGTTTGTTTGTTCTTACATTTTTGTTTGCAATATTGTTGTTTTTGGTGTTGCAGTTGCATAGCAATCTTCAATTTCTTGTCTTGATTGTCAAGAGAAAGTTTTTCACTTAAAAACATCTTTTGTTCGTTTTGTTTCCGGTTTTTATTTTTATTTTGTTCACTTTTTTTTCACTTGATGTTTATCTTCTTATATAACCTTTGGCTTAAAACTTGAGATGGTCTCGGGTCTTTAGTAAATTTCTTAGCAAAATATGTTTGTATTTGGAACAGCACAGCTTGACGCTTTGTTGATGATTATTGTTGATTATCTTGTTTGTTGCAGAGTTACAGAATAATTTTAATTTATATTGTTTTTCTTTTTTGTTTTTTTGTTTTTGTTTTGTTTTATTGCCATTTATTTACTGAGAGAGGAGATTTTTTTACATTACACTCTATTTTTAGTAAACAATTCTTATCCTTTTCTATTAAAAATATTTAAAAAAGTATTTCTTTGTGTATTTTTATACCCTCCACCTTAGGGAAGAGGGTATATTCATTTTGATCATCCGTTTACAACACATTGAAGGAAGCGTCGGAGACCCCACAAACCATATATTTTCTTAATCAGCATGAAAAGAGAAATCGTTTGAGACTTGTCCGTCCGTGTGTCCGTGTGTCCATCTGTTGTTGGCACTCTCACGGTCGTAATTTTTGAGATATCAAATTGAAACTTTGCATACGTATTCTTAGTTCAATTTCTCTATTCCGTATTGAAATTGGGCCAAATCGGTAAAGAGACACGCCCACAATAAACGAAAATCTCATCATACCTCGAAAAAATTGTATCTTTAAAAAATTATATATCGCACAATACTATGCCTATCAAGTTGAAATTTGGTACATATATAAAGGGTACCGTTATCCAACACTATGCCAAAAATGGGCGTGATTGAATAACGCAAACTGCTTAAGTACATGAAATAGTCACATAAATAAATATGGCAATAAGAACTTATTTTTTAGAGAATTACAAAAGGTGGAGGGTATTTAAGCTTCGGTCTTAACCGAACTTTACTATCTTGTTTTTTTTTTATTTCAAAATTATAATTTGATTTATTGATTTTGTATGATTCATTTACAATACAAAATGTTTAAATTCTTAATAGTTTGTAATAAAACTTAATGATGAAAATCCATTATTAAGCTTAAAAACCAAAAACAAAAACCAAGACATTAAATAGCACTGCATGACTATGCAGGGTTGTTATAAAATGTGTGATGTTTTATTTTTTTTTTTTTATTTATTGGATTTTTCTTATAAATGACTCAAGCAGTTTAGAGAAAATGTGTTTCCATTAAAGAACATTGAAAAGGCGTTACTGCGACAGGCAACTAAACGGAAGTTGAGTAATTGACATATGGTGACCTCAATAACTTCCTGTCAATTGTTTTTTTTTTTTTGTTTTTTTTTTTTTTTTTTTAGTTAATATATTAGAAAGAAAGCAAACTAGAACTAAATTTGGCTTAGGATAAATTATGATTATTCTGCACCAACTGCTCTATAGTGGGCGTGGAATTTATCTGATACACACTTAATTATAGTGTGTATTTTACGCATTAATCTACAAGTATTCTACTTTGTGCTTGTATTTTTTTTGTAAATTATGGGCGTGTCTTTTATTCCAATTTTTTGCATATAAGTGGAAGGACATCATATGTGCATCGAATTTGGTTTTTGCAGCTCAATTTTTGTGGCTCATAGATAGAGTTTTATCGATTGTGGGCGTGGCTATTTACCAAATTTCTTCAATTTTAATAGCGATATGCGCGCAGAAAGTAAATATCTCGAAATTCATCACCTTGACAGTAACTACAGGACGGACATGTCTAGGTCGACTTAGATTGTGATACTAATCAAGAATAATTTGTAGAATCTTCCATGCCTTCTTCTTAGTATTGCAAACGTAATAACAAACTTAGTATACCTCCAATTTAAAAGGAGGGTACAAAGAAATACTTAAAATAAAAAGTGTTATTTATGAAGGTTAAGTTTATTTTTCTATTAAACGTTAGAAATTAAATTGGGGAGAGTTATAGAAAGAGAGAGAGAGAGAGTTAGAAAGAGAGCTTATATTTAAGAAAATCTTAAAATTCAATTTTTTTAAAAAATTTTTCGTGGAATTTTTCATTTAATTTCATTATTGTTTGCTTTTCTTTTCAACTTTTTTTTTTTTCTTTTTTTAGTAAAATACGAAAATTTCATTAAATTCTTCGACTTAACTTTCATTGTGTGTGTCTGGCCGGAACAGTGTCCACATTTTTTTTTTATATTTTAACAAACATTATTTATTTTTATGCTTCGTCTGCTCAAAAGGTGTCTATTAATGGAGACGAGAAAGTTAATTTTTTTTTTTGGCCACACACTTTTATCAAGAACAAATATAATGCTTAGCTGAGCTCATACACTCTTTGTATATGTTTAAAATTGTGGAAAAATATCCCTCTGTCTCTTTCCCTTTTAATCTATTATGTTTTTGTGTTTAGTTTAGCTTTTAGAGTAAATTAAATTGTTGATGGCCCTTCTTGTTATTATTGTAGCGTAAGTACCGAGTAAAACCAACAAACGAGCAACAACATCACTCCATCCAGATTGATAGACAACATTTTAGGCATAACAAGTCCTTCTTAGTTCACATAAAAGAGAAAGCACAAGGAAAAGGAAGTTAAAACAACAACTAAAACAGTTTACAAGTTTTTAATAGACCATAAAAATACTAAAGAAAGAATAGTAAGAGGGAGAGTGAACGGTAGTTGTACGTTACAAACCTCAATTATCACCATTCAAAAATAAGCAGAAATATCATCGATTTACGGTGTACATGAAATACTCTATAAAATTTAAAAATTATATAAAAGTGAAAAAAAAAATAAATTTAAAAAACAGGTTATGGCTTTCCACTGGCCAATACTTTTCATTTGATACCCATACTGGTGCAGCTGCCATATAATTATTGAAAGCAAAGTTGTGTTTAAAATTGTATGATTTTTCTTTAAATTGTTGCAAGCTTCAACACAACCTTAATATATGATGTAGGGTACTAGCATCCTGAAGAAAAGTGGCCAAAAAATGCATAAAAGAACAAAAAAAAAAAACTTTAGCTAACAAAGTTAAGTTTAACTCATAACCGAAATAAATAAAGAAACATGATTATCATGTTGATGATAATGATGATGATGATGGTAGTCAGTTAGCCAGTCAGTCAGTTTGTTAGGATAATATAAATACAAAAATTTTCATATTTTTTCTTCTTCTTTTTTCTGTTATTTATTCGACCAAGTGTCTGGCTATATACGTACAAAGCCTAAGGAGCAAATGATGTAAACCCAACACCACTCTTAATTCACTTTTATAACTTTTTACAATAACTGCTCCGGCTCCACCTGCTCTCTAAACTCTTAAAAAGTTGGTTGATTTTGTTAGAAAAACGATCTCCTTACAAATATGAAAAATGTTTAAAGTGAAAAAAAAAAAAATACCCTTTATGTGAAAGAGTGGCCAAGAGAGAGAGAGAGCATGATACATATTAACTTGGAAAGTAAACTAACACAACATCTACGCGCACTTACTTACTTACTTACTTACTGACTGACTGGGTTTTTGTTTTATTGTTTTTTTAATACTTTCCTTACTGCACAGCATCATGTAATAAACAAACTTTACAACTGACTTGAAAAATAAAACGTGTGTGTGTGTGTTTGCATCGTATGCTTAAAATAGTTCACTAACAGTTTTTTCCATATAACACAAAGCATATAAATGAAAATAAAAGTTATTTAGGAACGAATAGAAAAACTCTCTCCTACACACACACACATTTTTCGCTTGGCTTATATCAAAATATCATTCTCATCTTTGTACATGTGTGTGTATTCTTGATGATGAGAAAGATGAAATGCACAGGAAACGGTACGAAACCAACCGTACTCTCGTGGAACCAGAAGAAAAAAAGCGTTAAAGACCCACCTGTGCATAGATTACCGGGAGAGTTACTTGGTTACTATGGCAGCTTAACGATTCTGTGCAAGGTCTCGTTATAATCAATGCGGGGGTGAAAACCGGCAAGAACGCGGGAGAATTTTGGTCACCAAGAAAAAAAGAAGCACACGCCACAAAGCGAAAAGTGCTGTTACTTAACTTTTTTTACCTTTTTTTTTTTTTTTTATCAGTGAACGATTTTTTGGCAATCTCTCAATGCATGGGAGGAGGCATGTGCATTTTATGGGATAGACAGTGTGAACACATAATAAGTACTTTAGTACGTTTACAACTCTTTCTCTCCACCTACATTTATAAACCAAAAAAAAAAAAAAAAAAAATGGTAATATTTTCAAGCATTGACACGATTTTATAAAGAGACACACACACAGATAATGCTTCAAAATATTTTGTTGTTGTTTTTGTTGTTTTGGTTATAATGATGTCTCTGCCTGACTGCTTCATATTTAATGTGTTTACTGTAGTGTGGGGAGAATATTTTATTCTTATTCATTCAATCATAACTTTCTCTCTCTTCTCTCTCTCTCTCTCTCTCTCTCTAACTCTCTTAATCTATGTGTCTTTGCTATAATCTTGCTACACTTCACTGCTACCGTTTTATTGTTTAAAGCATAGTTGTTGTTATTGTTTTTTGTAATAAAATGGATAAAAAATCTTATTTTATTTCATATACGTTTAAGCAAAACCCAAGTCAAAGTCTATTTAAACACGTTATGGTCGTTACATATGAGATACCTTAGCTGAAATTTTGTACAAACATTTCTATCTACTAAACGTTTATCAATATTGAAATTGGTTGAAAGCCACGCCCACAATTGATTGGAATTTCTCAGTCGTAGCCACAAATATTGTCTTACGAAGTTAAAACTTTTCTACCCAAAATTTATAATTAGAGTATCTGGAGTAAAAAAATGGTCGTAGTCGGTTAACATTTGCGCTCACAAGTTGCAAAAAACTCTTTTTAGAAAGCGATCGTTGTTGTAACATATAATTATCCACGTCAAAAGAGGGCACAATTATATATATAGTACGTCCATAATTTATACAAAAATGTGAAGAAATTCAATTTTGACGCTATGTGAATTAAGTGAAGTGATTATTTTGTTTTTTGAAAAAGTTCGACACTGAGAGTATGTCTCGTACATAAATGTATGCACTATGCCGATCTTACTCCTCATCTGTTTGTTTCTTGGTTGTTCTTTCAGTTTTGTTTTTGTTGTTTATATTTTTATTTTGTTGTTATTGTTTGTTATTGTTGCTGTTATTGAAATTTTTTAAATTCCATTATGTGTGTGTTTGTTTTTACAATATTTGTTTGTATTGTTGTTGTTGTTAACAATTAAAAAAAAAAATTCAATTTAGTAATTTAACATTTGGAAGGAAAGCTAAGTTTTCTTTTTGAGATCAAAGTTTTTTTTTTATTTTATTCTGGTTTAAAGGACTTTTACTGCAAAACATCAACTGTACCTTAAGAAGTAATTATATACGTTGAACATCGTAATTCCATCAAATCTGTTGTTCATTAAAATGTATTCTCATCAGGCTGAATAAATAAATATTTCGAGTTTATATAGCGAAATGCTCGAATAATTTAGAATGCTTTTTATTTTCTTTAACTTCAACTTTTACTCTATTTAGAAAACTTTGCTTTGTGTGTGTGTGTGTACAAGAAAAGAAAACAAATTATTACAATTTTTCCATTGTTCGAGGAATAAGAGAAAAAGAATGACTGACTGACTGACTCACTGAATGAATGTGTCTCTCTCTCTCTCTCTCTCTCTCGGTATATCTGTATTTCTCTATCTAACCGTAAAAACAGTTTAGTAAGACTTGTGTTGAAAATCCAACAACAAATCCTTTTTATTGATCCCATTTAATTTTGTTTATCCTCATTGTGTATACAAAACAAACATACGCACACAATTCTTTTGTTTTTTTTTTTGCTTTTTCCCATTTTCAGAGCTGCACTCCTCGCTCTTACATCTCAATTTTTGTAGCAGTTAAGCACTTAAAGGAACTTTTTTCACCCATTTATCTGTTTCCAAACTAAACAATGTAGTTTTACAACTATTCTTACAATACTGTTTTGTTATTTATGTGTATTTATGGTTGTTGTTGTTGTTGCTGATTTTTATAGTTTTTCTTCTGTTATTGTCTAAATACATGTTTAACTTAAACAATCAATGAGCAAAAAACAAAAACAAAACAAAAAAAAATTGATATTAAAAAAAAAAAAAAAGAAAATTAAATGTATTGTATGGGATTGTAGTTCATTCATTGTTCATTGGGAGTGCGCTCTAATTTCTTTACATGCTTTCAATCTTCAATTCAATCTGCCGTACGTAACGTTACAACGCTTACAGGTTTCGACTTTTCTTTGTTCAAAGTGAAGCGTCAAGTGATTGTGTTTGTGTGTGTGTGTGTGAGTGTGTGTGTGTGCATGCATGTATGAAGGTCAAATGCTTATTGTTGTTATTGTTATTGTTTCTTTGAGTTTAGATTACTTACGTTCTCAAAAAGTCAAAATGGTGGAAAATCCTTTACAGCTCAACCACTAATTCCGCCTATTCAAGCAGAAAAAAGGGCTTAACACATGAAATCTTTGAAATCTTTGAAATCTGTTGCTGTCGAGAGCTTTTCATGTCTTCTGCTTCTTATCATTCTTTACATATATATAGATATTCTATCCTTTGTTACTGTTTCGAATTATTCAACCGTACATTTGATGGTATTTAGACAGCTCGACTAAATGGTTGTCAGTTATAATCTTTTGTTTTATTTTAAAAGAATAATATTGGTTGAGTCGTGGGTAGGAATTGTTGTTATATGGGTTATAAATATCGGTTACGAATATAATTGAAACAATTTTTACATTAAGAAATATTGAGGATTACAGCTATTAACCTCTTTCTACACTTACCTAAAATGTAAATTTGAAGTAAGATCGTATAAAAAAGGGTATATATCGTTTAATTATGAGCGTGTCTTTCTTCTTTTTAATGAATACTACATTTAATCTTTTTGTACTCTGCACCAAATTAATTTGTTTTGGAAATTGTGGGCGTGGCGTGGATACAATTAGGCCCTTGTTAACGAATATTTGAAAATGTTTTACATATGTATGATCTAATTGATCTACTACTACGCCCACTAGTGATACAAAAAAACTATATAAGAAAAAAATCTATTAATTTACATATATCCAAAAAAACTTGTTTTAATTCTGAAATTAAATTGAGATACATTTTTTTTTTTATATCTTCTTCTTATTTAACGATTATCTTCAAGCAAGAGTAAATGTTTTTTTTCTTGTTTTCTTCCATGTCTGATGGTAGATAGTAGATGTTGATCATTGGTTTTCGTTCAAGTAGAAGTTACGTGCATAACGACTGAAATGAAGTTTATGAAACAACTGAAACTTTTGAATAGATTAAGTGCAAAGTTTTTTCTTCCTTTGTCGTCTTATTCTTCTTCTTCGCCTTTTCATCGATAATGATGAGCTGAGCTGCAGCCACACTGTAGCAACATCAGTACTAAAGACCCATTTTTTGAGTGTGTAAACTATTGTATATAACAAGCGAGTTCAATTCAGCCACAATGGCACAAAAATCTTTCATCGCTTTCAAATGTTGAGCAAAAAACAAAAACTGTGGTTGAACAATAACAAGTCATAGAAGATGAAGCAGCAGAAAGAGGAAAAACTATTGAAAATTGTCGTAATGATGGCAGTCTACAAAAACAACACAAAAACTTACATTCACACACGCTCATACACGAACGACGGCCATACAACTTTCGTCAAGTCTCATTAAAAGTATGCGCGCCGTTATTTTCTTTTGTTGTCTTTCAGGTTTTTTTTGTTTTTATTATATTTCTTACTTACTTTTTTTTTGTTTAAAGTTTTCAGTTTTTTTTTTTTTCCTTTTGTTCAAAACAGTTTTTCTTTGTATTCGATTGGTGAAAAAATGTTGATGTGCTTAAAAGGCAAATAAAACGGAAATCGTTGTTGAAGAAGAAGAAGAAGAAGAAGAAGAAGTTCAAATGTATAAATCGAAGAATAAGTTGAAGAAGAAGAAGACTGTAAAATGAAAGAACTAAAAAAGTTTTATGTGGCTCACAACGAATTTGTGATATTCTGCACGTATAAGTTGTGGGCATGACGTGTTTACGACGGTTTACCGCAATGGACGAATTCTGCATTAGAACGGGATTTTTTTTTTTAGAAATAGTGCGTGTGTCTATTATTTCTATATATAGCATCAAATTTTTACTTGACATCTTTTTGTGTATAATTAGGATTAGGGGCGTGGCATGTTACAATTACTGTGGAAACAAAGATCTATAGAAAGCTTTCTCTTTAAAGCTCTATTTGTGCAATTATAAATAATTTTTGTGCATTGTGGGCGTGGCGAAGGGTATATTAAAATATTATACCAAAATTATTGTGTACACATGACCAAGTATTCAGAAAGGGAGATAGAGAGATATCAAACAATATTGACTAAATGTTATGATTTATCACAAAAGGAAGTATTCAAAGTTGTGAAAATAAACTTGCTGGGTTAAGGACCTTCCTTATTCCAAGGACCAAAGGTCCTTGCTCAAGTTTTGCTTTTGATTATAACTTGTGTATAAACCGCTTTTTAAAGGATTTTCATGTTTCAAAATATCAGAAGGCACGCCCACTACAATAGGCAGGGATAAAAAATGTTCTCTAATATATTTCCCTTCTATACGGAGCATTTTTTCACATATAAATCTTGTGGAAATTGTACAAAACTAGCCCATGTACACGCCCAGAATTTATATATAATTTTTTTTTTCTCTTTTTAAGAATTTTAAGAAAAGTATTACATGAAAAATGAAAAAAATTGCCATACATCCCATTCATCCCCTGCCACGTTTCTGTTAGAAAGGTAGGAAAATAGAAAACGAAGCATTATTTATACTCAAGCTTAACAAGGTTGTTAAATTTGCAAAAAAAATGTTGTGAAATCAAATGCTTTTAAAAACAGAAGCGAAAATGAAATTTAATAAAAGAGAGCAAAAATGTTTCACCTGCAGGCGGTAATAATATGAATAAAATAATGCTAGCAGTCAGGTAAATAGTATCACTTGGGTGCCTATGATGCATAATACAGCGACAACACTTTACAAACAAAAGAGACAAATTTTTAAAATTACATTTTAATAAAGTCCACCGCGCAATATGCGAAAACGGGGCATAAATGGAATAAACAAGAAAATAAATGAAAAAAATTCATCTTTCTGTGTGTGTGTGTGTGTGTGTCTGTCTCTCAATTTAAACAATTGAAAATTCAGTTCGTAAGGTGGAATAAAACAACATAAAAAAGTTAAAAATACTAAACTTTAACCTAAAACAAATGTACAAGTACTCGGTGGGCATGGCTCTTCTATAAATGCTTTCTTTTTTTTAACATTTATTAAAGGCTTTGTTATGTATTTTTTCTTTAGGTTTTATTTGTATTGTTTTTGTTTTTATATGTATATAAAAATCAATTTTGTAGCCTAATTCCTGTGGTGTTAGGATTGGTGGTTTTTTAAGAATTGTGGACGTGGCAGGATCCTGATGGATTTGTATCGTTTTCACCCTATTTAAATAAATAACTTGAGTATCTAGAAAATTTCAGCTTATTGTCTAATTTTTGAAATTGTAAAAACTGAAAATGGAATCATTGTTGCATATGTAATGATCAACTCACTAAACCCTTGACTAAAATGCGAAGGGTATAAAAACAATTTAGGGCCACAGGTGTTTATTATGTTACGCATCCAATGATAAATTATGACAAAAAACGAAAGCATTGTAAACATAATAAATAATAAATTATGGTTGAAGGGAATAGTAAAATGGGAAAACGGTAAAGATGGGAAGGGAAGAAATGCAAAGTAGTTGGGGCGAAGGTTTGTTCTGAAGATTATTATTCTGTGTAACGGACCGACAGATACTACGATCCTTTTCCAACTTATTACATTTTTGAATACTATTTTTTACACACACACCTGTGCTTATATAATATAAAGAAAATTGCCAACTAACTCTTCAAAAAGGCAGTCTTTCAATACAAATCGCCGTTACAGAGAGTTAGTACAAGAGCGAGATACTTATTCTTCTCCGAAGCTTTGTACACTTATACACATATACATAATAAAACCTGTTTTGTAGAATTGTGTTTTGTTTACTATTTGTGTTCTTTTTCTTTTTGAGACTTAAGCATAGATTCGTGTAAACAAAGTTTCCAACATTTCTTTATTCAACAATGTTTGTTCTCTGAATGAAGTGGGTGTGTGTACTTTATTGTATTATTTTGCATGCAGCACTAGTGTTTGTTTGTACAACTGCTTTGATTCCTTCTTCAACAAAATACCAAAATATACTTTAACGCCTTTTTTACCTACATTTTTTTTTTTCCATTTTCATAAGAATTTACATATGAGCTCTAGTACGAGTATGTGTGTGATTACATGGTAGACACTACTCCATTTTCCACACAAAACTACATCAAATAATCTTTTTCATATTTATAACATATGTTAGCATGCTTTATAAATATGCAAAGGTAATAACAACAACAACAACAACAACAACACAACAAATACATTTCTTTCCTTAACAATAATACAGCAGGCATGTAAGGAATACACTGCGTGTTGTTAACAAAACAATTTTTATTTTATTTTATTTTTTCCTCTTTCTATACATAAATCAATAACTGATGCCATTCACTCACTCTTGAGTGATGATATTGTAAGCAGAAGAAACACTCGCATCTGTGAATCTGTTGCCACTTTTATGTAAAATTTTGGGTACTTAGGGTCGACATTTACAATTTCTTTACATGAGTATACAAAATGGGTGATTTACATACAAAGAGTCACGCCCATAATTAAAAAAAAAATTATTTTGTTTTAGAATGGCAGCGCTGACGTGATTTTAAAGGAGAAACTTTAAGAATATTGCATATGTGCCACGCCCACACAATTGGCAAAAATCCTCTCCCATATTTGCTTGCACGCCCATATTTTACACATATCTACAAAGGTATCAAATTAAGTCTTCAGCTAAATACAACTATTTTATTGGTTTTTTTGTTGTGATTGTTATTGTTATTGCAATATGGCAAACAATATATGCGTAGGGTAAGTATGCATATGCATTTATTTCCTAACAATTTTTTTTTTGCTATCTCTCCTCTATTGCTATCAGTCGTTCTTATGTGTAAATAAATATATGGGGTCTTTATTATCATTATTCGTTTACTTTGTAACATATTTTTGTTGTCAGTACGAGTGTATATTTTTCCCATTCAGTTTAAATAATATTTTGTTTTTATCACATTTTCCTGTTAACTCAAGATGCGTTTTTGTTGAAATATCGTTTTCTGTAAAGTTTTAGTAAATAGAATAAATAAAAAAAAAAAAAAAATACATTTTAATACATATTGATAGAGATACTTGTACAATAACTGTTACGTTGTGTATACTGCGTATAAGTACACATTTTCTCCAAAAGCAGTAAATTCGATGCAGTTGATGCAGATGCAAGCAGAATGTTTTGCTGATTTCTCACAAAAATTATAAATTCCATTGAATATAAATAAAGTTTGTTTTCACTACATATGTACGTATGAGTTAACATGCAGGATTTTCTCTATTTATTATTTCTGTCAACGTTTCAATTTATTGTTTATCTGCACTTGTATTCATAAATATTTACGAATTTCTTATATCATCTTATGAATACATTACAGAACGTTCTTTCATCAATATTTTCAATTTATTTTATTATCCTTATGAAGAAGAACAAAATATACAAAGAGCAGAAGAGAATGTTTTGGGGACACCCCTACAATAATATAATCAGTTACAATGTCATTTTTTCTGAATGGTTAAAAGCACGTTCATCTGTCTGTATTTTTATGGCACCATTTAAGGAATTTTGATACAACTTTTCAAAATTTTGCTTTTTGTGACATTATAAAGACTTCCGCACGTTTGATTAAAAATGGACTAATACAGTGATTCCTCCCATTAAAGCCTTCCATTTGAAACCTATATTGAATAATTGAATTTGAATTTTTTGCAATCATAATAGTTTTTAACAAAACCTATAGACCGACATGTTTAGATCGGCTTAGCTTTTGAATTTTGCTGAATAAATAGGGAAAAGCTAGAGAAGGTGGTCTCTGAAGCTTCCTTTTGGTGCAAAACTTGTTAAAGAAAGTTTTAGAAAATGTTGAAAATGTACAAAACTTTGTTTTATGAATTTTCCTTTAATTATCTGCCTTTGCAATACCGCAATAGACTGTTTGTTAATTGGTAGCCATAAAAGTAAATTAAACTCGATGACTAGCAAAGAAAAAAAAATTAAAATTCTTTTGAAAATATTTAACTGCTTGTGTTGCAGCATCATCATCATCGTCATTACTCAGGTTCAAGTCTAATCGTTTACTACATCCTCACACACACAATGCTTTTTGCCTACATTTGGCTTATTTTGGTTTATTTTGTATGTAAAACCAAAACGTTGTGCATGTCAAAGACAAGTTCTAATTAACTTGAATACGTGTGTGTTTACATATGCACACACACACACGTGTCATATGAAGCTAAGCCTTGTGTATATTTGCCCAATGAGACTTTACAATGAGAAGAATGCCTCAGAGAGGTATGTAGGCATGTATTGGATGTGTATGTAAAATATGTGAAATTACTCTTGAGATGATAACTTTGAGTTGAGTGAGATTGTCACTGGCCAAGAAAAATAAGAAATTTCGAAAATAGCTTTTTCTTCTTTTTCCTCCTTTTTTTTTTTTTGACAGATTTTTGTGTTGGAAATATTTACGAGAAAACTTGATCACAAACACCGGGTGTCCAGAAGTGATTTCATTTCGTTTTGCAAATTAATATGAAATTACAACGAGTGAGAGAGAATAAATTGTTAGCAATTGTATGAGCTGTCAGTGTGTGTGAGTTTATGACTACTTACTAAGTTGACACATTTAAACACAGGAAAATTATTATTAGAAGCCACACACACACACTCTCATTCATGCTCAACAATAAAGCCTTGGCTTTGTAGTAAGAAATAAATGAGCGGAGAGATTGAGAGGCCGATACTCACACCCAGCTAACTAAGCAAATGAGTTTTTAAAAATTCTGATTGATGTTTGGAATATGCATGAAATGAAGGTATGGGTGTGTGTGTGTGTGTGTGTGTGTGTGTGTAACCATACGTATATTTTATAAAAGCTTAATTAAATTGTCTTCAACTTAAAACAATTTCAAGTTAAAGCATTTTAACACAATTTTAAATTCTCTTTACTTATGAGTGAGAGAATATTCTTTGTTTCATCACAGAGGGAATATTTAAACAGCAATTTAATACAAGATTTTTCATAAAACAATTAAACAACAACAACAACATAGACAACAAAGCCATGCATTTAAAAAATAATTTAGGAAAATATTCCAAATTATTTAATTGAAAGTAGGCGTGGCGTAATACAAAATTTTCAGCATTTTGGGTAATTTTGGCGTTTCTTTTGTATAAATATCTAATGAAGTATTTTTCAACATTCAATTCTGAACCCATTAGGTGGACGTGTCAAAGGTAAAATTAATTCAAGAGCTTAAAAATCATGTTTATTATTTTCTTCCCAATATGTTTGATATGGGTGTTAAATAAAAAGTCTTAACAACTAGAATGTCATAAGCTAAGTAGCTGTTTTTTAAATTCAAAATGGCGGCTATCACAAGCGTAATGGTAAAAACAAAATGGCGACACCTTGAAAATATCGAATCAAAGATGGTTATAATAAACTTTCACTGAACTATTGAATCAGGTCACAATATAATATTACGTACAAAAAATTTAAGTACTTTGAACGAGGCGGCCACCCGACGAAGGGCAATTACCAACTTTTCTTAAATATATATAAAAATGCTTTTATAAATCATTGGTGAAGGGAATTAAAAAAATTATTATTTTTGAATAATTAATTGTTTACAAGTCTGTTTAATGTTTAATGTATAGTCAATGTAATATATGTGCATATAGTTTAGTTTAGTTTCGTATTTATTTACTTTTATTATTTGATTGTCTTTACATAAAATGTCCTCCATTTTCTTGTGCAAGTATTTGTACAAGTATCCTTCTTTCTTGGATTGTTGACTTAAAGCATTTCACTTACAACAGAGTTGTCTACGCTTAGCAATCTATTTACTGATGCCCTTTATTCTGGTGTTTTATTTAAATTTGAAGAAAGAAAGAAAAATGTAACATTAGCAGCATTTGTCAAAGGAAAGGAAATCAAATAAACGAAGAAGAGGAAGAAGCAGAGCTATCTTGTTCTTTTTATAAAACAGTTGTTCCTTATTAAGTGTAAATTGTACAAAATTTTTATATATAAAGTAAACTGGTAGTAGTATGAAGCTCAGAGAGAATTTCAATTCAATTTGAATTTCCATTGAGTTGTTGCTATGTGTGTGTGTGTTGTTGTTGTTGTTGTTTGTGTCAAATTGACAATTTTATCATCGTTTTTGGCCGATTTTTCATTTAACAACTCTTTATCTTTGTTATTACTTATAATGGTAATAATAATAATGTTTCTTTACAACTCTATTCACGTATTCAAAATGAATAGTGAAGCCAGCCAGCTAGTTGATGAACTATTTCATAATAGAATTTAAAAAACGATTTATTTTGAATAGAATAGCGAAAGAGCATTCATCAGCAATTATCATGTTCTAAGGGAGACCTTCCAAGTGTCAATGAGTGAATGTTATTATTAATATAATGAAAAATGTACAACAATTGTTTTTTTTTTTTCTCTCATCATTACAGCTACAGAATGATCTGTGTATAAATCTATCATATGGTCGCTAATTGTTTTTGTGTTATTTATTAATTGTATTATTTTGAAACATTTTTTATACGAAAAGTTTGATTTTTTCTCACTCTTGTTATCGTTGATGATTGTGGCCAACTGCAATAACAATAGAAACTTAATTAAAAATACAGCATGAGTTTTTAAAGTATAACAAAAATAACAAGCCGAGAAAAGGAAATTATTAAAAATTATAATCAACCGCCTTTCTCTGTCTCACTCTCTCTCTTCTTTTGTCCCTTTTTCCCTCTCTTTTTCTGCGAAACATTTTTAATGGAAGTTGAAGGATTGCTTTTAAAAAATTTTAATTATAAAAAAAAAAAGGAAAATATTTTTTATTTTTTATTTTTTTACATATGTATATGTACTTAAAATGATGTTCATTTAATATAATTTTTTATTGCCTTTTATACCAGGTTATGTATGGGACAGGTCGTGGCAGGGTTTTTAAAACAGTGTTTAAACGCTATAGTAAATAAAATGTTTAGTGTTGTTGTTGTTTTTGTTTACTTATGACACATTTTTATGTATTATTTTAATATTATTTTGTATTAATAACTGTTATATAACTGATTTATTGCTTATAAACGGACATTCAAGCTACATTCGATTCGATCGAGATTAGGACTGAATTCCAAATGATATTAGAGTCACTTCAGTGCATTTGAACTAATAGCTAAGTTGAAATAGAGAGATATTTGTGAATTGTGGGTGTGGCATCTGATCAATTTTACCTTATTTCAATACATTTGTAAAAAAAGCTCAGTTTCTCAAAATTTACAATCGTGACAGTTCCAACAAAAGTCGTACTGACACATCTAGAATGACTCAGGTTTTGATGTTGATGGAAAATATATATATTTTGTAGAATATCTGAGGATTCCTTCCTGGATACTTGTCCTTAAGATTGAGGGTTTAATAACAAACACGCTCACAATTGGTTAAAAAAAAAAAATCCGGCAGTAGTTTGTTTTTTATTGTTATTGCAGCCACGCCCACATTTTGTATATATATATATATACGTGGGAAGGTATTCAATATTTAACATAATTCTACTAATCTTGACTTAACAGAGCTTATGCGTGTCAACGGCCGGTCACCCGTTCACCTGCTGCTTTGGCTCGTTAGAAATGTTTAAATAAAATTAAAATTACGAATTTCTTATTGAATACACACACACGTCTATGTTAGCGCCCAAATAGCCAGCACATGTGATTTAATTACTTCGAGTTAAACATGAGATATGTATAAAAAACGAAAACAACAACAACAACAACAACAATTGCAATAGTTGCATCGCACTCTAACAAATGTTACAACAAAAAAATGATCGCGTGTTAAGCCAAAAAAAAAACAAAAACGAAAAAAATTGTAATATTGTTGCATGTTTAGAATGAAGTAACAACCATAGAGATTTCATTTAAACATCATATGTATGTGTACGTGTAACCACAATAACCGCAAAATAGAGGAAAATGGATAAAAACACAGTCGGGTTGCGAACATGATTGCAAATGGAATGCATACATAAATAATTGAATGCATGCATGAATTTGAATTTGAAGTTGAAGAAAACAATGGAGGACCGCCAGCAACAATTGTAAGCTGCAACAATGAATATTGGCTCAAATTGTCAGGTGTTTTTGCTATTTTTCTTTCTATTGTTTAGAAACGCCAACGAAATGATTGCACTATCAATGAGTTGATATGTTAAGTTGGTTGGTAGGGTTGTAACAGTCCGAGATTAAAAAAATATGATCGGTTTGTTTATGAATTTTCAAGCATTTGAAACATGTTCAGGCCACGCCTTCTGAAAGGGAATAGGTGAAGGGTTCTTCGAAAGATTCAGACAAATGAAAATTTATGTTTTTAAAATCTTTTTGTTTCTATTCCAGCCATTACCATACATTTATCATCTCTTAAGCAGAGACTTTTTAAGGGTATTTATGAAACCCTTCTCTCAACATAATGTGAAAACTTTTCTGCGTACATGACGACCAAAAAGATTCCGTGCTGTCTAATAGAAGCAACAAGGTGGCGGTAATGCTTAAGTAACAATATGGGAAATAGTGGGCGCTTGTGAAAGCAATTCCACACAATTTCTCCGCTTATAAAAGTACAACTGTTGGCAACTTGTTTAACTGACACTCTAAACAAGGAAAAATCAAAAACATTTATATTTGTTAGCACCAACGAGGCGAGAGTAAAAAATGAGACAAAATGTTATTTTTTTGTTTTTTTTTTTTGAGTAAAATAAACACAAACTTTCATTCTTTAGTTATTTCCGTTAGTAGTTTATAAAATAACAATTGTTCAACTGCCACAAGAGCAATAACAAAGCAGAACACCCACACACGCATATGTCTGCTCTACAAGAAAAGAAAACAAAACAAAACAAAACAAAACAAAACAAAAAAATAGAGAAAAATCTTGGAAACTCTACTGAAGTGAACCCAAGAAATGACAATAGTTTCCTGTAAATTTTTATGATAGTGTAATAAATATAAAACCGAGCAATTGGATGAAGGCACCAGTGTAGTGAAGTGTAGTACATGACTGGCTAGCTCTGGTTGGCTGTTTGGCTGGGTAGCTGTGGATGTGTGTCATTTCAGTTTGTGGTCATTTCCAGGATACTTACACACTTTCCGTACGTGTGAGCTAGTTTTTTGACTCTTCTTCTTCTTCTCCTTCTCGTTTTTTTTCCTGTTCCACATCAAGTTTTCTTTTCTTTTACAACAAATTCAACATTCATCAGATTGCATTGAATTGAGTTGAGCTGCATATTACCACTGTATCCAATTGCTCACGTTTGGAGTCCAAACACACACACACACACACATAGACACATGGTCTTATGAAGAATGAAATAAAAAGGACATGCACTTTAAACTTTTACCGGATATCCGTAATGACACTTGCAGTGCAGCCTCTCTTCCGTACATTCATGTGTTTGCCTTTGACTGCTTTGACTCTTTGCCTGACTGCCTGGACTGCCTGTTTGCTCTTCACTATTTATGTGATACGTTTCGTTAGATTTTTGTTTACTTTCTTACTTTTCCTCGTGTAGACACATTCACACATTCCTTTGATTCATTTTCATTGAATGGCCCTATAAAGCAAACATTGAACTACACTGACCATTGGTCACGTTTCTTATTATTAGCTGTGTGGACAATACGAAAAAGAACATAGCAAGAGAGAGGGAGAGAGACGGGGATACTGGTAATTGGGAAAAAAGAAGCAATTTAAGATTAATGTGTTTCCATCTCAAGGTTGGTGATATGTGAGTTGTTTTCTTTTTTTGTAATTTTAATAGAAATGAATTCCAAGTAAAATTCTTCTTCTTCTTCTTTTTGTTAAAACTAGAGGCTCTATTGCGTTGAGTAATCATTTTTTTTTTGTGCTTCAAAATATTTGATTTTGACAATTTTTATACGCGACTTAAGTCAAGGTCTTGCTGGGAAGGATAGACGAAAAACTTAAATTAGGATTTTTATTAGAAAATGGGATGAAAATAATAAAAAATATATAAAAAAAAAAAAACAGCACTAACAACAAAATAAATAAAAAATAAAAACAACAAATACAAAAAAAAAAAGAAAAAAGAAATAACAACAACAACAATAAAGAAAAATATATAAGTAATATATATCGACAACTGTTTTTAAGAAAATTTTTATGTATTGTTAATTTTTTTATTTAATTTTTACAATTAATATATAATATCTACAAAATATTTATGTATACCCTGTACCACATGTTGCAAGAGGGTAGAACGACAAGCTCAACAAATTTTATGTGGGAGGATATAAAAAAACAATCAAACATTAAACAACTCAAAATAATTATAAATAAAATAATCTAAAACAACAACAACAACAATCGGATAATATTTGTACTTTAATATAAATCATAAATGCTTCTTCTTTTTACCTTAAACAAAAGAAATAATATTTATAATCTATTGTACAACTTTGAGTGTGTGTGTGTATGTGTGTGTGTGTGTGTGTGTGTATGGTTTGTGTATTACTTTGCTAAATACATGCTCTACAGCTACTAACTATTACCGTTATATTATGTATTAAATAAGAAGTCAAAACTATTGCTTTTCGAAAATTTATGAACGAATAGATGTGTGATATAAACTTGGCCATAACATGAATTGTTGGTAAATTTGTTGTTGTTGTTGTTGTTGTTGTTGTTGTACATTGGAGGCCGTTAAGCAAAGAACGGAAACTTTTCTTACCGCATAGATATGGCTGTTTAAAAAAAATTTGCAAATACACACAAACATATAGACAAATACATGGAAATATATATTTTGAATTTATTTTATTGTTATTATTGTTATTGTTGTTGCTGCTATTGTTAGTATATGGCGGATGTTATCATCACTAACGTCTAGCTAGAGTTTTCTTTTATATTTTTGTTGCTGTAGTTGTTATTATTATTGTTGTCGTTATTGCTTTCTTTGGCAATTTTGAAAACTTAAAACTTTTGCGATTTCTTGTACGCTAAAGGAGCTGAAGGATCTCATAAAAAAAAAAAAAAAAAAACAGAAATGCAACAAAACCCGAACACAATGGAAACAGAAACTAAAATGTGCGAGTTTAATAACGCCATTTAGCACCTTGCGCTCTCCGAATGGTACACACGTACATTCACACAATAAAGCAGTTAGCATTAGCTGGCAAACGAAGAAGAAGAAATAAACTGAATACTTTAACTGCGAGTTGAATGGTAAAGTTTCGTTTATATCTGATGCTTCTTCTTCGTCTTATTTTACTTTACAATGGTACGTACAGTGGGGTTCACAACAGAAATGGTAAAATTTATTTTGGTACTTTTTATATCATTTTTTTTTTATTTTTTTATAAATTTTATATTTCCCCAAAACTTTTTACAATAAATTACGCATCCACACACACACACACACACACACGTTTGTAGGGACAAAACCTCACTTGCTGCTTATGGTACACACTAGAGTTGTTGTTATTGTTAGAGTACAAGTTTTTTATTGATTTTTATACTCAAGTTGAAGAGTAAATTTTTTATGAACCCTTTCCCCCAAAGAGTTAAAACAAACAAACAAACAAAAAAAAAAACGCTGCTCGATAAAAAAGCTAATGAACATACATTTGTGATAAAAAAAATAGATAAAAGAAAATCGCAAGAAATTCTTTTGAAGATAAGAGGACAGACAATAATTGTCATACGTGGTTTTATTGATCATGGGTCTAAAACCGGGACAAGCGTTATTTGGAGTAAACATTATTTACTTTTTTTTTATACCCTCCACATAAGATGAAGGGTAGACTAAGTTTGTCACTTCGTTTGCAGCACCGTTTGCAAGGAGGAGGCATCAGAGATCCTACAAAGTGCATAATCAGTGTGAAAAACTGTACTGTATGACATGTATGTACAGTTTTTGCACGCAGATCGCTATTTAAAATGGGCAAAATCGGTCAGGAGCCACGCCTACAATAAACATAAATCTATTTATCTGCCCCTAAAAGTAAGCTATTAAGTAGTAACCCTATCCATAGATGTCCCATAAACAGGCGTGATCGAATAACACACGCGTCAATAATTTATAAAAAAAAACATACCCCGCGTAAAATTCGACATAAAAGCTCATACGTAATACATACACCTTTAGGAAGCATAATCATATACCTGTCACGCCCTGTATTACAGATTTGGAGGGTATTTAAGATTTGGTCTACGCCAAATTTGGTTAAATTTAAACTTGTTTTTACTTAATTTGCAAACTTTAACATTTAATTACTAAATATTAAAATGTAAAATTTTCGTGTTGAGTTCTTAAAGACCCCTCTCTGACAAAGCATATAAACACGCCATGCAACATAGTTTATAAAAATATAATATTATAAACACATACACTTAACAACACATCTTCTTTCTCTGTGAACAAACAATACAACAGTTATTTAGCTCCCCGAACTAAAGTATGTAATAGAGCAAATAAATCTTGTGAAAAATGGTTATGTCAACGTCCGGACATGTCAACAAGATAACACAGCAACGAAAAGAGAAAACATTTTACTATTTCTTGAGTAGCAAAGGGAACGAAACAAAAAAGAATGGAAATCGTAAAAAATGTGCAATTCGTCTTTATTTTTTCTAGTTCTCCATTTAC
The DNA here is from genome assembly GCA_963978525.1 of Ornithomya fringillina. NCBI lineage: Eukaryota > Metazoa > Arthropoda > Insecta > Diptera > Hippoboscidae > Ornithomya > Ornithomya fringillina. The sequence goes on along the minus strand of OZ021691.1, from coordinate 30,272,492 downwards.
AAACACATACATTCATATATATATATATATATGTACACATACAAATCGAAGGAAGCTTACGAAATGAAAGATATATGGGTGAGAATAAAATTGATGGATAATGAAAAGGTTACAATGTACATTTATATTAAGCTGATTAGTTGAGCTCTTGAACCGTTCTCTTTATAACAATCACAAGCGAACGAACGAATGCATTTTTTCAATAAATCGATGAACTTTACACACTTTTGCTTTTATTCGGAAAATGAAAAATATTGGTCTTAGATTTTTAAATTGTTTTTTTTTTTTATTTGAATTTTTTCCAAAGTAATTTTCAGTTTAGTTGAAAAGTAGAGGTATACTAAGTTTTTCATATTTTTTTCTTTTGTGATATCCTGAGAGAAGCATTAGGGTCTAAAACTGGACATGCCAACTGATAAGGAATAAAAGGGCGTAATCATGTACGAGCTTTACTTTTTTTTTACTCATTTTAATTACTTTTTCATATATTTAAATTAATATATGATAATAAAAAACTTACGATATTTCTCCAAATGGCGAGAAGGCATCTTTCAATTGTTGCGTTTCAATTTCAGCGCTCAAATCTCCCACAAATATATGAAATTGTTCTGTAACAGAAGAAAAAAAAAAAAATTGTAAAAAAATTTTTGTTACAAATATTTTCTGTCAAAACACAAAAATAATAAAAATAATAATAATAATAATGAAATTTTATATTTGTTACCACAAGTATCCCGTTTAATGCACATTTTGTGTAAACACACATTAAATAGTTTTATCCGTTGCTTAAACGCAATTTGGTGAAAGAGAGAAAGAGAGAGCATACGAAAGCAACCATAAAATTGCATAATATATGAAATTTCATCTATTGTTAAAACTGTTATTATGATATTTTTTTTATTGTTGTTGTATTTTTATCTAAATATAAATTCCTAAACGCACGACTCTGCATGTTAAATAAATAAATAAACATTATGGTTAGAATTAGCACCCATACACACACACACACGAAGTGATTTTGTGTTAGAGGGGGTGCGTGTGTTTATGGGTGGAAATATCATTATTTCAGCACATATTAAACAGCTGAATATATATCTAATACTAGTGGAATAAAAACAACTAATAACAACACTTATACTCCCGTGCAACGGTACGGGACGGGGAGTAGTTTACACGAGTAAAAGTTGCAGCACCTTGTTATGAGAACATGAAAAAACTACCGTATGAGAGATTAAGAGCTTGTATGAATAAAAAAAAAAAAAAAAAAAACCAACTGAACTGAGCTGCTGCTAAGGTTGAAAATGATGATGATGACGTTGATGAAATACTTACATATGTGGAAATATTGTTTGGATTTTTTTTTCAATTTTTTCTAGCAATATGTTGTTGTTGTTGTAGAGCTCTCAATTCTTGTGTATGCATAATTTAAAGTTGAAATGAAGAGTTAACGGATCATAAAATAAAATAAGGTTGTTGTTGTTGTTGTTGTTGTGTTGGCTCCGGCACAACATTGCATTGTGAACAAATGAGAAGGAAAGAAAGCAGTCAGCCAGTCAGCCAGCTAGCCAGCTAGAGTGTGGGAAGAGTGTATTGGAAATGCAATGAAAGCTAATGCATTTATAATATGAATGTCTGAGTACATATGAGTACGTTATTATTATTATTGTACAACAATATATACTATATGTACCTTAACATGAAATAGAGTGGAGTCATACACGAATTCATACGAGTGGATGAGTGCCTATATTATGTATATGCATGCGTGTGTGTGTGTGTGTTTGTGTTTTATTATATGTTGTTGTGTGTTGGACTCTGGCCAAAATGTTAACAATGTACATTGAACGTGGCAAACCGCAAAAGTAGTTAAACAAACACCAACATAAATAAATATTTTATATATATACACACACACACGTACATGCATATGTGCGTATATAAACAAAATAAATGAAGAGAAAAAGTATAAAAGAAAAAAAAAACATTCATTTATGTTTGTCTGTATAGATAAAGTAGACCGAGCAGCATGTAAGCTATACGGTTTGTGGGTAAAAAAAAAAAACAATTACATATATACACTCATGTATATATTAACATAAACATATAAACAACTAAATAACTGGTATACAAATACAGATGCTAACAATAAATTACACATCACATCAACATTATTTATACCAACCAACCAACCAAACACTCTCTGCGTCCGTCTGTCCTTGTCCTTATACTAACAATATATTATAAAGGAACTTTATATATATATGTGTGTATGTATGTATGTGTGTGTGTGTGTGTGTGCATACCTACGTATTTTGCATAAAGTAAACACAGACATACGCATACACGCGAATAGACATTGTTGTAGAGGTACAATCACGCACACTTACACACCAGTATAAACAATGCCACTTGCATACGAATAACGTATTCAATAAAAATGAAGCAAAAAGAAAAGCACAACAACCCACAACAACATTTAATGCATTTTAGCGGAAATTATGCTTTCATAGCAAAAGTTGGATTTTTTTTATGCACATATATTAAGCATTTATATATATAAGTAAATAAACTCTTTGGTATTTTCATTCTTTTTTTTTTTTTTATTCCGTTTTATATCCCATTTACATAAATAGTACTTTACTTACGGTGTAGTGGAGGTAGTTTTGTTAGTAAATCTATTAACGCTATACTATGTATGTGTGTGTGTGTGTGTGTGTGTGTGTGAAAATATAAAGATTCTTTCATTATACAATAACAACACAACGTAGATGTGAACAAATAAAAAAAGGAGAGTTATTTATATTTGATTAAGATACAATATAATGTGATGCGCTTAATTTTGGTATAATTTGTAAAATTTTGAACAAAAACGAAAAAATAATTTAGTAAAAATGTGTTCAAAATTAAATTTAATTTAATTTCCTAAGTGCTCGTAATATGTATAAGCAAATATTGGGCGTGGCAAGGTGGTCTATACCCTCTAGGGATACATATAACAGTAAACTATATTGAAATTCTTCAATATTCTTCTTCTATTCAAAATATTCAAAATTAGTTTTTTTTTTTGTAAATTGTAGGCGTCGTTTTTTTTCAACAAATTTATGTATATGTAACTAAAGGTATGAAGTGGTTCTGTTAATACTTAAAATAAATATTGTAGCCGCCATTTTGGATTTAAAATAATTCTTTTGAATTTTTTGCATTCTGCTCATTAACTGCTTTTATTTGTTATCCACATTGTAAAATGAAATGAATTTAGTAAAATTCTTAGCTTCTGACATTCTACCAGTCAAGCTCTTTCATTTGACATCCATATCGTTTACTCCATGTAAAACTTCGGAATCCGCCATTTTGTGACAATCGTGATTTATTAAGCCAAAGTTTATATAATTCTAATTGAATTCTAATTGGAAAGCCCTTTTATTTGATACCCATATCATATAGATTAGTTGGTAATCAGAAATTCGTTATTTTGCATAGTTTTTCCCATCACAAGCTTTTATAATAATAATAATAATTTTGCTTTTTATGGTTTAATATTAAATTTGCCCTAAATACTTCAACAAAATTCAATCAAATTAAGCACCAAAAGCAAAGTTTTAAAGTGGAATGGAGAGTATTTCAGCCTTAAGAGATAGTTTCCACTCGGTTACAACTTATCTATATAGAAATGCACACACCTATTATCTATGTATGCAAATATCAAGTTAGACACCTTTTATATATAAATCACTGGTTTGCGGTTGCTAGCCAACCAACCGGCGTTATCATCGTTCACAAATTATACCCACTTCTACTCTATAATATGTACGAGTATATATATGTGGTGGTAGGCAGCTGTTTACTCAGGTACAGGTAAGTTTTATAATTCATAGTCGTAAAAGACTCTTTTCTATTTCCTTATGTTTGCCAGACACATTATGTACACGCCAGATCCATGCAACAACAATTTCAATTTTCCAATTTCAACTTCACTGAAGCTTATGCATGAAAAATCTACAAAATGCCCGGTTTATGTTTTCCAACTCGGTACAGCAGACATGTCTATACAGAGCCTATAAAAAACAATATTAAACTAAAGCAAATATATTCAACAGGCTGCTTACCTGCTTACCTGCTTAGCTTTAGCTATTACACCACATTTCGTTATATTGTATATGAAAATTATTACGAAAAAAAAAAGAAAACAAACTCTAAACATCATCATTGAGTATTTTGTTTTTGTTTTTGTTTTTGTTTTTTCTGTTTGACTTACTTTGGTCGGCTGTTTAGCCAAAAAAAAAATGTTGTAATAGTGGTAGTTTTTGATATTGTTGTAGTTGTTGTTGCTTCTATTCCACATTACCGGATATATACCGTTTGTTAGTTTTCCGATTGGTTAAACCTGTGTTTGGGTGCTCACGAAGTAATAAAAAAAAAAAAAAAAACAAGACCGAAAACAACAACATCAACCATAACGTTGTGAGTTAGATGGATGGATAGATAGATGTGTGGACGGACAAACAGACAGACGTACGGATGTATAAATAAATTATAATTTGGTTATTTTTCAAACAATTACTCGAAAAAATTTCCTGTAATGTTTAGTGTGTATGTAATAAAATAAATAAAGGTGGAATCTTTTCCAGTGGTGTTGGTGTTGTTGTTGTTATGACATAACGATGATTATGATGATGATCGTTATTATTATTTTCTAGCTTTTTTTTTTTTTGACATTATCAGTGAAAATGTTTTGTGGGTTTCTTGATGTTGTTGATGTTGCTGTTAGCACGATGATTTTTGTATTTGTGGCCTCTTGCTGGTTATATATGTTGAAAATGTTTCGGTCTGACTTATATACAAATATTGTGAAAATGTTTACAAGTTTACACATGAAATATATGACAATTTATAAAATAAAAATAAAGTTTAAAAATAAAGTTTCATGTTTTTTAAAATTTTCTTTGATTAAAATGATAAACATTTAATAAGTAAAATTATAAACTGTTATACAAACGAGATTTAGAATTTTATTTAACACTGTTTAACAATATTAAAATTAAATAATGTTATAAATTATTTAAAGAAGTAAAAAACAAAAACTGTTATAAAACTGTTATACAAACGGGGTTCTTTTTTTAACTGTTTAACAATATTAAAATTAAAACAGTTATAAAATGTTTAAAGAAATAAAAATACAAAGCTGTCATGAAACTGTTATAAAGGTTGAAATTGAAAATTTACAAACCGTTTAAATTTTTTTAAATGAATTAAATTGAGTAGTAAAAAATAATAATAAAAGAATGTTAATTCTACGGCCACGTCTTCTTCTATGCGATATGAATATCAAGTGAAAGAGACTAGGTATGGCATATAAGCTTTAATATTTCTAAATCCAATATGGCGTCCATTTGACGACATTATATAAGTTTTCTTCTGAATTTATTCGTTTTATATGAGTATATAAAAAATTTACTAAATCCAATATGGCAACCACCCAAACTTTTTGAAATACTATTGTAATATATTCAATAAGTTATAAGTTGAAATTTTATAAAATTTAATTTAATTAAAATTAAATATCATCTAATCGGGCTACACGATTACAATATACAATAAGTTAAGTAAGTAAAATTTTAATATAAGAAATTTAAAATGATTTCTTTCACAAAATGGCGTATTCGCGACTTTTTTATATTCTATGCAATATGGAGGTCATGGGATAGGTCTTGATGTGTGGAATGCCGAAAGTTAAGTGACATCTTACTGAACTCAATATGGCGCTCTTCTGCAGTACCTAACCGGCACTCATTTATATTCAGCATATAAAAGCTTTCCTTGTACACTCTGTTGTATAAATATTTACTTTTATAAAATTTAATTTTATGAAAATTACAAAAATCCTATCGTTTACTGCTAATCTGCCTGCATAATCAATTCAATTTCCTTGAATTACACGCATTTAGCGTTTTTGTGTTATATTATGTATCGTATGTTTCAGTTGTCGTTTTTACTATTTACACTCTATAAATTAATCGAGTGTAGTTGTGTTGGTGCTGTTGTTGTTATATTTTCATTACACTTAAAAGTCTACAGCAGTTCATTTTGTGTACACATTAAATTGACCTTTTCTTGGCATTGATAGGGCGGCGGCCCATAAACAAAACCCTATAAGAACTGTGAAAGCCAACTAAAAAAAGGGACAGAGAGTGAAGGAGAACGAGAGAAACAAGGAGAGGGTAAAGTAAATACTTGCAAGCAGGTATTACTGCTGTATTGGCAACAAGCCATTTATTCAACTTAAATAGGTCTTAAAGGTCAACTGATTGTTATATATATACTATATATACACAAAAATGTATGTACAGTTGTGTTGTGTTAATGCTTACTTTATATGGGTATTTAACACACAATTTGTTTGCATATTTACTACACTAAAACTTTAGTTATTGCATCAGCTTATAGCATTTTTTGATTCAATAAGCAATGAAAATAATGACGATAATAATGATGTATGTAGAGTATGCTTGGATGTGTGGAATAGTGTAATAAGTAATTTTTTAATAGCCTATATAAGCCAATGCTTGCTGATTATTACTCAAGGTTAAATTGATTGGATTGTGGAAAGCTTATTACGATGTTTTAGAACAATTGAATCAATGATGAATTTACACCATCATCCTATTATGTAATAAATTAAAAATCAGTTTAAAGTTATTAGTAAATTTAAAGTATATTTAAGTGTATTGAAAAGTTATTTATTAAAATGTGTAGAGTATAACAGTTTTTATAACAGTTTACATATATATTCAAATGCATATAACAGATTTTAAAAAATGTAAAATTTCAAGTATAACAGTTTTTCAAAGGAATATTTTATACAAAATAAAAAGGTTTAGTTTGTATAACAGTTTGAAAATCTGAAAAGGTTTTTTAACAGTTTTGTATACATTTTCGGTAAAGTTACAACATGTGTCTGTACGTCTGTCTTTCACATTATATTCATGTCCTATTATTTGCTTTCAATTATCACCTAACCCAACCGTCTAAATAATTGTATTTTACAGATTACATTATTTTTATAATATGTTCATGGTTATGGCAATATTACAAATATTAGTTATTATCTAATATTTAATTTTATAGAAAACAATAAACGATGAACTCTTTCAATAATGAACCAACCGTTGGCCCTTCTATTTTAAACGTTTTAATTATTTTTTTGGGGCTAAATGTACTGTGTTTTCAGTTGATTACCCAGTCGATTGAAATTGTATTCATTATCTTTACAATCATTATCATTTATTGTAGTTAGTTTGTGGTACTGGTTGGTGTTGTTGTATTATTGTTATTTGTCATTTTACCAAATGGCATAAATGGTCATAAAAATTGTCTTAAATTTTTATTGCAGCCAGTTAAAATAATGTTTTATCATTAGTTTGAACAATTTTCATATAAACACGATCGTGCATGCACTCACACGTTTTATATATTTATCTAATAAATAATAGAAAATGTATTAAAATTGAAACAATTATAAAAATAATATTTGCAACTAAGTGACAAGTGTAGAAAATTATTGTTGTTAGAGAAAAAATATGAATTTTAGTCATGTTTAGCAAAACGATTTTAAAGAATATAAAATAAAATGTGACATAAAATTGGTTTGTTTTGCAAAAGATTTACATTTTAAATATATTTTTTTCAATTAGAATCATATAAAACTATTATACTGTTATATAAAATACCATAAACGAACTTTTTATCGGTTATTTTAAATATAAAAAGCATTTTTAGTACACCAACACATACGTTTTTGTTTTATTTTAATTACAAATAACTTTTTATTGTAGGCGTGGCATTATTTTACTCAAATTAAATATAAATTTAAATACAAAATTCCAGCTTAATATACTTTGTAGCGTGTCTGATGACTCCTTCTAGGTGCTTCAAATAGAATAACAAACTTAGTGTGGCCTCATCACCAGTATGGACACATGGAACACAATATAATATTATCAAACATTTATATGAACTGCGAGACATTGTTTTAACAAAGCTTTTTTTTGTTTCACCAGTTTATAAATTTTCAAATAATATGTTAATGACACGAGTATGGTTAGGTTAGCTAGTTAGTTAGAATACAATAAAATGAATTGACATTCTAGGTCATAGAACAAAACAAAAAAACAAATTATGAAATTAAAGTTTCATAAAAAACTTCTGTATAAAACAAAATATGCAAACTATTCACTTACACACATACCCGTACAGTGTTCATTGTTCATATTTGGGCATGAAAAGTCATCAATAGCATAAAAAGTAATAAATCATCATTATTTATCAACTTTGCAATTACATGGACGCACATTATATACGCATTTCACTTCGGGCTATGTTCTTAATTAATATACACTGCAAATATTTTACATTGTACGGTAGAGTCCAAAAACAAGAAGCCAAAAAACAAAAAAAGGATGAGAAAAGAACAAAAATGAAAAAGTGTACCAAATACAATGTAAGAAAAACAATAAAGACGTTAAACTTATTCTGTAAGAATATAATTAATGATGGTAAAATGTAAAAGGATATTGATTTTGTACAACAACAACAGAAACAACAGTGACAACAATAAATAAATATAAGAAAAACATGTTTGTTGACATAAGAAATGTAAGCAATAAGAATTCAGATGCTGATGACAGTCATGATAATGATGATGACGATGCTGCAATGCTGCTGCAATGCTGCTGACCATGACAGAACAGAACAGAACAGATATATAAATATTGTGTTTATTGAAGCAATTTGGGGAAGAAGCACAACGTACGTACTTTTTATCCCCGATAAGAGATATTTGGCTAAACTAAATGAAATGAAAAAGAAAAGAAAAGAAAAGCTGGAGTCATTCCGCTGTAATTACAGATTGTTTGTAAGTTTTATGTTCATATAAATCTAGTACTGCTTACATAAGCTAATCTGTCTGTCTGTTGTTGGCAATTTTAAGCTACAATTTTTTTTATTATTTTTCACAGTTTCTGCACTCAGAATAATAATTAAATTTGGCAAAATCAGTCAAATGTCACGCCCACAAATTTACTTGTTATAAAAATTTACCAATAAAATGGAAAATTTGTTACAGAATTGGGCATGGTCGCATTACATATACGCCCTCAATCGGAAAAAATCTATATATCTGCCGATTACCGATTATCCCTTTCATTGATGTGTCAAAAATGGGCGTGGTTGCATTATCTGTAGATAACGGCCACAATTTACAAAAAATCTTATAAAGCGAAAACAGGATTCTTAAGTAATACACAATTGAAGGGCGTCATTATGTACCTGCCTCGCCCACTGTTTATATTTTAATCTAGTTTTTTACTAATTTTTTTGAATTAAGTTTTTTGTCCTATTCGACCAATTAACAAATGCTATCAAAGGACGATTATTAGGAAAAAAAAATTAAGTCCGAAAGTTAAAAACTTGTTAAATTTCAACCAAGACAATTTACACTTTATTAATTATTGACAAAAAAAAAAATTATATTACGTGTGAATATTTACCATGCTTACCCTTCTGATGCAAGAGGTGTAAGCATAAAAAACGCTCATCATGCATAAACGATAAATTTCATTTAAATAATCATTAAATGTTGGTAAACATGGCGAACATGATGAATACGAATGCAAAGCGTAAGCCCGGGGATTAAATTATTGTGAAATTAATTTTTTTCTTCTTCAGCTCATTTGGGGTGTGCGGGTGTGTATGTGTGTGTTTGTGTTTTTTTTTTTTTTAATTTCTCTGCATTTTTCAATTAATAGCTTTAGCTGGAGATTAAAAAACGTATAAAAATCTATTTGATTGCGTGGAGGTGTGTTTTTTTTCGTTTTCGGTTTTGTTTGCACTGTACGGTGTGCCGTGAAGTACGGGTTCAATAATTAAAGTTTCCTGTATAATAAATCTATCTATTTTATATTTCACTGCTACACGAACAGAACAAGCCAAGTGCTGTCTATTATATTAAAGGACTATTAAAGATGAATAAAGACTAAAATGCTTTATTTTACATACTTACACCCTTGTCCCCAAAAAACTTTCATTAATTTGTTAATCAAACAATTTTAGTCTAATTTTCAGTTTTTCTTTATTAGGGTGTCTGTCTGTTATTGGAATGTAGAGGAGGACAATAACCACGCCCTCATTCGACCAAAGTCTATGCATCAGTTGCACAAATCGAGGAAAGATGTTGAAATTTATTACGCGCATATTTCACGCACTTATCCATTAAACATTGAAGATGGGCGGCCAAAAAACACTCTCTTTATTTAATATCTAACGTGAAAGTTGATCTGTATTACCTACACTATGATATTGTGTAATAAGGTATAAGACACGCCCATATTTTGTATAGGGATATGTAGGATTTCTAAGGTAAGAAAATTGTACTTCTTTATTTCCATTGTTAAGCCATATATGGGCGCATGTACGTACATGCTCTTAATTTACAAAATGTTTTTTCTTTTTAGTTTAAAATCAAACATGGGACATATTACAGACCATTAAAGAGTACAATCAGATATTTGCCACGCCCACATTTTGTATTTATTTACTTGATTGATTACATTTTTATTTTACTGCTTACACATCATTGTAGCGCGTTTCCTCCATTAAATTATATGCAAATAAAATGATTAAAGAAGTAAATTAATAAACAAAAACACACCGTTATAAATGTTAATTAAATGATCTTTTCATGACAACATCTCTAAAGCTTATTGAACCCTTACAGTTAACTTTTACTTTTTATTATCATTTTTATTCTTAAACACATTTGCACGACTCAAGCTAAAGCTACTTATAAGTCTAAACACATTTGCGACACAGTTTACAAGAAGTTTTCTTTTGAACTCTCCTCCCCCGTCTTCCCTTACCTTTTCTATTGAATAATTTCATTTTTCATTTCATTTATTTATTTCATTATAAGAGGCAGTATAATTACATACATACATTGATGCCTCCCCACTCTCCAGCTCGGAGCTTATATGAGTAGGGAGAGTGCACCTGATAGAAAGTAAAAAGAAAAACTATTTAACACAGCAATGAAAACAAGAGTTTAACAATTTAGAACAAATAGAAAAACAATCAACAAAAATAAAAATAATGTTACAAACTATCGATCGCTTGCATAACTTTGTGCAAGGTGCAGCATAATCTCTCTCTTAAAACGACTAGCATTTTGTATGGTCTGTAGCCGGACAGGGAGAGCGTTCCACAAACGGATTGCAAAAACAAAAAAGTTACGTTCAGACATGAGGGAATTATGTCGGATGGGTTTAATGTTGTGATTACGGTTTGACATTGAGAATTCTAGTCTGTTAAATAAATAACCGGGGTCCTGCTGGGTCACAATTTTATGCAGTAAACAAAGTGATCTGCATTTAAGCAGGTCCTCCAAAGTGACCGATAACAAAGATATCGTATAACTAGAGACGTGGTCGTACCTCCTCAACCCAAATACGTACCGTATTATAGAATTGCTAGCCTTTTGTAATTTCTGCTTGGAAACGGAATCACAGCCGGCGAATAGCTCACACCCATGTAAGAGTTTAGGATACAAGTAAGCTTTGGCGAGTAATTTCCTAATATTTAACGGCGTGAGCCACTGCAGGTGCCAGAGTGATCTTAACATTCCGTATACTTGTCCAATGTTCCTGTTAATATGGTTCTCCCATGTAAGCGTTCTACTAAATGTCATTCCAAGGTTTTTTGCGGTATCAACTATCTCAACGTCCGTCCCTAATAAGCGGATTTTAACATTCCTCAAGTCTACCCTTTTGTAAAACGCAAGACACTTGGTTTTTACAGGGTTCAAAGACAAACCATTGGAGGAGGCCCAGTTAGCTATATTAGACAGATCTTCATTAATTTTGGTGGCCGTATCAATGATGTGATCTGGGGGTCCACTAGTCCAGATCTGTACATCATCCGCGTACATATGTACTTGACACCACTTAAGACAGTTAGGCAGATCGTTAACATATAATGAAAAGAGTAGTGGACCCAGAACAGATCCCTGAGGAACCCCACGCCTAATTAGGAGTGAGTCGGAGAGAGTATTATTTGCAAATACTCTTTGATACCTGTTGGTGAGAAATGTTTCCACCAACTGAGCGGATGTGGAGTCGAAGTTAAATAACTTCTTAAGCTTAGTGGTTAGTAAAGCATGGTCAACTGTATCAAACGCTTTGGAATGGTCAAGCAACACAAGGAATGACATGTCATTATTGTCCAATTCGCCCCTAATGCTTTAGGTCACATCAATTAATGTGGTGGTGCACGATCTATTTTTCCGAAAGCCAGACTGAAAATCAACCAATAAAGAGTTGATGCGGACATAGTTACAAATTTGTGTTTTTATGATTTTTTCAAACACTTTAGACAGAAACGGAAGAATTGCTATTGGTCTAAGATCACCATTGGATTTCGGGATAGGTATAATTTTTGCTAATTTCCAGCAGTTCGGAAAAGTCGAACGCATGATTATGTCATTAAAAATCGATGTAATACACTTTAAAACAGTGGGGAGAACCAATTTGATGAATCTAGGATCAATATCATCTAGACCAATAGCATTCGACTTAGAGTCTATAATGCACTCAAGCACCTCAGCCTCACTCACGCAATCAAATTTAAGAGAGCTAAAACCAAATTCAGATTCCATCCCCAAATACAGAGAAACATCTGGGATACTCCCTGGTATGCTTACAAATTTTTCATTAATTGCGTTAACGTCCAGTTTAACGGGAGTTGAGGCAGTGTTCCTGTTGATACCAATTTCCCTGATCATGGACCATTTCTGCGCTGTGCTAGCAGCAGAAGCAAACTTGGATCCATAATACGCAATTTTCGCACGCCTGATAGCGTAAGAAACCTTTCTGCGTAGGTGCTTGAATGAATCATTATGTTCAGGTGCACGCGTACGCTTCCATGCGCTATAGGCCTCATCCCTGGCTAGCATTAGTCGCTGAATGTAGTTGCTGAACCAAGGACGTTTACGCGAATTTGCGGTGGAAATTATAATAATAAAAAAATAAAAACTATGTAGTCTTCTTCTTTTTTTTTTTTTTATACAATTTATAACTTTTCATCAATTGTTGGTTGGAATAATGTTTCGTCTTTCGTAACTCGCTTAGCATTCTTCGTCGATAATATGGGAAAAAGGAAAAAAACTTGCAAGCATCGCCAAAGATAGTCTTTACTTATGTGGTAACAACTTTGAACTTGAGTTACATTATAGAAATAGACAATAGTAGAAAGGATAAGAAGAAGAAGAGGAAGAAGAAGAGTTAGCAAAAGAATAACTCTTTAGTGAGTTGTGAATCCTTAGGCGTTGAATAGTTTATAAAATCCACCAATAAAATCCTGTAGAGAATAAGTTATTGAAGTTATTTTATTTCCCCATTGATATGTTGCAGACACGGCCAACAATTGATAACCAGGAAACATATTTTTTTTCTATTTTATAACAAGAAGAAGAGTAGGAAGGCTGATAAGGAAAGAAAAAAATTGTTTTTTTTTACTTTTTTTTTTTTATTACAATAAATTGAAATAAAGTCAAAGGAGTTGTCCGACAGATTGTACTTAAAAGCCACGAGAGATATATACGTGTCAGCAAAAAGAAACTAAAATTTTGTAATTTTCATATACTTTGAAAAACATATTGAGGATAAACCGAACTAATCGCTAAAAATTAATTTAAAAAAAATGCATATTTTCCGAAATATAAACTAAAACGCGAGTCATTAACATTTATTTATATAACTGCCTCCTTAAAGTCACGTACTTTTTCAACATCTAGGAGTACTAAGTAACACAAAATGTGTTTATTTTTGGTAAAAAGTAAATTCTGAATCGATTTAATAATTTTTGTCCGTCAGTCCGGTTTTAAAAAGAAGTTATATTTGCTTGAGACGAAATCTTTAATTTTTAATCACAACAGAGACCGAGAAACACTAAAAAGAATTACGTGACAGCAGAACTATTCAGACTCCCTAAGAACTTATTAAGAAAAAGAAGAATTTCAGCTGTTGTAAAAGTAAATGGTGGACCAAAAACCTTATTAATAAATATGTAAATATTGTGTGTATGTTGGTTGTTCATATTACTTTGTCCATCCTCTCTATATATCAAAAGATCTTTCATACCAACATCATGAGAAAATCGGAAAAAATTCTTTATAATTCCATGTTCATTATTAGTAGTTTACATGATTAATAATCGCGAGTATTGCAACCTTGTCTTTAAAGCAGTATCAAAGATCTTGAATTTGAAAAAAATTTTAGTTGATAATAATGCGTTGTTGTTGTTGCTGCTGCTGCTGCTCTCATTTAACAGTTTTTATCATACATTTCAAATTATTTCCCACCTAAATGAGACTTTTTCCTGAACTCGTTTTATTTCCAATTTAAAGTTTTGTTTTTCTTTACATTAGCAAAGAAGAGATTTTTCAAAATCAAACAATCAAACGTCACAAATATGTCTGTCTGTCTGTCTTTATTAAAAATTAAAAAAGGGCGGTTTAAATTTTCTTTTGACATTTTTTTTTACACTCGGATTAATTATGTCGATCGTTCGAAAAATGGGGCAAATTTTCACATAAAAGTTAAAGTCATGTGAAATTTAAACGATGCGTAAAGGTAAGCGAATTAGACACGCCCACAGTTTACACAAAAACTGAAATTTAAACTTTAATCAAATTCCAACTTTGAGGTGATATCAATAAAAAGCTTAAAATATTTAACATTTACGATTCTGGGTTTACAAGGGCAAAGTAATCAAAAGTTGTCTTAAGCTTAAAATAGTTTTCTACTGTTTTTTTTTTTTTTTAATTTTTTTTTATTTACATACTTGAGTGAGTAGCTTGCAATTTCGTTTTTACTTGACTTGAATTTTCATCATGTTCTTGCCTATGCGTGCATGTGTGTCGGTGTGTATGTAATATTTTGCCATTTTCTGGAAATGAAGCCTCCTCCTGCCTCTTATAATTTT
Source organism: Ornithomya fringillina (assembly GCA_963978525.1). NCBI lineage: Eukaryota > Metazoa > Arthropoda > Insecta > Diptera > Hippoboscidae > Ornithomya > Ornithomya fringillina. Next base: position 30,257,462 of record OZ021691.1, on the reverse strand, counting down.
GGTATCATAATATTTTCAATTGCAATTTTTTCTGTCATATTCTTTTTTTCGTCCCCATTATTGTTTCCATTTCACACATGGTTCGTTCATATGCATAAAATTTTGCACAATTTTGAATTGTTAGAAGGTGAATAATAATAATAAGAAAAAGACAAAGAAGAAGATGTATAGTAATGATGGTGATAGATCAAAACACCTCCATACAGAGAGAGAGAGAAAAATTACCATAGAATTGAAAAACATAAAAATATTGAAAACTGTGCACTAATTAAACCGGTTTTTTAGTTTATGAAACATTTTCATAACCTTTTTACCAAAAGTGAAATTTGTCATTCGCACACATACACACAAATATATAAAATATTAAAAATTTTATTCCCTTGCACCAACTCTCAGCAAATCACACAACTGTAAAATTTAATTCCAAGCTAAATATTAGATTAACGCTACATACATACCTGCTTACATACATGCATACATACATATACATAAAGATAGGTTTTTTTGTATATTTGATGTATGCACAGTTACACATGTGTGAAAAATGTAATAATTTTAGCTTAAAATATTAAAATTAACTTTAACTTTTTCTATAGGTGGGTGGATGTATGTGTGTAATGTGTGTGCAGGTTTTATTTTTGTTAAAAATTTTCTGTTGATGTTTTAGTTGACAAAAGCCAAACATAGAAAATATAAAATGCACACACACCCAAAACAAACAAACACACACGCACACACACAGAAATAAATTGAGTTAGATTTTAAAGGTAAAACCTTGTTATTGTTGAATTTCAAGTTAGTTTTGAATGAAATATTTCGTAAATAATAAAACGAACTTCTATAAATTTTATAAATATAATTCATTCAGGAAATTTATTAAATTTTTCTACATCCTACTTATTTATTACTTCATAAATATTAAACATATTTTATATAGCTTAGGGTGAAGTCAGGGATATCTTTCGTGGCATATTTACAATTAATTACCTTTTGTTTTAGCTCTAGACTTCAAATTCATTTAAATGGATTTTTGTCCATTATACATAAATTAAATTTTGTCTGACCACGCCCACTTTTACATCAAATCGTTGATGGTTTGTTTATTTTGTTTACCAAATACCTGAGATAACTGATAGATAAATTTTTTTAATCGTTAGTCTGTTAATCAGCTTTGCTTATTTTTTGAGCTCATCGACGGATAAGATAAAAAATATGGTTGATAGAAAATTTGTACTTCATAGCTAAAAATATTAATGAACCATTTTTCTTTATTGAGGGCGTGTCGGTTCTGCAACTTTGCCCATTTTTTTCCTTCATTGATGGATAAATTAATGATATATGGTGAAATTCAACTATAAACAGACCTCGGGACAGATTGACGACCACGACTACATCAATCCAGAATTGGTACACTTGTACAGAACATTACATATAAGGCAAAATTTTTCATTCAATCAACCAAAAAGGAAAAAATCATAGAAATTCTTCTCACAATTCTAAAATGAAATTAATTCTCTTTAGAAATCGTACCTAACCGGCACCTGATTTGCGCATATTAGAGGAATTGTGATTGGTATTGTTGTTGTTATTGTTATTATTATTATTATTTCAATCACGTGAAATTGTCATATCATATATCCCCACCACTTAACAGTCAATCGTCGTTAGTCATCGGGTATGTGTGATGGCGTTGGTGTTGGTGCTGGTGTTGGCTGTTATTGTTGGTTAAACATTTAGTTCGAAACGATATTTTCCCAGACATAAATGTGCCAATTATCCAGGAAAAGTTGCGTGCCTGCTGCTCTATATCGCTTTGCCAGATGGCGATAACACACGAACCCCATAACACCACATGAAACACAGCACGAGCAAAACGTAAGCAAGCAGGCTAGCAAGCAATCCAGTGCGGTAGAGTGCGCTTTATATTTACTTTTGCGGTAAATACTTAGTCTGTACTATTCATTTATGTATAAAAAAAAAATATATAAATAAATATAAAAATAAACGGCTTTTAAGCTCACACATAATATCGTATTTTTTATATTCAATGTTATGAGTGAATGGACACTTCAGTTATGAGAATGCCAGAACGGTAGTTTAATAAAAAAAATTTAAAAGGTTTTATAAGTAACTGAAAATGTCATACGGGTTGGGTTAAATAGAATTTAAAAATAAAATATTGTTAAATGCATCCGGAGTAAATATCAGATTAAATGAAACGATTACATGGAAAAATTACGACTAAATTAATATCAAAAAAGCCACAATTGAGAGATTAAAATTAAAATTAAACATCCTGGATAACGACTATGTGTGATCAAAAAAGTTTTTAAATCAAGAATAACGATTATTATGACCAAACAAGTTTCAATACCAAGAAAAATGATCAGCGAAAGAAAAAATTATTTCGATCAAGACCAAATTTAATTGAATATGACCTGCCCGAAAAAAATATATCTACAGGGGAGGCTAGCTAATTGAGACAAAATCTATATAAATAATCGCTATTCTTCATGAAAAATATTTTTTTTTTTCTATAACATTTTTTGATCAATTGATTTTTTCCCGTTATATACAAAATTGACATTTTTGATGTAAAATCTTTTGAGATCAAAAATGATTTTTATAAATGATCGAAATTTTTTCAATATTTCAATTGTTAAAGATATACATACATATTTATAATCATTTTTATGAAAAAGTTATGGATGATCGATATAAGTTTTTCGATCATATATAAATTTTTGCGTTAAATCAATCTTTATTACATGTATACCCACATAGAGACAATAGTTAATCTGAAATCTAAAAATGTTTCTGCATTACAGTCAAGAGTTATGATGATTTTATATAAAATCCTTTGATTTATGAATGTTTTCAGCTTTACTTTGGGTCTTTGATTCAGTGATGTAGTATTGAAAAATTTGAAAACAAAAACAAAAAAATTTATCAAAAGTCATGTACATGTATCATATGTGTATGTGTAAACTTTTGTGTTAGTTAAACAAATCACCACCTAACTAAAATGAGTGGCAGGCACGTGGCACGTTTGCTGGAAGCATTAATGTGCCAGCGTGCACTAGTATTGAGCTCGTTGGTATGAAGCCCATAAACTATTGTTATTCATGCTGATTTTGTTGTTGTATTTTATTATTATTCATTTCATTGTTTCATATATGAATGTGGGCACATACACTCTATGCTCGGTTATGACCAAGAGTGTCATAGATTTTCCAGAAAAAAAAAAAAAATATTTTGTTCAATTTCCCATTTTTTCAATTTTTTTTTTCGAGTTTTTTATTATGTTTTTGGCCACAATGTCAATGCAAATTGCCTAAACAAATATTTATTTCAATTCTTACAGTGTGGTGGTGTGGTGTTTATGCTTTATTTAAAAAAAAAAATAAAAAATAAAAACATTTTGTATGTGGCTTCTATATAACAGCACATATAAGCATTTCTTTTGTGCTCTGTGATATATAATAAAAATGATCAAAAAAAAAAAAAAAGATATTTTTCATAAAAAGGGGCATAAATCAAATACCCAAACAGGCGTATTGTTGGCCATTTCTAACAAATAATTTTGAAAAAAAATCGTCCATTGTGTTGGGTCTGTAACCAAACGCCTTGAACCAAGTATAAAATTTAAGAAATAATATAAAATTTATAAATAATAAAAAATTATAATATAAACTAAAGAAATAAATTTTTGTTTCTTCAACAATAACAATAACAACAAAGGCTAAGTGGTTCTTTTTTAATTTAAAATAATTATTAAATAAAACTTGTCCAATAACTTAAGTCTTTGTTATAATAAAAGTGTAACTAATAGAAAAGGAGTTGCTTGTATGTGTATGCTGTGTATGTGTGTGTGTGTGTGTTTGTTCCTTATAGCCTTAAGCGTTCTCTATGGAAAATGACACTTAAACTATTTCAGTTTTTTTTTTTTTTTTCAAATCTAAATTTATATTTTGTTTTATTTTGTTGTTGTTGTTCTTCTTACTTTTGGGGTACAGTTCAAACTTTAACAAAATGTTACCCTAGAGCTATTTAATATACCAAAGAGAAGAACATTATTTAGCTTAGTAGTTACGCAGTAGTAGTAGCAGTAGCATTTTATTGTAGTTTGTATACATGTGTGTGTAAGTGTTTGTTATACCCTACAATTAAAATAAAAGGCATACCAAGGTTATTAATTCGTTTGTAACATTTAAATATCATTCATATTCATTCTATTCAAATATTTATATAAAAATCTGAAATGATTTAGAAACGTCCGTCCGTTTGAATAACTATCAGATCTTAGGCTTGTGAATTTTAAAAATTTTATTATAATGATTTTTTTTTATAAATATTTCTAGTTCTTAAATTTTGGTTTCAATTTAGTTTGAGGGTAATTTGTTGTTGAAAACCACGCCCACAATCAAGAAAAATTTAGCATATTTAGCATAAAAATTAAGCCATGAAAAGAAAATTTGGTACAAAAATTTATAATTAGTTCAAAATATGACAAATATGGGCGTGGTTAGATAACACTTACGTCCAAGTTTTACAAAAAAAAAAAACATATTTAGAATACAAGCGCAATTGCAAAAGTCTATGTAATACATGCACTATTAGAGAACGTAATCAAGAATTTTAGCCACGCCCACTTTTGTTATATTAGTGAGAGAGATGTATTTCAGTTTTAGCCCAAGTTAAACTTTAATTTTCTACCTTGTCTTTTGATGTTTAAAAATACAGACGAGGTTGTATAACAGACACGCCCATTTTTTAATGATATAAATTAAAAACACTATTGACCAATTGTTAAGTTATGTGCCACGCCTACTTTTTATATATAGATGTGCATAGTATTTAAGATGTACTCTAAGTATGTGCAGAGTTTTTTGTGCTGGCTTAGTATAATATTTCTAGTTCATGTTCCTGCTGTTATTTTATATCTTGTATGCTTTCTTAGGAGCCGTGATTTATAGTTGAGAGTTGCTATTGCTGCTGCCACTGCTGCTGTATTTTAATTTGGGAAAATTTCCTATTATATATAAACAACATGTTCTCTACGCTTCCTCACTATCTCTCTCTCACTCTCCCTCTTTTATTTTGTATATATTTTTTTTTTTTTTGGTATATTTAAGTTTTCTTGTTACTTAGTGTTAAAGCAAGTATGCATGTGTGTGTGTGTGTGTGTGTGTGTGTGTGTGTAGCTGTGTTTATTTAGTTTCATTATTTTAAGCACAATTATCAGAGCAACGCTTTACCACAATGGTACTGTTGAGTATTAGTCATGGTACTCATGACGCTTTAATACCGCACAGCAATATTTTTTTGTAAAAAATAAACAGAAAAGAAAGGGAAAAAAAGAAACAATTCTCCCTTCCTAGTCGTGTTGCCATGTTGTCCCTCTAGGGTGTGTTGTGCGTTCTGTGTGTATTCTTGTCTTCTCCGGTGTTTAGAAGTTATATTAACTGTAACACCTTCTTTACTACAATATTCTTGTATAAATTCTTCTTCTTTTTAATGTTTAATTTCCTCTGTTTCTGTTCTTTGTGTCTTCCTTCTTTACAGGTTTTCATTAAACCACAAATTGTAAACTTTTCACTTTATAGCCACCACGATAACAACAACCAAACAACCAACCAACCAACCAACCAACCAACAGTAGAACTGGCAGCAATTGTTTAACTGTATATATGTTATGTATATAATATAATATAATATATATGTATAAGAAAATAGATTGTATATGGAAGACATCATTATCATCACTAACACTGACACCTGTGTTGTGTTAAAACATTCTTCTCGACACTTTAAGAAAAAAGAAGGAAAGGTTAAGAAATGTGTTAAGCCAAGGCCTGGTGCATAGTTGTAGAATGCACACCTGGGCTTACATTTATTTTTTGTGTACACCCTACACTCAGTTTGGTTATACTCTGATGCATTTTACTTTTTATACCCTACACAAGAACAGATTAAAATGGTTTTAATTAAAATAGGAACAATTTTTGTGGATGCTGTAAAAGAATTTAATAATGGACAGGTTTAGATAACAGCCACGCCTACTTTTTTTTTTTTTGTTTGATTCAGAAAATACACTCTTCCATTATGCACACATTTTTTTCCTCTTCTATTCATTTATATTCGAACAATATTTTCCTCTGCTCCTCTCTAACTGATTTTTTGTCTGTCTATCCTTTTCTTACATTTCAAGAGATCTTCTGTACTTTACAACTTTTAATGGCTTGATATTGTGGTATCTAGTACTAGGAATAGTGATATTGAAAATTCATCACAACTTAACTTGTAACACTTTTTTTTTTAAATTGTTTTGATTTTTTTCTCTCTATTTATTTAGTTTTTTTTGTCTTGCTTTTTTCTATTTTGTGTAAATTTATAACAAACGCAAAGTAATACGAACACGAAAGTTGTGTATTTTCTTTCGTTTTTAATTCAAAAACTTGTACAAAATGCACATTTAATGGAAATTTACTACTTTGGTGCATTGTAAAATGGATATAGAGTTACCAGCAGCAACCCAGCACACAACTGAAAAATTGGAGACTAACTTTTTAATGTTTTCTATTCTTTTTTCGCTTTTCATTTTTTATGAGAAATACCAACAACATTATTTTAGTGCCACCGGCCATTGGGTGTTAAGACTGTAAAATAAGAACAAGAGTGCAAGAAAGAAAGACAGTAAGAAAGTTTTCAAATTACGATTGTCTTGAGCTTGACCACACACACACACACGTACACATACACTTGGCACAATAATAAGAAAAAGAATATTTTTTTCAGAGATATCTCAGATTTCTCTTTCACTCTCAAGAAACTATTTCATACGTTTCTGCACTTTATATGAATTTAACTTTTTAATTGCCAAGCCAAAGTGTTGTGAAAGAACATGGAATGGAAAATAATAAAAAAGTTGACATATCACTAAGGAAACCTTTATACACGCACACACACATATATATATATATATATGCACATAATCATATAACAACAAACTAACAGAAAATTAGCAAGTGTTAAAATATAAACACAAGAACACATACACAGTCACATACAACAATAGGAAAAAGTACATGAAGTACTTCGTTGTTCCATCATCATCTTCTCATGTAAACTGTAGCTTAACAAAACAACAACAACAACAACAATAACAATAACAATCTTATACTTATGTTAAGAAAATTACTTGTTTGTTAAGAGTTTGTTACATACTCAAGCAGTAGAGTATATATCAGTGAGTAACTAATTTTATGTTTTGCTTAAAAACTCGAGTAACAAGTAAGACAAAAAAAAATAAAAAATAAAAAAGAAAAAAACAGTAATAACAACTTCACTGAAGTACTGTTACAATGAATGAAACTATATGAGTACCATTACCTACAATAACAAATAAGAGGTTTTATATTCAGCCAGGGAGCTGCAATATATTGAATTTTTATAATATTAAAACATTTTGGAACCATTCATGGCCTCTTTATGCACCTTCCATATGATGATAATGGTCTGACTTAGTTATGTCTGTCTGTAAACGGCCGGTATCTAGTGATTACTCTTCTTCATAGTACAAGTATTTAGTGTTTTTAGATATTCATGTGTAATGTACAAGATTATTTTATTTTAAATTATTTTATTGTAGGCGTGACTAGATTTCTTCTTCATACTTTTTCCATCAGATACAGTTCGTTATTCCGTTATTCCGTTTTTGTGTGCAGGTTATTATTAAAAATTTGTACGAAATTAAGGAAGTGTCACGCCCACAATTGACAAAAGTTTACTCATGAAATTCAAATGTGGTACATTTATTTAAAAAATGGGAGGGGTCATATAAAAATTACGCCTTAAAAAATTTCAATTTTTTGAGATTCTGATTTATTTGATGAATCTTAATAATTTACAATTACTGTATACTCGTACATCGATTTGTAAAAAGTGGGAGGAGTCATAAAAATTTATACGCTAACAATTTACAAGAAAATTTTTTATTTGTGCAGATTCTGAGTAGTTTTATGAAAAATGTTTACTTGTTATGTAATTACACTCCAAGAGGGCTTAATTAGATGCCTGCCATGCCCACTTTTAGATTGTATTTAAGATATAACCTAAACTTTTTCATATATTTCTCATATAAGATATATTTTTTGGGAATTTTATAACTTTCACTAAGATTTTTATCACCTTTGGGCGTGGCTGTTAAACAATTTTATCCATTTTAATAGGTTACCAAGAATATCTATAATAAATTTCGCCTAAATATCTAAATTTTTGCTACCATGAGCATTTTCAAAACAAACACCCACACACATGGACATTGTTAAATTTATTGAGATATTCATATTGATCAAGTATGTACTCAAGGAGTCTTTACGAAACCTCTCTTTTCCATTTTAGATTTATTATTCATTGTACTTGTACTTAAGTGTAACTATTAATATTTTATAAAAGGCAACAGAATGTATTTATGTGTGCATGTATGTATAAAATTATAAACATAAGTAAATAGTTGCTAAAGAAAAACTTTTCTGTCAAAATAATTTTCCAAAAATGTAAACATAACAACCGAAGCAATGTACTGTTTGGCGCGTCAGGGTAATTATACATATATGTAGAATAAATAAGTAAATGTGTGCGTGTGTGTGTATAACTGTATATACACCAGCACTCAAAATGATATATGATGCTGCTCCACTGCCACTACAGTGTATAATAGCATTACACACAAAATGTAAAGAAAAGAAAAGAAAATCTCACTGAATTGTTAAATGCTCTCTATTTGGCTTAACTTATATGATGATACACCGTGAGTATGAGAGAGAGAAGAGCCCGTTTCCTCATGGTAATATAAATAAAACAGCAGCCGAAAAAAGACGAAAAAACACAACACAGTACACACAACTATGTCAAGATTGTGTTGTTGTTGTTATTATTGTTGTTGCCTAACATATATATGAGCAATGTTGTGTTTTGTTGGTTTCTATATGTATGTACAATATTTAGCGTAGGTTGTGTAACCTAATGAATTGTCTTGCAATACCATCGCTCACTTTGTGTCATGAGTTTTTGTTTTTTGTTTTTTGTTTTTTTTTTTCTTTGCCCAATGTGTTGTTGTTTCACTCTATTGTACACAGTTACACCACAGCTCTCCCTCTTTCAATGTGAAATTCGACTTATTTAATTAAAAGTATTAACAAAGTTTTTATGTTACTTCAGGCTTACACATAAATACACACACACATATATACTGCTGTATGCATACATGTACCGATATAAGTTTATTTAGAAAGTCATATGCTTGTATGGCAGAAAGACAAGTTATAACAATTGTATCAATAATGAAATGAAAACTATGTATAATACTCGTACAAGGGGTAACAGTGTCTTCTATGGTATGACAAGTATGAAAAAAAAACAGTAATTGAAATGTAAAGAGCTTTTCTTATGATTGGACAAAAATCCTTAAAAAGCAACCAGAGATGTCTTTAGGTGGAAATTGTGTATGAGTTATTGTAAAAGAAATGTTGAATGAGTTATACAGCAAAAAATCATTCAATATAAGTTCATTTGGCCCTTCCCATACGTTATTAAATATTGTGAAAGGACAATTTTAAACTATTTAAAAAATATTGTCACCGACTGTTACTTTTGATTTTTTTTAAATATAAATTAACACTAAACTTAATCCACCACGCCCCTTAATTGAGGTGTAGTGTATAAATATATTGAAAAAAAAAAACTGAACAAACACTCTCCAGTAAGTTGTTGTATATATATGTAAAAATTTCTGCAAAGCCTTCGCAATTTTTTGGTATGTATGATATGTGTGCATTCCTTACACTGCCGAGAATGTATTCTCTGCATAATTTTTACATATTTCAATGTCATCTGAATGTAAAACTTTTTATGTTATTGTTTTGTTCTGGTTTGGTTTACGCTTCAATGAAATTGTTGCAGTTTCATTTGTATTTTAAATAATTGTGTACACACTCACTACATATTGACTTTTCTTTTACTGTACTGCTAACACGCACATTTACACATTATTTTGTTTTATGAGCTTGTAGGTTTATTAAGAAAGAAAACTCGGAAGGAATAAGAAGAAGAAGAAGAAGAAAAAAAGAATCTTTATATTCCTTATATTCTTCGTTTATATATTATAACATAGACAAAAATTCATAAACGCAGCGGTGTAGAAGACTATGAGAAAAATACATAATGTGGACGGATGGACAGAAAAACAAACCGAATTACAGAACTTTAAATAGTAGGCCAAATAGATGGTTAAAAAAATATATATAATGAAAGGCAGGTTGACAATAATTAAAGAAGATTTTTAGACAGTTAGGCAGTGATTGAGATGCAGGCTCCGACTGACACATTTGTGAGCAAATTAAAAAAACTGACAAAATTTAACTAAATCCTAAACATAACCAAACCCTCGAAAATATTTGAAACCAATGATGTTTTTTTTCATCCGGTATGTTAAGGTTTTTTTTTTTTGTAGGAATTACAACAAACCATGAAATTTATTTCATAAACACACAACACATGACATTACATACATCTGTACTGTGTATTATGGTCACGCCATACCCGAAATTATGTGAAAAATTTATAAAATCTATATATAGTGTAGTGTAGTAACCGAGAAACTTATTATTATAAGGATGCAAAGAACCTTCTCTCCCCCTCCATCCTTTCATTTAAATATGTATAAAAAATAAATTGAACCAATTCCGCACACAACACACCACAAATAACAAAAGGAAATGAACAATACACAGGAAGAAGAAGAACATTCCTTACAATTTATGATCATTGCCCTCAAAGGGTTGTGTGTCATAGTAAGAAAAGGAAAAAATTCCGAATTGAGTATTGTGCGAAGGTTTATGTGTGTTGTGTACTCGTACATATTTACATATACACGTATGCACATATATATTCAATAAATTACCGCACTCCTTAGCAAGGAAATGGAAATATATTTGGAACTTTATTTACATATATAATGAAAGAGCAACTTTTATCTTAAAAATAATGAAATTGTACCCTTCTTCTTCTTCTTCTTATATCTTAAATGGAATCATCTCGTTTATTTTATGTTTAAGGTTATGTTGTTGCGTCAATCTAAGCTATGGTTGCATTCGCGGATGTACAGACAAAAATATCATATTGCAGTTTTTATTAAATTAATTATTTTTGTATATCTTAAACTATTGATTTTATTCGATCTTTTTTAACAATTGTAAAAATTTTTGAAATTGTCCTTTTTTTTTTGAACCGGACCTTGATGATAAGGGAGGATTTTAAATATTCTACTTAGCAGTTTGTCTTTCTTATTTGTTGTTGTTATTATTATATAATTTTTTAAAATAGATTTATTATTGTTGTTATTGTTGCTACCGGGAATATTTATTTTAAAAATTTCAAAATATTTTTTTAATTCTTGTCTTCATATTATTATTGTAGGTGTTGTTGTTGTTGTTGTTGTTATAAAAATTTTAGTAATTCAAAGTAAAATTGATTGATTTGAAAATACTTTCAGAATGTCTTTTCAAAGAAAGTAATAAATGTGGATGTGGATGTGAATTGTATTCACATTTCATAATCTTCTTCTCTCTATATGAACTAATTGGAAATTAAAAACTCTTGGTAGAATCTCGCGTTCCCTCTTGTTGAAAATCAGTTATTCTTGTACAAATTATTCATTTGACTCCGTAGAAGGTAATATATGAAACAATATGCTTCAGGCCATACTATAACATTTTTACTTGTCTGTAATTACATATCGAGGTTTTTTGTGAAATCCAAAAAAAGAAAGAAAAAATGAAACGCAGAGTATACGCCAATATTTCTCATTAAACAAAAACAATGCTACATACTTACACATACACATATACGTATAATACATTTATACACCAGAGAGTATAAATTTATTTGATAGTACAAATGTTGGCCTATAATTTCCATATAAGAGCAATTTACAGCGTACGGTACGGTAGTCGTAAGTAGAGTAATCTCTCGGCCGCAATCAGTGCAACTGAAAAGCCACAAAACATATTACAACTTGTGTGACATATCATCAGATTGTGTTATTTATCAACAACAACAACAACAACAACAATATGAAGCAGCAGAAGCAAATTTAACAGCTACAACAATCGTAACTAGCGTTTGCACGCTGTTGTGTAAATAAACACAAATATAAAAAAACTGCAGACCTCCAGTAAAACATGTTATTATAAAACAAGGAAAAACAAAACTAAATTGAGGTTTTGGTAAAATCTTAAACATCCTTCACATGTATATAAAAAATATGGGCGTGTCAGGTTTTTTATTATAGTTTCTAATAGAGGATGTTTGTTAAGATGCTTTTTAAGCTAAATACGGTTTTTTATACATTATGGGCGTGGCGGTATTTTGGCTTTATGTTGTTGTGGGAAAAGCTAAAATATAAAAATTTACAACAAATATAAATTTTATAACTTATTTATGGAAACTGACAGATAAGTTTGCGTCAATTGTGTGTGGAACACATTTTAAGTTCATAACTCAATTTTTTGTTTTTTCCTTATTATTTGCTATCGTTTTCTGTCAACTTAAATCAAAAGTGTTTTTTTTATTATATCAAATTTTTCCAGCATTAGTGTTCCCACAGCAGATGCATGCACGGACATTTTTATTCACATTTGAAATCTGGTACCGGAGTATTTTATCATCAATGCCAACCAAATACCTCAACATGACAACAAAGGTGGCAAAAAGTATTTATACACATAAACATATATACAAAGGTCTGTATACCATGTACAGCATATGTCACTCGAATGAACCGCATTTTCCTTTGCTATACATCGCTTAAGTAGAAACACAAACGTTTTAAAAAATATACCCTTGCGTATATAAACATAGGCCTTGTAAATACAATATTTTTAATTATTTGCATCAAATTGATTTTTCCTTTTCATTATAAAACTACCACCCTGTAATTTGAATAAGAAATGAAAAAAGTTGATAAATGTGAAAGTCACCTCATCTCATATTCCCACAAACAAACGCTACATTTAGTAAACATTGAAAACTTTCTCCTTATTAAATAAAACCGTTATTGATTGAATTTGAAAAAAAAAAATGAAATCAAAATCAATTTACTGCTCTTCTCTCAGTTGCGTTACCATCAATTACAGTTAATTTATGCCCAACAAACCTTTCTGGTTAGCAATAGTTTTCAAAATCTAAAAAGTTTTTCATGTTTTTTGTTGTTATTGTTGTTTTTTGCATAAACTTTTAAAATAATTAGTGATTGGCAATCGAAGAACAAAAGGCACATCAACAACCATTAAAGCCAAAACAACAATAACAACGGCAACAACATTAACCACGAAAATACTTTTAAATTGAATTCAAAAAGTTTCGTAATGTTTGTTGTAGCCCACTAAAAATTACAAACACATTAGCTTTACGTTAAACTTAAGATGGTGTGAGTGAAAAATAGAGAGAGAGAGAGAGAAAGAGAGAGGTTATACTGTTTACAGCAGGTAGACACAATCCATGGCACTAAATTGTTACATTTCTGCAATAAATCATAATTCAAATAATATAAAGTGTAAACTTGTTTTTAAATAACTTCATTACATTGCAGCGGCGATACATAGGAGAGTGAGCGAAATGTCTTTCTTTTTAAAACACTCAAGTAAAGAAGTCCTTTGAAAGTCCTTTGATATTGTTTTGTAGTTGTAATAAAAGAAATAACTTTAAATTGTTTTATCCATTAAAAAAACATTAATTATTTAATAATTGAATTAAAGTACTTGCTAAGTACCCACATAGTTGCAAATTCACGACTCTTACTCTACCAGTGAAGACTTTCATTTTGTATGTAATAAAAAAACTACATAACTTACTCTACCTACCTGTTAAGAAATTTCATTTTCAGGTCTTTTATGCACAACAGTTTTCATGTAGATCATAATTGTTAAAAAAAAAATTGTAAAAATCCACGCCCACAAAAAATTATGTATAATTTATAGGGCACAAAAATTGAGCTGTAAAGTTGATTATTGGTAGAAATATTCATTTATCCGCATAATAAAAGTGGGCGTGGTTTGATACTGGAACGCCTACAACTAAAAAACAAAATTTTTTGACGCAGAATCTCACTTGTAAGTTGAATATATTTGCCCCGCCCACTGTTTTATGCGAAAAAACATTTAAACCCAAAAAATGAAGAAAAACTTTTCATTTTCATTTACCTATAATTTCATTCCATTTTGTGGTCTTGGTAAATATCCGCAGAGAGAAGAAGCGGGAGAGAGAGAGAGAGATAAAAGGAAACTTTACAGTTTTGATCAGTTAGTTTGGTTGTCCCATCTACTACTTGCGGTTTGGTGTTTGGTGACGATGATGTGGTGAAGCAATCAAATTCATTTGCATTTAACTGAAACATTTTTGTGTGCAGAGATGACGAAAGTGAAGTGGAAGTGGAGATGAGAGTGACACAAAATATTTCCTTTTATAGAAATTTTTCGGAAGCCCAACACACCAGTATTTACATATGTACGCAGAAGAGAATTATTTGACAACCGCTAGTTTGATGGCACAAAGTACACGAGAGAGGAGACGTGGAGGAGAATGTTGAAATATCCGTTTGACTTATACTTACACATCATCAAGTCAACTTCCATTAAACCAAGGTTTGTATGATTTTCAGAATTTTTCTCATTTTTTTTATGTTTTGTGTAAATTTGTTTAAATTAGAGATTTCCGTATTGATTGTGTGTGTGTGTGTGTGCGTGTGTGGCATATTGATAGGAGATTATTGAATTAACTTTAGCAGCCTCTCTCTCATTTCTTTCGCTTTTTGTCCTTCTCTCTCAAGCACCCAGGAGATTTTCTCTTTAGAGGAATACCAAAAATTTTTAAATATTTTATAAGTTTTAAGTATTTGTTGAAATTCGTAGCAATCGTTGCCGTTACTTTGGGAACTTATGTGGCAGAGTGCAGTTGTCGAGTTACTAATCCAACTTAATAAGTAAACTGAACAAATATTGTTTAAGTGTGTACATTATTTATTTCGTCTACTGCTTACAAATATTATTGACCCAACAGGAAGTCATAACTGCTGGTATTATGATATCAGTACTTTTCAACATTTCACATCATCATCATCATCATCAACGTTACAACATCATTACGATCATTTCTATGGATTTTAACATGTTCTCAAGATTATTAAATTTTCCATTCTTCTTCTTCACACTTGTAATGCCACCTAATGGTTCACCTTATTTGTATTAGTTCATTTACAAGTAATTGTTTCAATTGTTTATTTGAGGTTTTGATCTTCAAAATTGTAGATTGCAGGTATTTGTGATGTTATTATACAAAATGTTTACAACAACAACAACAATAACAATAACAAACACAATTGTTAAATGGCTTAAGGTTTGGTATGTATTTACACACACACACACATCTCCATTTCGATTTGTCAATTATTTTAAGTAAAAGCTTTACATAAATAATGAATAAGTTTAGAAGTTGATTTTCTAATCAATGAAATGGAATGGAATGAAAAGTTATTATTGATTTTGAAAGTCACTTCGTGAAGTACGATTGTAAGGAATTGATTATTTTTTAGCAAATTTAATCAAAAAATATTAAACACCGCGAATATTCGTCTGTGGAAGATTTAATTTAAAAAAATAGAGTCACATGGGAAAGGATCCGAAAAAATGGTTCGAGACGGTGTTATTTTTAAAGTGACCGACCTTGATTCAAAAGATATTAGTGTAAATTTTTTTAAAAAAATACTAAAAATAGTATCCTCTAGGACGGACTTTGTTGGTATAATTAAACACTTACCTAAACGAACGGATATCTCCAAATTGATTGCTAGAGATTTTCATATTGAATGTCTGTCCTTTACGGCAGGGTGTTGCAAATTAAATAATAAACTTGTTTAAAAAATGTTGCATGATGATAAAAGTTAATAAGCTTAAGTTCTGAAGCTACTCGTAAAATATTAATTTATTCAATAACATTAACTTGTACAATAAAATGTTGTTGATCCCTCATGAAATTTTAATCAATTATACCAAATTTCAATAATAACATATAATATTGTATAATCCCTTATAATTGTTATGTAGAGTCGAGAGCTTTCGTGCAACCACTGTTATGCACGCCTGCACAGGTGTTTTCCATTATTTAATAAAATTAATTAAATAATTCAATTTTAATACAAAACAAAACAATTGAAGACAAAAGAGTTAAGAGTGCAAAATTCTAACTCAAAGCACACTCAAATGAATTCACAATCGCATATCTATGCTTACAACACAGACACAAACAAGTGAAGTCAAGGGCTGGAGGGCGGGTGGGAGAGCAGAAGTAAACACAATTAAATGCCACTTAAAAACTAATACGATTAGCATTACTTAACAAGAGACATGCATATAAATGTATTGTTTGTTACACGCATACACACGCACACACAAACACTCGTGCCAGCCTTTAATAATATATTTGTCCTCTTTTATAGATATTTATGTGAGAGTGCATCTTATGTCGGGAAGTATATTTATATGTAATTAAATGTATGTGGGAAAGTGTGTGCGCTCTTCATTTTATTTTAGGCTTTTGTTTACCAAATACAAAAGCTCTCGTGTCATAGACACTATATACACACACATACGTATATAAGTGCCATTAACGATTTCCGCTTCAACACTTAATGACTTTGTACATATCATACTATCGACTATTCTATGAATTGTTGTTGTTATTATTGTTTATTTTAGACTCTCTGTACTTGTAATACACAAAACATTGTTTGAAGCATAGAATGATAGTTGAGGAAAACAAGTAAGAAAACTGAATGTCGCTTCGGCCAAATCTTAAATACCGTGCACATCTACATATAAACAGTGGGCTAAGTGGGCGTGGCAGGTACATTAATTAATATGCTCTCTAATAGTGTATGACTTACGTATTAGTTTGTTGGTGGATATTGTAAATTTTTTTTAAATAGTGGGCGTGTCTATTATTCAAAAACGCCCAATTTTGGTATATCGATAATGTGGCATAATGTACCAAATTCTAATATGTTTAATAAATTCCAACTTCATGGTTCAATTTTGGTGATTGTTGCAACATTAGTTTTGTCTAAAGTTAACCAGAGTTTCCTAAGTTGTCTTTTTGGATTGTTTTGCTTAATTTCGTTATTTTATGAATACCAATCCAATACCAATGTAGTAATCATAGAAAACATTTCATTTCTAGTCCTTGACTGTTTGCAATCGTAATTAATGGATTAACAATGAATGATAATTTGAATGTCATTGCAAGTGAGATTTAGCTGCAATACTATCCACAGACTACAAATTTGAATGGATTTTTATTTTATTTTATTAATTTTTCTCTTTTTGTACAATTTCTAAACAAATTGCTTAACTTTCCTTGAATTTAAACTTTCATTTTCATTTTCGTTTCATTTCATTCATTATACGACAGCGACTACATTTCGTATCAAAAAACAAGCTTTTGTTTTTTTTTTTTCAACTAACAATAATTTTTCAAAAAGTCAGCAAAGATGAAACTCATTAACTTAATAATTGACATCCGTTTCCTTTTCTCTTTCACGTTATTCCTCTGTCTCTCTTTCTCGCTCTATTACTGTGTCATAGCTGTTTTCCTTGCATGCCTTCCTTTAGCTCATTTGCAGCGGTTTCCTTAAAATTATCTCTTTTACGCTTTTACAATTATTTTGCTTCATTCACGTACGCCTGTATGTATGTATGTGTATGTATAACCTTCACATTTGTTGGTTTTGTGTGACTGCCTTTCATATAAATGCCGCGCAGATAAAAAGGATTTTCATTTTTATACGCCACGTTTTTATCCTATTATTTTTTGTCTCTTTATTGTATGTAATCATCTCGATGTTTTTTTTTTTACAGTTTCAAACGTTAAAAGTACGTGTCACGTCAATAGAAAACTTTAAGTAAAGACAAGTAAAGAAAAAAGTAAATGTAGTTTAAGACAAAGCTTAGGCACCCTTCATACCTATAAAGTGGGCATGGCAGGCGTAATAATGCATCCTCGTTATTATGTATACATTTATGTTTAATGAGGTAAATTATGGGTGTGTCCGATCAAGCCTACTATTTTTAAGAAAATTTTAATTTTATGGTTAATGTTTTTTCGTTGAAAATAATACACTTTAATTGATTGTGGGCGTGGCCTTTGACCAATTTTGACCAGCCATCTTTAAAATTTTTTAGTTCAATATCTCTAAATATATCAGCATATAATTCTCCACACATACGAACACAGAAATTATAATTAAAAAGTATATAAGGCAACCTGTACGACGACACATACATATAGAAAACTAATTATTTTACATTAAAATTAAATAATGATACGAAAAAAAAAACAAGAAATACCACACAGACCGCCACACGTTACCATGACTACTATTGCTTTCTTCTCTCTTTACCTCTCTCCCTCCCTCGTGTCATCCTATTATCATATTTATATAAAAATGTTTTCCCCTTACTAAGTGTATCACACACATAAACGGCAAACGTGGCGTAATTTGCATAAAGTGTTCTTCGTCTGCTTCTTTACATTATGTCCCTCTTTCTCTCTCTCAATATATATTTCTTTATGATGAGGTGATTTTCTTTTAATAAGCGAAGCAGAGTACACAAAAGAAAAAGAAATTGATAAATCATTTTCTTCATATTTCTTGTGCTTGTAAAAAACTTTAAGAATATATTTTCACTTATTCTAATTATGTCTGCATGTACAACTACGAATAGGAACAAAGCAAAGAAGAAGGGAAGTTAAAAGGAATTAATTTTTTTTGTATAATTTTTTTTTTTTTTTTCTTGGGTAAGAATCACTTTTTGAAGCTTATGATGGAAATTATGAAAATTGTTTTCAAAGTACTTGTTAAAGTATAGCTTTTCTAAAGAGAAATGAAAGAAAGAGAGAGAGAAAGGGATAAATATGCATAAATGGTATTAAATTATGGAAAATTTTTTTTTATTAAAATATTGAATATTTTACAATTTTTTTTTTATATAAATTCTTTTAAATAAGAAATAACGTAATAAATAAACGCGTACGTGTGTCCATCTTTTTAGCTATTTCACGTTTGATTTCTTTTTGAAAAGTTGACTTGGGCCACTACCTATATCAGCCTCCCTTTTTAAAATATATTAAAGAAAGGATTAAGAGGTCATTTGAACTGTCATTGCAGTTGTATAAAATGAAACTTTTTTTATTCTGGCAGTTCATATGATTTTTATCTTAAGATTGTGTGGATGTGTGTAACTCTTAAACAGCAAATGCCACACTCACCATACCGATTGAATCAGAAGTAAAATCTGCATTCATGTAACCATGTCTATCCGTCTGTCTATACTTGTACATATGTGCTTAAGGTTCATATCGTATTTTTGGAGATATTTTGATGAAATTTGATACAAGAACATGTCCCAGCTTAGAAAAGAATTCTATTAAAAATGGACTGAATCGGACCATTTTTGGAATCCCTCCCCATATAACCTTATTTCACAAAGAAACTTACTGACCTAATTAAACAAATTGCAGTATAATCTAAGGCGCTTAATGGTGCAGAATCTTAAATGGTCGAACTTCACCGACTATAACATATTAATTTTTTTAAATTTTTTTCATATTATTTCTCATATTCATTCGTATCATCATATCCAGTCACTCATTTGTAGTCTATAAATAATTAAAAAGGCAGTAAGATGCTGCTGTTGTCGAAAGAAAGAAGAAGATAAAAAGCTGACACCACCAGGACGATTCTTCTGTTAGTGTGTTTTTTTTTAACAAAACCATAGACTGTGATACATGTGACATTTTGTGGCATTTATGATTCAATGAGAGAGAGAGAGAGAGAGAGAGAGAGAGAGAGGTAGAAACAGTCAGATCAAGAGTTGACTTACATATCGATTGATATATTTTTTTTTATAGGTACATATTAATTATTACACCTATATAGAATTATTGCAACAACAATAATTTTTATAAGTTGTTGCTTATAAAATTCATAAGCTGCACTTGTGGTATAATATCATGTTCCATCCATACCATACAGTACTGTTGTATGGTTGAGTAAACAAATAATTTGCATATTGTCTTTACACCGTCCTGGCCCCGTTTACTCTTCGATTGTATGTGACATATATGTGTGTATGCATGTATGGTTGATGCGTAAGTGAATTTTATGGAATATCTACATAAATCCTCCTACTGCAACCTTTCGTATACAGAAAAATTGTTCAAGCATAAATTATATACACACACTAACACACATATACAAATCTATCCATAAAATGCATTTGTTATTCGTATGGACATAATAATAACAAGAATAATAATAATAATAATAATAGTAACAACAACAACAACAATACAATATGGTACTTTAATAAACGCATATATACATATAATGTATATACCAGTGAGAGGTTAGTTATTACGCATCGTTAAATTTTATGTTCACTTGTGTGTGTATAATCTGTTCATCTGTGTTGCTGCTTGATTCATAAAAAAACAACAACAGAAAAATATGTATAATATAAATACTATTGCATAAAAAAATTAGTAAAAACAATAGAGAGTGTAGCTTATAAAACAAAACATTTAATACCCTACACACCACTTAGTTAGGAGAGTAGAAGTACAAGGTATAAAATATAATTTCTTAAAATTAAATTGTTAATAATGTTATTAAATGTAAAATTAATTGAAAAAGAACTTTTCCTGCACAGACAGACAGATGGACATGTTTGTATTGATGCATAATTTGATGCTGAATCTATCTATCGGTATAATAAGAAGTAAATTAATCTTTGAACGTTTCGCGAATTCTTTTCTTCTTAGATCCGAAGGCTATTTCTTCCAACAAGACCAATTTTTATACATTTCCAATAAGATGGGTTTATCAATCCATATATAACACCCAGAAGAAGGCTTCAGCGAATATACAAAGTTTATATATTCTTAATCAGCATTAAGAACTGAGTTCATCTAGACATATATGTAAATGTTAAGATATTTATCAGATCGCTATCTAGAATGGCCAATGTTGGTCAAGAGCCACGCAAACAATTGACAAAACTTATTCACTTAGAAAAATTGAGCTATGAAGTTGGAATTTAATAAACATATAGACATGCCCACAATTTACAAAAATTATTTCACACATTGTAAAATTTCACTTGCAAGCTGTTACGTAATACACACACTATTACAGGGCGGAATCATCTACCCACCACGCCCCCTATTTCCAAGAAGATATTTAAGATTTCATAATATCAACAAATTCATCATTACCTGCAGAAAAAGCATTATTATTGATTTCTTCAGTTCAATTAATTGATTATGTTCTGTGATGTAATTTTTTTTTTTTTTTTGTTAAATAACCAGCCGTCATATTATGACATTTTATGTATATTTTTCATGTTTGTTTCAATTTTTGACATTTGAAAGTTATGGAAGAATTTATGGTTTAGAAAAATTCATGAGGCATACAATTGAACAATAACAACACCAATTAAAATAATAACAACAACAACAATAATAGCTTTAACAATAGTGAAGGTAACACGGTTTATATGATAGTTAACGAGTAAGGAAATAAATCTGGCTAAAGTCAAACCTAAAATGCTCTACACATTTAGGTAACAAAAAAATGGGCATGGCAGAGATCTAACTAATAGCGCTTTTCAATAGTTTATATGATAATTGTGTCATCGTTTATGTCGCATGATACTTAAGAAAGCTTAAAATTTTTGTATGCTAGTCTGGCCCAAAATGGGTCTGAGTCAAAATCGAGGGAAATGGCAAATTTTGTAGTTTCACTTATTTTGACTGATTGACTTTTTCTATGGGCGTGGCTCTCAGTTTTAAATTTCTTCCAAAAATGTTTAAATATTTTTAAATTCGATTCAAATCTATACAGGGTGAAAAAAAAGATGGAAAACTAGAAAGTTTTTATTTTAGGAGGAAATTTTTCAAGAAAAAAAATTTATAGACAGTAGTTGTTGGATTAAAAGAGGAAAGGTCATCCACCATCTTTTAACACGACAATTTTAACATTTGACGTTTCTTCTAAAAATGTCGACCTATAGTGTAACAAGAATTCTTCCATATAATGTCCTCAACTTGGGGCGTCTCTGAGGCCTCATTTTTGTTTAGTTTCAATCGTTTCGTTTCGTACACTTAACACACCCTTCTTCTCTTGTGAAACATATTTTTCTATCATAAATTATAAATAAATTTTTATGCATAAATATGACAATTAAAAAAACAACAACAATAACAAAATTAAAACAATTCATATAAAAATATTTTGAAGAAAGATTTACGATTTTCTATAAACATGTAAAACACATGCAAATACATGCATACATACGTATATCATACGTATATAAAAATGGTGGTTGGCAGCATCCAATCGAATCCAATCCACTACTGGTTTTGGCTGTTACAAAACTGTATTGATTTGCATATAAAGTGGCATTCATTTGTCGAAAAATATCAATTAGAGACCAAAACAAAAAAAAAAAAAAACATTTATATATAAACTTGAACTAAATTTGTATACATGTACAAACACGCCTGGCATTTAATTTGTTGTTCATTCGCCATTTTTTATTTATTCATATTTTTCATTATTTCATTTTTACTACTTTAACATATGAAGCGGCAATATTTTCACATGCACCATATAAATTATGAATCTCCATAAAAATTGTGTTTTAATTAAATTGGGAATATAACGCGGTTGTGTGTATGTGTGTATGGTGCTCTAGGTTTGTTTATAAGTAATAACTCAGGGCGAGGACATTTACATATAGTTGTGATTGAAATTTACCAACATTTTCATATTCACTAAAATTCAGTAAAACAAGGGAAGAGATGGACCGTTTAATACCCCACAGGACTCAGTGCATGCAAGGCGTTGCCATACAAGTCACTTTGTTTTATTAAATTCGTTATATGGAAAAATGGTATGATCGGGTTCAAATTTTTTACAGCCAATTATTAGATGCGCTAATTATTAATCGCCAAATTTTGTTTAAGAATGTTAAGAATTGCGATTTTTTGCCATATAAAGACTTATTTCCTATTAGAATGTTACAGGAAAAGGAGTTCTTAGGTCTAATATACGTCCTTGTACTAAACTTTATTGAAATATCTCAAATAATGCAATCAATAAGTTGTGATTAAACGATAGATAATAGACGGACGGACAGACTAACGTGGTTAAATCGATTCAAGAAGTGATTGAAATCGTTATCATTGAAGATGGGTGTGGGTTGCCGTTTAGCAGTTGCTAACAATTGAAAGAAACCTAATTTATCTTTTGCCACAAAATGTTGAATTCTTAAAGAATACAATTTAAAAAGAGAAAAAAAAAGGGCAGAAGACAAAGAAGAAGAAGAAGAAAACACAAAACGCAACATGAATGGAAGAGGTAGTCAAGGTAAACACCTTCAATTTTCTAGAGTACAAATTGTCAGACATTACAACTGATACGAATCGTAATTGCAAATAGCTGCCATCAAACACTGACTGCCATGAAACTAGCAGCAGCACCAAGAAGAGCAGGCAACAAATTTCCACTTCAACGGTTACTGATTTGTACAATACGTAAAACGGTTTATATATACATATATATATTATGCATTTATATTATATCTACCCACCTACGTGTAAGTGCTTTTGCTGATTTGTGATGGTGTCGCTTTAGAAAAGGAAATTGAAACATCAATAAAATGCACAGAACATATATTTATGCTATACAAACATATCCGTGGCCGTATAAATATACATATCAATGTATTCTATATATGTATCTATAGTAGAGTAAGACAAGTGCATGTTAAATGCTTGCTAGCATATATTTGCATTTATTTGCATTTGTAATATATTTTAAATCTTTATTAAAGATAGTTTTCCGTCCTTCTCTCTCTCTCTCTCTCTCTCTCTCTTTCTGTCATTATCGCTTATATATAAAATTTTATTTGAGAAATATAACAACAACAGCAACAATCAACATCAACGAAATTAATATACAATTTAATTGTCAGTCAGTCCGTCATTCAGTCAGTCAGTCCGACAATTCCCATAATTAAGATGAGAATTTAATTTACAGTCCATATAACATATAATTGCTATAAAAAGTACAGTTCCACTCTGTATGCACACTTTTGCACTACAGGTTGATTAAAAATATGTACCATACAAATACACATACGCATTCATAGTATGTACATATGTGTATATATGGGCATTACATTAAATATAAATTAATATAATAACTGGGCGGAAACGCTGTAAGGTTATGAGTGAGTGTAAGTATGTAAAAATGGTGTAAACAGTTTATTACACTTACATACACACTAACATTACTAGTCATGCTGGTATATATACATACACTCATTCAATATAAAACGTGTACGATCTACTTCGAGGTCTCTGTACCGAATGATTATAATTATTTACGCTCACAAGACTTTTACTTATATTTAATATAATAAATTGCGTTTGTATGTGTAAGTGTAAAATGAAAATGAACATTTTCTTATAATACATTATGTAGGGAATGCAGGTGTGTATTAATTATTGTTATTGTTGTTGTTGTTGGTAGTCTTTCACATTAATTTATATTAACCAACGATTCATATTTTTTAAGCTACATCAAAAAAAAAAAAAAAAGAAAAAAACTTTGCACAAAACGTAATTAAATTTTCATTTTAAACAATTAAAAAAACAAAATTTGGTTTAAAACGAATTTTTTCTGCGCTACACAATTATATGTAAAGACAGACTTATAAACTTTGTGGGCGTGATTATTTTTTAAGTTATAATAATCGTAAAAATGGCTACATTAGAAGGACTAGAATAGAAAACTTAAAAGTTTTGCTTTGGAGGAGTTTTTTTTTGGGGGCGTGGCTGATAATAATAAATGCCACTAAAAAGTAAGACGAAAAGCAAAAATTTGAGAAAATAGCTCCTTATTCACTCAAATTTGTTTCAAATTGTGGGCGTGGCTAAAAATATTAAAACTAAAAGCGGCTTAAGACAAGAAATTTATTTGAAAAAAAGGAAGAAAAAACCCATTTTATCTATATTCAATGCCATCCTACACCTCCTTCCAAGCACGAAATCATTAAAATATCTTAATTATTGCCACCAGGTGAAAAACTATATAAACTAATTTAATTACATTCTATTTACTTCTCATGTTCTGACACTCTATTAAATGATATACGAAATTGATTACAGTGTTATTAGCTTTAGTCATATACTCGTATATGTATATATTTTACATACATTACGTTCTATGCAAATAATATGACATCTGTACCAAACCAATACCATTACATTATTATGTATAATCTACAGCAATAAAATGTCATGAAAATTAATACCTGAATAGTTAACAGGAAATAACAATAAAAAATAGGAAGAAGCTGTAAACCAACTTGACAGGTATTTAACGTGAGGGTAGGTAACACAATCATAAAAACCAAGGTATCTGTTTATTTCACAAGCACAACTGATAATATCCTTCTTTCACTTTCTTAGTGATTCTCTATAACATTATTTTTTTTTGTTTTGTTTTGTTTTGTTTGTTTATTTTTATGAGGTTTTCATTATTTCCCATTGGAAATCGGAGATTTTTTTCTTTTGTATGTAAATCACAATTTTAATTTAAAATACTTTCAAGGATGAGAAAAATTGATAAGAGACGACTATAATGGACTTGTGTCTTCTCGAATAGAGTTCTTTAAGGAGCTTCCTCTAATAAAGTTAAACTTGTTGTCAATTGCATAACAACGAGAATAAATTTATTTTTAAAGTGAGGTGAGTTAAATTTTGGAAAATAGCATTTTATATATTTTTAGTTACGGATTTATGACACTTTTAAAATAATCCATTCAAATAAAAGTTTGCATTATATACTAATTAACAAGATGTTAAAAGTAAATATAAGTAGGGTATTAAATAGTCGGTTTTGATTCGCTCTCTTTAAAACACTTATTTGCTAGTGTATAACTTTACTGCTACAGTATGAAGATATTTATTATTACACTCTTATACCCTAAGACTCTCTTGTAATGTAATCTAGAGGAAGAGAGAAAGAGTTAGAGTGTGTATTTGTTGTCTCAACTACGAAGGATATCCATAAATAAAAATTCCTTTAGGTTGAGCCATGTTTTATATATACATATATTATTATTGTATTGTATTACATTGTATATCTCTTCGGCATTAGTTTCCTGTTTAGTTTTGCTGTTGTTAATGTTGCAACCATTGCCAACATTATTAACCTATACAGTCTATAAGGAATGTCCTGCATAAAGATTTTTACTTAAAGAATATTTGTAATCTAAAGGAGAAGCAGATGAACAAGGCAAGACAAGGCCGCATAGAAGGAATAAAATTTGATATAAAAACATGCTGGCAGACGCCTTGGGAGACAAACTTAAACTTAAAGCAACCTAGACTATGTGTTTAGCATTATTATGACTTGACTCTAGAAGTGTGTGTGTAAGAAGACAGACACACGGTAGACCAAGCGAGCACATAAATTATATGAAGAATGCCTTGAAGAGATACAAGAAAGCTGGCAGTAAAGGAGATTGGTGGGCTGGCTGTTGGCATTAAGCAGATGAAATTCCTTTCAAGTAAGCAGGCAGGAAGGCGGGCACGCAGGCAGCAAAACTTCTAATATTATTTAGAAGAAGAAGAAGAAACCAAAAGATCTCTTAAGGGATTAGAGGACAGGACTCAGATTTTATTCACTTTTTATTAACAACAACTGAAGCTTGAAGATTGCAAAGGACCGCAATAACATACGTATATTCCTCTCCTTTTTTCATTTCACCCATCAACATTCATCGATACCTCTAATAAATCTATAAAGCAATCTTTTTTTCCAATTTTTGTTTTCGTTTTTTTTAACGAAAAAAGTCTTTTTCAAAAATTGAATTACCTGGACGTACGTACACAACTCGTATGCCTTTACGTACCATATGTAAGTATGTTTGAAAAGAATGGGAAAAAAATAGAAAAACCTGTTCTATGGCAGGATTGTAAATAAAATTGAGTAGCTGCCACTAACACAATCATCATCATCAGAGGAGGAGAAGGAAGAGGAAGAAGAAGAAGAAATATCGTCATCAGCATCACCGCCACCATCACACCAACAACAACAATCATTAGATTCGCACCATTAACAGTGATGATGTCATAATAAAAAGTGCTGTTGTCGATGATTTTGTTGTTGCTGTTGTTTCTGCTTTTATTTTTTTTTAGAGTAGAAAGGCAGAAATATCGTTAAGGAAAAATATATATATTCTGCTTTTTTTCTATTACTTTTTTTTTTTGGTACGCGCCTTCATTTAATGACAGCTAATGGTTTGTTACCAGTCCTGTTTCCTGCCGTTAGCCTTGAATGGTTTAAGGGTTTTTTTATTCTATTACTCACGTATACACACACACACATGCACATATACAAAACGTAGTAGCAGCCAATTTTCTATGATTACATTATGGCTGACAATGACATGACATACAATCCTTACTTTTTCCTTTTTTTTTTGGGTACCCTTTTTTATTATCCCGAGAGAGCAAGGGAGGCAATGAGAGCTGAGAGCTGGAGATGCAGAGTAGTTGTCATTTAATGCCATAAACATAAAAATAAAATCATAAACATTTTTTAAGGGATTTATTTTTTTTTTTTTTTATAAAATCGATTTTAACAATATCTCGTTTTTAAAGGTGTACAGTGAACAATAAAGAGAAAAGAAATGGAAATCAGCTGAAACTCGAATTATTGAATTTCTTACATCACTTAACGGTTATATTGACTGGAAAGCTATAAAGTTTATTCGGTTAACGTTTGGAGCGCAAACTTATTCAAGCCAGAAAATGGAACAAGAAACTTTATATGGTTGTGTGTAGAGCGTGAAAAAAAATTATTGATATAATTGCGAGACCGGTATTTGTTGCCGTCATGCTCATTATTATTATTATTGTATTTGTTGTAATTATAAAACGAATAATTTTTTTTTTTGGACATTATTGTTTTTATTATTGTAAGATGTTGTTGTTGTATTTACCATTGAGTACCTTTTTTGTTGTTGTGTTATGTATATATACAATTTTTATATTGTTGTTGTTGTTGTTGTTTCATTTTCTTCAAATTCTTCCCCTTTTCTACACCGTTTATTTTGCTGGAGCATGTAATAAAAAAAAAAAAAATTGCTTCTTCTTGCTCCACTATCAGCTAATTAGAGCATAAGAGTTGTATTTAAATTTCATTTACTCTCCTGTTGCCTATTCTTTGTTTTCTTTTTCTTTATACAAATATATATAAAAACTCACACACAAACACACATACGTCTATATAGGTTTACTCTTCGTTTAGTTACTTTATTTCCTTGTATGTGTATGTGTTGTATTTTTTGCCACCAACAATTACAGTTAAAGGTAAATTATTACAACGAAATCCATTAAGAACATTTTAAATATTATTTGCCAGAGTGAACCATAGAGAGTAAGATAGAGAGAGAGAGAGAGAGAGAGGGGGGAGAGTAAGAGATGAAGGAAATAAAAAAAAAGAAGGAAAACCCTCCATTACTGGGGTAAATTATAGTAATTTTCTGTTACCACTGGCTTTTCATTGCATTCATACACATTTATATTTTATGTGCATGCATGTGTTGGTATGTGTCTGTGTGTGTGTGTGTGTGTGTGTGAGTATGTATTAAAGTAATAATTTGTGGAGTTTATATGAGAGACGATAACGTGTATCCACCATTTTGAGGTTACATTTTACTTCCATCTTTCTCTCTCTCTCTCTCTCTCTCTCTTTCTATTTTGTCATTCTTTCTCTCTTTGATTAAGCTGAAAGGTTTAAAATTGCACAAAACGATTTTCTTTAATGAACTTATTTGCCAAGCAATTAATACTTACATTTTAATATTTCCAGTGAGAAAAAATATTTTAAATAATGTATTTGAATATGTATGTGTATGTATATTTATGCATAACACTTAATAAGTTTCATAAGTTCAGAACTTTACGATTATATATAAAGTACAAAGAGTGTACAATTTTATAAGCTTTTATTGAAAACTAAAGCCTTAAATTAAATAAAATAACAAAAATATTCAATACAGCCACCGACCAGACGTTGATGCAAACATTTATTTTGATTTCTTAATTATGAATCTTGAATGCAATTTCCCACATAACTTCGGTTCTATTCACAATATAAAGTTTTCACAATTTTAGCAAATTCAAAATGGCGGCTGCTTTAAAATTTGTTATTAACTACCTCTTGCTTTTCTCTATGATATGGGTGTCGAAGGCAAGGTTTTGAAAAAGAAAATGCCCTGATCTACAGGTGCAGTTTACTAAATCCAATATGGCGGACGTTCAAAGGTACCAAATCACAATGTAACCAATATGGGCATCAAAAGAAAGGTTGTGTCAAATAGAATGTCATAGAGTAAGTGACATTTTATCAAATTCAATATGGCGGACGTTCTAAAGTATTATATGAAAAACTCATTAATATGGGCATCAAATGAAAGATCTTCACAAGTATAATGTAATAAGCGGTTTAATAAATCCCAAATAAAAGCCGCTGCGAAATAATGGAATACTATTATCTTTACATTGTATATGAAATGCCCATCAAATGAAAATTGATGATGAGTTGACTATTATGTGTTGTCCAATATAGAAATATTTTGATCGACTATAACATTTTCAGTTGTTTTCATTAAATTATTTTGCCAAAAGGTCGAAATTTTGTTTTTATTTTAATTAAACACTTTTAATAAAATACAAGTGAGTACATGTTAGGGTCAGTACGCACATACATTAGTGATTCATTTGTAGAATTATGTATATAAAAACATCTTTATATATTATAGTACATAAAACTTTTACATAAAGAGTCTCTTATTTAAAATAATTCTATGCCAAGATAGAAAAACAAAACAAAAAAAAAAAAAAATTACTTTAAAATGCTTATGTCTAAAGCACATTAATCAAATGCAAATGAAGAGAAGAGCACGAGATAGAGAGAGAAAAAAAGACAAAAGGCAGCAACAGTAGTTGTGATGGTAGTAGTTGGTGTAGTTAAAGAACTAACTTAGCCATGCACAATAGTCAAACATAGAAACAAACACAAACGTGTAGACGAACAGAGAAATTGAACAAATAAGCTTGAACATGCATACATACATATGCGTACATTTAAATGCTTTTTATACAACAGAAATGAGAGAAAAAGTAAATAAAATAAAATAAACTCCAAAATGTTGTTAATTTACAGCAAGACAGAATAACTGCCAATATTATACATATATATATATATAATACACAAACACATGTACATTTGTACACATGTACAGACCAACAATTATAAAGCATTCTTATATACAAATAAAAGAGAGAAAGCACCCAAATATTTTCCAACTAAATTGTACTGTAAGAACATCTACATACTTAAAAAAAAATATATATTCATTTAAACGGTAATTTAAATAAAAAAGGCCTTCAATTAAAGGAAAAATTCAAAACTACTTGTACATGACGTAAGTCTAATGGAATGCATGAGTACATGTTATAACTAATAAAAGCTTGCACTTAAAACATACTTTAACTTTGTATTTAGAGTCCTCTTAATTTATATGTAGTTGAATTTATAATTATTTTTAATCATTTCATTCCCAAGTATTGTAATTATTAAAAATTTTATATACAGTATAGGAGCTCTGTATTCCACTTGTAAAGCTCTGTTAATTTGACACTCATATTACTGAAAAGTAAAGATATGACATTTCAGGCAGCCGCCATATTGAATTAGTTAAGATGCCACCTCTCCCTCGACATTCTACTCGTCAGTCTCTTTCATTTGACATCCATATTATATAAATTGAAAGAAATCGATAATCCGCCATTTTGGGACGGATGTCAATTTGACTTATTCTATATGTATTCTATCCTTCCAACCCTTTCAATTGATACCCAAACTGGATAGATTAAGAAAAATAATAATATTTTTGAGTGGCCGCCATGTTGGACCTATTAAAATATCACTTAAAGTATTCTACACGTCAAGCCTTTTCATTTGATACCCATATCATGTACGAAGAAATTGAAAAAAAATATATTCTTCTGGCACAGCCGCCATTTTATAAAGTATTCCAATTTTGAGTATATATACTAGATATACTACCAAACAGTTTAAACCTTACTTAGAAAAAATTTACTTACAGTAAAGGACAGAATGAAAGGAAGTTAAGAGAGAAAAAACGAACGAAGTAACCTGTTTTTTTTATACATATTTGTACTTATAAAGCTTACATAATAGATTTGATTGGTGTACGTGCTATACTTTATAAAGTGTAAAATGATGAAATTTTCTCTTTTGCTCCATTTCTTGCTTTTGTTCATGGTTGTAAAAGCCACATAAACCAAAAGTAACTGCCACACAACACAAAATAGCACTGATTGCTTTCAAAAACAATTTTCAACCAGAGAGAGAGAGAGAGAGATATGGAGAGGGAAAGAAAGAAATATAATAAGAAAGTGAAAAAAATTATAACATTTCTACTTTTAACAGCATCAACACCAACAGCAACAGCAACAGCGACAGCCAACAACGCATTCACCATATTTACCACCGAGTTCACGTTCACTCGCTGCAAAGCAATGCCAAAAACCAAAACTGAACCTATGTGTATATGAATGAATAAAAAAAAAACCAACAACAAAAAGAAACACATTACAGCGTTACAGAGAAATACAATAAACACAATGTATTGTTACACAACAAACAACAACAACAAGCAACAACACTAAGAGAGATGCGGCAAAGCAGGCAGCAGTAATAATATAATACAAAGTTTATACAATATTAGTGTTTGTTGGTGGAGTGTGTGTGTGTGTGTGTGTGTGTGTCATACACTCTTATAACGCAAGTAAATTATTTCATTTAGCCAAGCATACGCGTTCAACAAACATAATGCTGTAATGGGTACAATACAACTAATACACATACAACAACAACAAAAACAATATACAGCCATCTAATGCATTATTGGCTTACAGGGATGGAAAGAGGGAGAAAAAAAACACTAAAAATTGCAATCAAACAAAAGAATAATAGAAAAATCAGCAAAAAATTTATACGTGGTTAGAATTGCAATATTTTTTTTTTTTTCCTCTACAAATCGAACATTAAGAACATTGCTTGGTGGAGAGAAAGCTTCTAAACGTTTCACATTTATCAACCTCATAACTGGCCGATTATAGATTATGTAGCGTTGCAAGGTATTGTTATTGTATAATAGTAAGTAACGGTATTATTGTATTGTGTGGTTAAAAATGCGAGACGTGAGATTCTGTACAAATTTTCTTTATTTTTGATTAATAATAAAATTTCTACTTTTTTCTGTCCGTCTACAATTTTAAGTAGTTGTCTAATCATATTTAACAATATTATTATAAATAAATAAATAAATAAATAAATAAAAGTGCCGTTACTCTTATGCACCTTAACGAGCTTCTCACAATGGCAAAAACAAAGAAAAAAAAAAACTAACTGAAAACAATAAAAAACATTTGTTGCTGACACAACTTTAATAACTAATACAATTACACATACACGTGCACACACACACATATGCACTATATATGGTATAAAAAATCTGTTGTTACAATTGTTAAAGAGATGTGATTGTTTTATTGCCGCAACAGCAGCTTAACAACACGAACATAACAAAACACAGAAACTACAAAAAAGCAAAAAAATAAAAATAAAAAATTGTGAAAAGTTTTGGTTAAAATTACAAAAGTAGCTTATAGTTGACATACGTTACATACCTATAATGAAAACACTTGAAAACACTGAATACATGTCAGTATACACATATACATACATATACAACACATTTTGTGTGTATATGTTCAACCATAAAACATTATTCATACAATAAAAGCAAAAAGTTAGCACAGGTAAAATACAAAGTTTTTGATTTGAGAGCAGTACAGCGTACAAAGGTGACATCTGGGGAAAAGACATCAGTTAAGATAAGGCCACGCCCTCAACTGATGAAAATCTATACATCAGTTATAAAAATTAAACTAGAAAGTTGACATTAGGATATTAAACACGCCTAAAATAAATAAAAATTTCAAAGTTTGATGGTACTCTACACCAAATATTAGGCGTTAAAAAAAGGCTACATGTAAATGCCACGCCCACCTTCAATATAAAAAATGAACCAGTGTTTACATTAAAAAATTACCTCTTCGAAAAATTTAAGGAAACTTTATGTTTAACACCTTCTTCCCAACCCCTGATATTGTTCAATAATAATGTGAAAAATTTTCGCAAATCCTTCTTCACAGACTTGTAATGTAAGAAAACTATAAATCATCTATAGTTTATATAACAGTAACTGCAACAAAAGTTAAGTAAAAGTTTACTTTAAATATTATCGCTAAGCAAACATACACACATGCACACATACATCCCTATATAGTATATAGTATATATAGCTCCCTAATAAAGATTAAATCATTAATTCCATTAGCAGCTTTACAACTTTCACAACTTGAACGTACAGAAATTTATTATATTTACTATGAATACAACAATACAAACGCACACATACTCTACAACATATGGGTATCCTCTTTAATACAACACACGCACGCATACACTTTAACTTGCGCTGTAGCTTCGTACTTAATTTTCAGGGAACTTGAGCAGCAATATAATCGATTCTTAACACACTAGGTGTAAGATACACAACACACTATATGTGTAAGGTATGTTCAGCAAATGTATGTACATATTGTACTCTATATATATTTAGCTTAGTTTGTGTGAGTGTGTGTGTTTGGTGAATAGTGAGTACAAGAAATAAATCTTCGGCACATTGGAAATTACTGGGCGTTGAAAATGCTACCAAGGCTTGGATACACGTGTGTGTAAAAAATACAGGCAATGAGCAAGTATACTATACACACACAAACACACACGAAGCATTTATTATTTTAGCACCAACATAAATTTAGTTTTGTAATTATTTCTGGTTTTAATAGCCAAAGACTGCAGAGCGATAAAATATTTAGCAAAAAAGCAAAACAAGTGCAAGAACCTGCTGGTATATCGCTACTAGTAAAAGTTTAGGTGACTACCGCTTTAAACTTTAGATAATTTCCGTTTTTAGTTGATTGGAAACAAGTGTTTATTTTATTACGATATTCCGGTCTTTAGGTTTTTTTTCTTCTTTTCTTCTTCTTATATTTCATAAGAAACTTTTCTTTCATACAAAAAAAAGCTAAACAACAAGAACAAGTAATAAAATTAGACACTTTTGTAAGTATATGTTTTAAATTTTAAACTTAAATTAAAAAGAAGAAGAAGAACAAAAGAAAAGATTGAAAATCTTATAAAGTATCGTATATATATATATATATAACAGATCAGCTTCAAAAATTCGATCTATATCTATCTATTCGATTTGTACTCACTGTACACAGATCGTTATTTAAAATGAACAAAATTTAAAAGCCACGCCCACAATTCATAAAAATTTATTCATCTGCCAAAAAAATATAGCTACGGAGTTGAAAATTGGTAAACATTTAAAATTAAATTATGCAATGCTGTGCCAAAAATGGGCATGGTCGGTTAACAGACACGCAAATAATAAAAAACCTTTTTTTGACGTATATTTTGACTTTCTAGTTAATACGTAATATAAACACTATTAGAGGAGTATAATGTACAAGTAACTAATACGCTCATATATATGTTTTGTCAAGGGTATTCAAGGTTTGGCCTAAGCCTGCAGCTTAAGCACAAATTTAAATGAACAGACAGACGGATAGATGGTCGATTCAAATTATTTTTTTATTTCGAATTGATCCATACTATTGAAGGTGGGTGTGCCATTAGCCGCTTAGGAGTTACAAACATCTGCATAAGCTTAATATACCCTTTGCCGCAGGCGGTGCAGGGTATAAAAATATATATTCAACTGACTGCATGTGTGTGTGTGTATATTTTCACTTTTATTTTTTCACTTTTTACGAAAATTGAATGCACCGACGGTAGTAGTGGCAGCAGCAGCAGCAGTGGTTGTAAGCAAATGAAAGAATGAACGAATAAGCGAACGGTACCTGTGCATAAGTAATGACAATTTCTGGTTTATGTTTTTTATATCTCCCTCACCACCATCACCTTTACGGCATTACTCTGTTCTTGGCATATAAATATTTTAGCTTTCGATTTTTTTGTTTTTTTTTTTTTAATACAAATACAGAAAAATATCTGAACTCTGTTTACAGACAAATTTCAATAAAACAGTATTTACTCCCGGAGAGTTTATACGGTTGTGAATTATATGGAATTATACGTTTCAGTTTTCTTTTAATTATGTATATATATGTGGTTTTTTTACCTTCGCCCTCTGCTTACCGTTTTTCTTTTTTTATTTTTCACTTTTCAGTGGAATGTAGGGCTTTGACATATTTTGTAAAGAAACAGACAGAGAGGGAGGGAATATACTCAAACACTCGGATATGGATTTTAATTAAATAGTAGATGAAGTTAAAAAAGGTGAATAATATAGAAGCGTCTCAGCAGCAGCAGCAGCAGCAGCTCGTGGGTTAAGTGCGCGTTAAACTATTTTAAATAAATAGGTGCCAGGCGTTAACTGGGTTACACTTACAATACACCGCACATTTATATCCACTCGTATTAATGAAGAAAAATTCAACTCAACGTGTTGAGATTTTATTGAAGTTTAATTTTATGAAATGTGTGTCTAGAGACAAATCTTAAGCTGTACGTACGTGGGGTAAGTTGTCATTGATTTATTCGGTTACAAAGAAAATTGTCTTCAAATATCGAATTGTGGGCTATATCGACAAGTTGGCTTCATTGCTTCACTTTTGTGATTGCAGAGATTTATGTTGTTTGTGGGCGGGGCTGGCTTTCAAACTCATTCCTACCAATTGAAATAATGAGAAAATAAAAAATTATCTGAAAATTTACAATTTTAAGCATTTCAACAACATACATATACAACAGATTCAGTAGAGACGAACAGACTTGTAACTTAAAGCCTCATTAAGGCGGATTTGTTTGGCTTACAACAAATCTTCGATGGTGACTTGATTTTGATCTCTGCCCTACTAGCGCGACAATTTTACTAATTTGTCAAATTTTATTCTATCAAGTTACTAGGTACTCTTAATTGTTATCCCTCACCCTGTATATTCAGACTTATACATTTTACTATTCACAATTCAGTTTGTTGTTAGCTTAGTGAGTTTACTGGTTGTTAAACAATTCATACGATCTTAACCAAGCTATTCATGCATGGGTGTGTTTGTGTAAAGAGTTTTTTTTGATTTTTGATTTTTTTTATCAATTTTTTTTTGTCTATACTTTCAATCTTACATAACCAATATTGTTTCTGGTCTAATTTTGTTGTTATTGCAGTCCTCGATTTTCACTGTTGCAGCTTGAACTGACTTTTCCTATAAGACCAACCAAACAAACACACATATTGACTTTTCTTCCTGCATACCAAACAAACCTACACACAGTTGCTGTTATATTCACTTTCAATAATATTAGGTGGCGGTCAGTGGCGGAGGTGCAATTCACAACAACTACAAGTGACGTTTTAAATTTTGTTTTCATCAAACGTCACGTTAAGATACGCTTGTATTTGCTGATAATTTTGAAAGTGGTTCAAGTTCATTTTTCAAAAATCATCGATTTAGATTCTCTTTTTGATAAATATATTTATTCAAAAATTTTCATAATATATTTGATTTGGGAATAAAGTGTTTTAGGGCACTTTGAAAATGATGCTTACATGAGCTTACATGTAAAAATACAGCTTTCACGTGCATCTTTTTTTGTTGTTGGTGTAGTTGTTGATTTTTCATGTATACACGCTGCATTGTGTATATTTCGTTGGTGGTCATTTTTTGGGGATTTTTTCTGTGTGTGTGTTCGTTCGTTTGTTTGTTTAACTTTTTCGCAGCCAGCCGCCTTACTTAACAAAAATACAACACAAACAACAATTGAACAAATAAATGTTAAGCCAATTGCAGCCTATATTGACAATTTCGTTTCATTTTGGTTTTTTTCTACAAAAGTATTTAATTTTTTATTCATTGATTCTTGTTTTTTTTTTTTTTATAAAACAAGATAATTTTTTTACTTTTTTTATATACATACATATTTCCATATGTTGAATAATTGTGTTTTATTCTTAAAAGTTATAAATTGTTATATATTTTACAAAAATTATTGGAATTATTTGACATTTCTTTAAGTAAAATCCAAAGCAAAAATAACTCTATTTCACTCTCACACATTTTTTACACCCTACACTACTTATGCCAAGGGGTATTAGGTTCGTGCGGGCGTTTGTAACTTCTATACATGTACATCTGTGCATAAGCTACAGATCGCATTTTTAGAGATATTTTCATGAAATTTGTTTCTAATAACCCATGTTCTGGCTTGACAGAATAACGTTAGTGAAAATATATCAAATCGAACGATTTTTAGAGCCCTTCCCCATATGAGGTCTTATTAAAATAGAACTCTTTACATGGTAAAAAAATCACAATTCTTAATATTGTTTGAAAAAACTTGATAAATCATAATTAATTGGCCTAATAATTGACTGTTCTGAATTTGGACGCGATCATAGCATTTTTAGAAGCATTTTCCATATAATGATAGGTATTTAACAAAGTGACTTATATGGCAATGATTTGCATTTAGAACTAATTATAGCATAATATAAGAACATAAGCAGTGAAGGGTATTAAATGATTGCGATTGACCGACTATAACAATTTCATTTGTTTTCTCTGCTATAATTACGTACTAAAAATAATTTCCTATACACACACACACACACGAACACGAACACTTTTACCTCCTTGTTCAGTTAACTAAAAATGGAATATTTTTATGAATATTTAGCGAAAAAAACAAAAAAACAAAAAAAAACTGCAACAATGTAAAACAGTTGATGAGAGTGCTAGAGCGAGAGCGACCGTTATAAGGAAGAATGAAACTTTCTTTTACTGGCACAAACTGTTACCAGCCAGCAACAAACACACACGCACATATTTAACTCTATCTAATTGTTGCCAGCTATTGATTATAAACACACACACACATACATACACACAAATTTTTTATAAATAACTATAAATGTTACTATACATGCATTGAATATTTCTAGAACTTTGCAGCGTTTTACTATGCATTACATAATAACTTTTAGTAATAATAGAATCAAGCTCGTTCAGGAATCTTTTGTTTCTTTTCTATTTCTTACATTCTTAATAAACTTAACATTTTAAAGTTAAAAGTGGGTATATATGTGTGTGGCCTGTTGTCTTCACGAAAACTTAAAAAATTATATACCGAAGCATGGGAAATCTTCATAGTCGATTTAGCCATGTCTGTATGTCTGTCCCTCTATGTATCTATGTTTGGAAATCGTTCTCATTTAGTGCACAAAACATAAATTTTATTTCAGGGGATGCATACTTTTTTAAAGAACATTTTTTGCAGGCGTGGCTGTTAAGCAATATTAACCATTTTAAAGAAGAAACCACATAACGTCTACTACTTAGTGAAAAAATATAATCTACTTAGGAAAAATATAATCTTGGATGATTTTTTATCACTTCTAAGAGAATTATGTCATATGTGGGCAGGGTCGATAATCGCTTTTAATCATTCCAAGTAAAAACTACTCACATAGCTGAGAAATAATTTGTTTGTAAAAATATTTTTATTTCTTGTAAGACATTTTACTAGTTGTGGGCGTGTCTCTCAATTAATGTAACCAATTTCATTACTTGATTTTCATAACTATTTGAAGAGATATTTATGGGCGTGGCTGTAAACCAATTCTATATATATCAAATCATATCTATCGGATCTATCTAAATAAAAAGTAATTGTACCGAATGTTAATATTATTTGTTTAAAATATGACCTTTTCAACAATAGACGAACACACCGACATTATGAAATCGTCTTCAATTTTTCTGATATTGATCCAGAATTTATCTATTTCGTGGAAACTTCTTTTCAACTTTGTATAATGCAGAGGCTATAAAAAAGTTGAACATTATAATAAAGTGAAGAAAGCGAAGAAGAAGAAAAAACGGCAAGGAAGCAGCAGCATCTACAAACGTTGAAAATATATTGCAAGCAGTTAAATGGACATAAAATATCAACAACAACAATAACAACAATAACAACAGCAGCAGCAGCAACAATAAAGATGAAAACTTAAAAGAACAATAGAGAGCGCAAACAATGAGATGGATATCTCGACAATAAAGTAGAAAAAAAGAAGAAAAAAGATTAAGTAACACAATGCGGTATAGGGAAGTACATATAAGAAAATTGGCAAAACAAATATTATATTATCCAATCAATACAACAATACTAATAATTTACGTATACATATAAAACAACGTAATGATAATAATAATAATAATAATAATAGTAATGGCAACAGTAACGGCAACAGCAATGATACAGGCACCATCCACAATAAATATATATACTCGTATAACAATATGTTTTGTAAGTAGGCGACTACTTGTTAGAAGAGAAAAAAATCATAAGAAAAGAGAGAATTTCAAATATTTTATTTTATAACTATAGTTATGGATATATAGAGAATAGTTTAAGCAAAGGTTAAAGTGTAGTTAAGTGATGTTGAAAAGAGACAATTTCAAATGTCTAAAACTTTGCCATTTACTCTCTTTAATAAGTGAGTTAGAAAATACAAAACAAGGCTAGTAAAAATAGTTTAATTCAAACAATTTTCCATACACTTTAACTGTCTCTCAATATATAACTTTATATCAAATTTCTTGGAAATGTCTTAACGATTATGGTTATTATGGTAGCTGAAAAATTTATATAAGTAAAATGCGGACGTACAGACGGAAATGGTTAAATTGATTGAGAAACTTATCTAATGTTTTGTAGGTTCTATCTAGAAACAGATGAGGTGTTTTTTTGTTTTTTTCCATAAATTTAATATTTTTTACATCCTTACGACGCACCCTTTATATTGGATTTGTGTTAAGAAATATCCGTATAATCTCTTTATTTGGTTTGTTTAGTGTAAGTCTTATTTCTGTTGTGTTGTTGTTGATGATGGTTTTAGTAAATGCCAGCAATAAATCTTCTATTTGGTTCAAATGTTCTTACTGTTCCTGTAGCAGTTTTTGATGATGTTGATGTTGGTGCTGCTGCTGCTGCTGCTGCTGTTGAATGTTTGTTCGTTAGTTCGTCTTGCTGAGCATAGCCACCTCCGTCTCATTATTACAACATGATAATAACAAATGAACGGAAATTGTTTCAACGATATATACCGTTATTCTTTTTTTTAATCTCTTTCTTATCTTAACTCCTACACCTACCTACCTACCTACCCACGTCATGTAAAATACTTCAGCTTGGATTTCTTCAATTTTTCACATATTGCTAGAGAGCTATTTATAGCTTTATATACACACTTCCATGCATACATACATACTCAAATGGTTGGTTTAGTTAGGTATGGTATGTTGTTGTTGTTATTGTTGACTTGAACCGTTTTTTGAACATCTTAAGGAAAGGTTAAACTGGTTTCTAGGATACTAAAAAAGAACAAGAAAATCATTATTTTCTCGAATTTCTTTTTCTTGGATGTTTTTTTTTTTTTTGCTTTGTTGCTCTTGTTGTTTTTATCCATTTTCATGAGTAAACGGAAGCAATATGGCTCAATTTTTTTCCGTGTCATATTAGATGAGATTTTTACTGATGCTGCTGCTACTGCCTGTGTTGTTACTTATGTTCTCTTATATGTTCATTCTTCGTTTTACTAAAACATTTGCTTTTCTTCTTTCAGTAAATAGCTTCATAGATTATGAATGTCTTATTGGGAGAATATAACAGAGATAATAGTGGTGACGATGATGATGAGATTGAGTATAAAAGGAAAGCTGCTGTTATCGATGATGATCATAATGGGGATGATGATGATGATGGTGTGTTTGTATATTACCGTACGGATGTAACAATATGATTGGATTATTATTTTATTATTTGTTGACCCTTGCCAAAGACAATTTCCTCACTCTTACTCTCTCTTTCTCTCTCTCTCTCTCTTACTCTTCTCAATATGAATTCAATGAAGTTGAAAATAAATGTGAGAAATCAACCAATAAACAAACAAACAAAAAAAAATCATATTAAACTGATTCTCCACTTCATCTTAGGTACCGTATAGCCAGCACTCGAATGTCTAGAGAGATCTCGGTTTATATGAAAGAGAAAATGAAAAAAATCATTTTAATAACTTTAGTGGAAAAAGTGTAAAGTACTTATTACGGTAACTGGCATAATGTAATAAAAATGATTGGAATTTCAAAAAAGGAATTTTCCCCCCTTTTTCTCTCCATCTCTCGTTCACTGCTCTAATTTCATCAGCAAAGCTAATAATAAAGAAAAAATCAAGTTATTGAATCTCTCATGACATTAACAATTTTCTTATAAAATGTTCATTTTCTCACCCTCATCTTTTCTTCCTTTCCCTCATCCTATTATTTGCTCTCTTCCTCTTAAGTTTAATAAAGCGTTTATAATTAAATGATTACGTTCCACAACAATAAGGCGTCAATTAAGTGCTACTTGTTATATGATTTCAACAATTATTTAACCAGCACCAAGAATAACAAAAAATATCAGAAAAACATAATAAAAAAAAAATAAAAAAAAAAATTCAATAAAAACCTTATTAAAATGCCATGTTCGATATAATAAAAGAGTGGAAAAGGAGAAAAGCTATTATAATTAAGTGAGAAGATGAGTATGAATAAGCGATTATTTCTTTTTTTTTTTTTATTATTTAAAGAAAAAGAGGTAAATGACGTGCGAACAGTGAACGTGAAAGGTTGTCAGTTGAAATTACAAAAAAAAAAAATATTTTTTTTTAATGAAATAAAAGACATTGCGTAATAAAATAATGGATTTATTATAAATATGTTTAAAAAATAAACTCTAAAAGTATTTTTTTAAATTATGTAATATATGTATAAAAAAAAAAAAATAAAAAAAAAAAAAATAAAAAATAAAAAACAAATAAATAAATAAAAAAATAAAATAAAATAATTGAAAAATTGTGAAAGTTTATGCAATTGTTTTATAAATTATTCATCCATTCATAATATTATTCTGAGTCTATTGTCCTTCTGTCCATCCAAGCAAATTTCTGTTAAAGTGGGGAGTTACAGTATTTAAAAATTTTTGTTGAAAATTTTGATAAGGATACTTTTTACACCAACCCAAGTATTCCATTTTTAAAACCCCTGCTTAAGTAATGTTCTTTTATAGAGGAAGGTTTTTTTTTTAACAAAAATTGGGGAAAAACACTTGATTAGCTTATGGATCGATTATATCAAGTTTGGACTCGATGGAACCATATTTTGCACTTCTCTTCATATAAAGTTTTTTTCCAAAATTGATTCAATGTGGAGAAAAAATTCGCAATTTTTAAAATATCTTAATTCTAGTTAGCCTTAAGGAGAAATGTTCTAATTTTCATTCTGATTGGATAATTTTGTACCAAGTGATTAAGTATTTAAGTAAATTTTTTTTGTAAAAACGTTTAAAAATAATTTTCTTTATAATTTTCTTTTTAACACGTATGTGGCATGTATTTATTTGACAAAATACTTTAGAGAACTAATACACTTAACACTGCACTGGAGACGTGAGAGCTTATAATCAAATTTATTTACTTGCCAGAGAACATAAAGAATTTTTTACATTTTTGGCATAATTTTCTATTCGGCTCTTCTTTTGTGAAAAAACAAAACGATAGAAATTTAAATTAATTATATGATTAAAAAAAGACGCCTTGTCCTATATGTTCTGTTCAGACATTGTGACATTATGTTGATTAGTGGGTGTGTGTGAGTGTGTAGTTTTATGTAAAGAATTTTCTACTTTCATTTCAATTTGCTATAATGGGAGGATGGCACGAGTGCGTATGTATGTCTCTTATGCATATCCACCATCCTTGAGTTTTCATCCAAGCAAAACCGACATTTAAACTAGAGTGTCAAGCGACGACAAACAAAAAATGATTAAAGCGCATTTTCTATAAAACTAAGCACTTGTAAATCCTTTAAAGTATGTTCTGTCAAGAGAGTCAGCAAAAACCACCAAATACCTAAACGCACACACATATGCATAAGTAAACTAACACTAACACTAACACTAACAACAACACACACACATACATATTATGTACATACGTATAGTATATAAGTGAGGCATGCACTTAGTTTAATGCAAACACTCGGCTATGAAAACATCTCTTAACGCAACAAATTC
Source organism: Ornithomya fringillina (assembly GCA_963978525.1). Classification (NCBI taxonomy): domain Eukaryota; kingdom Metazoa; phylum Arthropoda; class Insecta; order Diptera; family Hippoboscidae; genus Ornithomya; species Ornithomya fringillina. Next base: position 30,213,907 of record OZ021691.1, on the reverse strand, counting down.
ACACACAAGTCGACATATATGTGTGTGTGTGTATGTATGGTATATATATGTGTGACAGTATAATATTTTACATATATAATATATATAATAAATATTTTGAAAGCTACACTACACACACACACACATATCCATACACTCGAACTACTACTATTGCTACTACTTATGCATAAGTGACATTAGGAAAGAAAGCTCTTCAACACTAAACCTCCCAAAAAGAGAAACATTTTGTTAAACCTCCAGCTTTCCATAGATGTGTGTGCGTGTGCATATGTGTACATGAAATTCTAAATATACGCGTATATACTATATAATCATAATGGAAATATTTTGAAATTTATAAGAAAATCAAGGGAGGATTTTTTTTATCTTGGAGACCACATATTGAACACATCTCACCTTGAAGGAGTGCTCAATGAAAAAGGTAGGCTATAAAACTATTATTGGAGAAATGAATTTTTGTGTTCATTTAACATTTAACTGGAAATATGTAAAAAAAAAAACAAGTAAAATAAATTTGGCTCAGATGAAATGTTTAATACCCTTTATATCGATATACAAGCAAAGGACATGGCTGGTACTTGGTTACGTCCTTTCAAAGTGTACGCATTATGTATCAATTTGCAAGTCGAGTATTACACTAAAGCAGGTTTTCTGTAAATTGTAGCGTTTTTGTTATAGACCACGCCCATCTCTGGCACATCAATGCAAGGTATAATTATAAAAATTTCAATTCCATATATTAATATTTGGGAACTTTTTGTCGCATTTTTTGTTGTTTGTGGGCGTGGTTCTTTCCCGTTAATAATCTACATACAGAAACTAAGTGTTTGTACGAAATTTCATTTAAATATATGAAAATTTACGACCCTGAGATTACCATCAGACAGACACACGGACGGACATATTTAGATTGATTCATAATTTTATGATAATCTTTAATGCCTTCTACTGGGTGTGGCAAATGGAATGACTATTATGAACACCCCCCCTCTTATGTAGAGGATACAAAAACAGACTTTCCGAACAAAATTATAAGATTCCCAACTATACTCGGCGAAAACGTAACGACTTTGTCATAATATATGCATTACACACACACACTCACACACACATACAATTTTGAATGGAATTTGAGCATAAACGTCTAAGCTTAAAGATGGCATGCTGCTTACTTAGAAAAACTAACACATGCCACAAACTTACCGCATCACTCACATCACAATTTTTCGTCTATAATATTCAAACTCATCATAATACCGTTACATTGGTAGGGAAAGAGTTTAAACTTTTCCTTTTTAGCTGCTACCATGCATGCATGGTTGCATGGTTACATGGTTGGATGTAGCAACGCATGCACTCCACCATTCATTCATCTATTCATTGACTCATCCCTATATTTACACATTTTTTTCGGTTACTACAAACTATTTGAAAACTTCTGCTTGTGAACGAGCAGATTTGCTGTGTGAGAAATACTTCAGCATACATACATTTTTCATTTTATTTTATTCGTTGTTGTTGTTGTTGTTTTCAGTGTATATGCAAATTTTTTGCATATTTCTCCCCCTCTCCATTCCTCCCTCTCGTTCATATATTTTAAGAGGAATGTACGAATGATTGAACGTAGTAAACTACTCTTTATATGTGTATGTATCTGAATGTCTTAAGGAGTAGTTTTTTTTGTTTTTTTTTTTTTATTTTGTACGGAAGATTTACCAACAAAATTTCTTTAAACGAAAAGAAATTTATTATTCAAATATTTAGTAATTTTTCTCCATCCGGCTTTGTTAGCAATTTCTTGTAAATCCTGTTGCATTACGGCGCTTATGCGGAAAAGAAGAAAATTCTCTTTCTTTCGGAAAAACTCTTTAAAAACTATACAAAATTTTCAAAGACTTATTTTTATTTTTAACTTGAATTTTTATTACAAGCGGCATAATTTTTTTTAATATTTTTTTAATTTGAATATTTTTTCGCTTTTGAAAAAAAAAAAACAACCAAAAAAACGAGATTCCCTTATGGTTATGAATATGAATTGCAACTTTTATGCGGTTCACTGCATGAATCAATAGAGCACGTAATGTTTTTTTTTTGTTTTGTTTTTGTTTGAGTGGGAAGCGATGGTCATTATAAATATAAACGGGTTTACATGAATATGTATGACCAACAGTGAAACTGGTATAAAATGCTGAAAGGCCAAAAAAAATAGAGGAATTTTTATAGCAAAACCAATCTCCGCAGAAATCTTCATTACACCTGAAGGTAAATTTTATTATCAATAAAATTCTGTTGTTAGAAACGATTATAAATGGTTTATACTGTATGTGCAGTAAAGCCTAAGTGGAGCATTTATGTAGGAAGGCAGTCCTCTCCTTAGTGTACAACTGATGAAAAGATTTCTATTTTTTTTTTTTTTTTTTTTTTTTGGTAATTTTAACTACATATGAGGGTTAACGTTGAGTCAGTTAGTTGTTGTTCAAATAAATCAATGAAAGCCAACAACAGCAAAACTTAACTTTTGCTACCGCCATCTGTGTCTGACTCTGTCTGTACAGCAGAAGCCATTCCTACCCATAGGCCTATTTTCAAACTTTAGCTAAAATGTTAATTATTTCAAATAAATTAAATTTTATGTTTTTCATACCCTACACATAAGATGGTATGTTAAGTTTGTTAATCCGTACATCACCGATGGTACAAGGTACGCAAATTTTTAATAAATAAGAAAAATTCTGTACCGTTGTAGCCATGCCCGTCCCTTGTTAAGAATTTAGTGAATTACAATTATGTCTTAAAATTTACAATATTTGTGTATAAGTTTTACATTAAAAATAACACTAATGCCTAAACTTGCTGGAGACGACAGTCTTCCAATTATAGTCCACATAATATTTTAATTAATATCCGTTTCAAATTCCTTTAAAAAATTGTGCATGGAAATATCTTTCACTAAATTCTTCCGGTAAACTAACAAAATCGAAAGAACAAAATGGAGATATAACACGGATATCACAACAGAGTAGAAGACAGGATAAAAAGAAAAGGATAACAAATCCTTATTCAGCTTTTGTTTAGTTTTCATCAAAAATATTCTATACACATATGTATACATTGGAACGGGGGTGTGTGGGTCTGGGTCTGGATGTGGGTGTGTGTTCACATTTATACGTACATTTGTATATACATATATATAGAATAGATTGTATAGGAAAATGTTTCCATTTAAATTGTGTTTTGAGATTTGTGAAGAAAAGAGAGAGAAAGAGAGAGTAGGAGAAAGGAAACTTATTTTGGTTTTTATATGTTTTTCTCCGTTCATGTGTTTTTCATTCAAATTTTATGCATATTTCATGAATACCAAATGTAAATGTTTCTATTTTATGGTGCTGCTGCTGCTGCTATTGTTGTTGTTATTATTATTGTTGCTGATTTTTTCTTTCTTTTTTTTTTTTTTTTTTGTTACATTCACTCCATTCACATTTAATAGCATTTCAATTTAAAATCCACACTAGCCCGAACAAAACCTCAATCGAAATTGTCTTTTATGCTTTTATACACACATACACACATACATATACTATACAAGTACTATTTTATATTGATTTTAGTTTATTATAAAGTTTGTAACATTTTCCCAAAGTAAGACATTAAATTATTTATACGCAACGTTATGTTCTGCTATGTTATTCTTATAATTTTTTTATTAAGCCGTTTCACCTTAAGCTAAGTGTCATCATATACCGAATAAGTCCTTTCATGTTCCACTTCATTTGTAAATCATTTCTTATTTTTTAAAACATTTCTTTTTTCTTCCACAAACCCAGACACCCACTCGTCCGTATATTCTGATTTTTATGCATTTAATGTACTTGGGAGGAATGTTTGCTGTCGAAAAAATTTGTGAGAGAAAAATAATTCATCGATACTCGTATGCTACGTAATGGTGAAATACTTGAGTATGGTTTACTCGTATATGTTGTAGTGGTAAAGTCAGTCACATGTTTTAATGTCGTTTGGTTTGCATATAATAACACGTACAACTTATACAATTGCATATATGTGGAGGTACGTACATATGTATAAATGTATGCCCGGCCGTATTGAGGATATGGTCATTGATTCAAAACCAAATCGACTTTTGAGGTCCACAGTAAGTTTGTTTAATGTTGTTGTTGTTATATTGTGATACCTTGTTATTATTATTATTATTATTGTTGTTGTTATACTATTCACATTAGTGATGAAGGTATACTAAGTTTATTGTTCCATTTACTATACATAAAAGGGTACCAAAATCTAAATTAATAGAAAAATATTCGTCCGCACGTCCGTCTATTGTATATTTTGAGATATTAAGCTTCACGTGTTGTATAAATATTTCTAGTATCTGTACGTGCCGAATTGGGAAAAATCTACAAAAAAAAAGTGCCACGCCTACAATTAGAAAAATCTTTCATAGCTACAAAAATTTATCGATACATTTTAATAATTATAGCATCCATCGAAATGGCATAAATGGGCGTGGCCGAATAATAGAAACACCTAAAATGTAACATATTTGACTTTGAATTCGACTTCCTAGTTGAGACATAGTACAAAACCTATGGAAGGCAAAATTAGATACACGCCACGCCCACTGTTTATATATGCAAATGGGGAGGGTAGTTAGGATTTGGTCTAAGCCAAATGCAATTTTTTTTATTTGCTTCCATGCCATCCTGATAGACTACTTTTTTGTAAGTACGTTTTTAAGGGAAACTCGACTTTTCAAAGAAGTGCTGCTTTGCTAAGCAAAGACTTTGGTTTCGTGATACTTTTAAATAAATATTTAAAATGGTTTAAAATGGTATGTGTTTGTATTTTATAGTATAGATTGGATGGTAGGTGTAATTGTTGGGCTTAAGCAACTGCAACATTTTCACTTGTTGGCTTCTGTCCTTTGGTTAGTTACACTCATATAGTGGTAAAGCTCACTTGCTTTCTGGTTATTACTTAAAACTAAATTTTACATTATAATTATTATTAAGTTGTTGTTGTTGTTGTTGTTGTTGTTTTAAAAATGGAGCTTTATAACTATTAAATTGGTTTGGTGAGTTAGGTTCGGCTTTCATTTTTAAATATAATAAATTTTTATCTGTAAGTAAAATTTTCAGTTTATGCACTTAGAGGCATATTTATATTTATATACGTTATACATAATGGCTTTCTGGCTATGCTCCCGTATATTACATTTTGTTTTTCTAAAAATGTTTTCATTTTATAGATTTTTACTGTTTTTGAATATTAAACCTATTAAGCTATTATAAGCTGTTTATAGGCTTTTATTTAAAATTTTTTCGGCAATATTTACTTTATAAAACTAGTTACGCTCATAAGGATAAAATATATGTCATATGTATTAAAGTAATTTTGTCTGTCCAATGAAAAATAAGCTTAGGTTAGATTAGGTTGGGCGGGTGCGCGCTTATGAAAAGCGCTTCACTTAGGCCAGTAGGTAGGCCCATTGTGATACCCGACGAAACATAACTCAGAGTTTTCAGTTTAGCCACCCGGAGGCGGCTATAAATCGATTGAAATGTTAGCATCCGCTAGTTACCCTAGACCCTCTGGGAATCTAAGTCCAATTGGTTTGTGTCGTTTTCCCTGTAGGGCCGGGCATTCACCCAGCAGGTGCTCCACAGTTTCAACCTCTTCCTCGTCCCTGCAGCTTCTACAGAAGTCATTAGAAATTAGCTTAGTAGCGCAAAATATGGATTTAAACGGTTTAAAATTTTTTCATCTTTATCGGTCAATAGACATATTCATTCATTATACAATTTTGATTTATTTATGAAAGGCGTGATCAATCCTTTTAACTATTTTGCATTTGCGTGCACCAGAAAGTACCGTATCAAATTTTTAAGAAAATCTTTTAAATATAACTTTGATTGTTATTATTATTTCGATCAATAACAATCTTTACGACATTTTAATTGTTAGTCTTCACTAATAAACATTAAAAAACATTATTTTTACTTTTAATCAACTCTGCTATAAACGTATATTTTTGATCGATATAACTTTTTCGATCAATAAAATTCATTTCGAACTTTTATTTATTTGTTTTTACTAATAAACATTAAAACTTTTGTAACCGTTATTCATGATATTTAATTTTAAGCATTTCTGTGACACATTCATAATTATTTAAACATCTTCCTGTTATACTTATTAACTGCAGAACACAGCAGACAGCAAATACTCTCTATTATTAAAAATGTGTTGATGCAAATCTTACACATACATACATTCTATATGTAAATACAAATATTATAAATTTTTTTTATACTCTACGGAGTTTTGTGGCAGTGTTGTATACATAAAAACACATCACTGAAGCACTTGGTTACGCTTCGTAGAAAGTAGATGCTGGTTGAATATAAAAGAAAAATCTAACTAATCTAACATCAAAGATTTTTCGTTTAAAATTTAGTCAAGCAATGTAAAGTATAAACACCCTCCAAACACATACATGCATACATACAATACAGTGTAATTCTAAGTTCTTCAGAAGAACTAGCCATAACATCTCAACATTATTATAAACGTATGCTGTTGTTATTGTTGTTGTAATCAACAACATCATGTATGCGGAATAGTTTGCTTGAATGCATTAAGAATAATTTTATGGACTAAATACATATGTAAAAGAATTTATGCGTGTGTCTGTGTGTGGTATTAAACATTATTATAAATATAGGTATGTGTGTGTTTTATCTTCTTATACATTTTATTGCTACACACACACACACACACACACACACTCACACACACACATTATATAACTAAACTGAAATGAAAGACAAGACTTTTCCCCCAAAAATATCGTCATTTCTAAAACAAACAACAGCTTACACGTACAGGCAAAATAAAAAAGCACAACAACAACTACTGTACATAACCAAGTGCTAGAAATAACAATCGTATCATCAGTATAAACAACAACAATAACAACTTTACATATTAGCAACGCAAAGACATAATAAAGAGAATAATGAGTCTGATGTGGAACAGACGTACAGACATGAATGAAAAATGGTAAAAATTTATATAGAGAACTAAAAATAGTAACTTAGCAGTGTTAAGTTGTACGTAGTAGAATATACAAAAATTTAATAAAATATAAATAAAACAGACGACATGTGACGGCTTTGTTATGTCAAAGCTTTACTCTCTTTCAAGCAGGCTACCACACATAAATAGTTGATGTCATATGAAATTCATATATAATAATATACATATTTCTTATCAAATTTCGACTTTTTTGAATTTGTGGGGCTTGTCTCTGAACCGATTTTGCCCATAAATGTACATACATTGTAGGGTCTTCGATGCTTCATACAGGGTGTTGCAAATGTAATTACAAACTTAGTGTACCCCCCTCATATATTGTGTAGGGTATAAAAACTATATAAAATGCTTATTAATTCATATGATTACAAACTCTCCTCTCTCTCTCCCTCTGTCTCTCTGCCTCTTTGACACTATGTCTCTGGTTGTGCCTTACTTACTGTTCTTCTACATTTTGAAAGTTTCTTATTAACAGTAAACAATTCAAGTAATCAAGGACTACAACAACTACGAAACACATTTGTTTTATAACAAAAAAAAAAAAAGCAACAACAACAACCCTTTTTAAGATGATGAAGAAACAGAGAAAACGTCTTTTAAGCTGCAACATCACCTTTGTTGTTGTTGTTATTATTATAATTATTATTATAATTATTATTTTTGTATTATTGTTCTTGGTTGTATAATACTTTCACTAACTGTTAGATAGTGTTATATAGCGCTACCAATAAAGTGTTTGTGTTGATGATGAGCAACAGCCTGAATATAAGCTGCTTAACTGTAGTTGTTAACAACACCTCTACTAAGTGTGCGCGTATATGTGTGTATTGAGAACTTTTCTTCTTCTTCTTCTTCTTCTCCATAGACATACAATATGTATTTTGTGCGGTTAGGTGTGGGTAGGTGGTGTAGGCTGCGTTTTAATGCTCGCAGTTGTTGCTTAAACTTCACCATGATGGCAGACAAGCAACAGTTCTAAAATAAAATAAAAAGCGAAAATACTACAAGAACAGTTCAACTCATCAACAGTGGTAGAGAGTATTGTAGAGTTTTTCTTTTTTAGGTAAAGCAGCCGTTCATTTATATCAAGTGTACTGTGAAAAGGGGAGAACAAGAAGCAGAAGAAGAAGAAGAAGACCTTAATGTATATCATATAAATTTAATGGAGAGAGGAGATGTTCGGATGGTTAAATGATATATGACATTTTTAGCAGATGCAGCAACAACAACAATAAATAGAATTTTGTCATCTTTCTCAGTAGAAATATAGAGTTAAACAACAACAACAAAAACAACAACAACAAGAACAGAAATAAAAATACAAAGAGACGAAGACAAACTGATATCTGGGTGATGGGGGAAAAAGGTTCAGAAGACGAAGAGCGGCTACAACATCGTAGAAGCCATTAAAAAAGAGAAACCGTACGCAAAATGAAAACTTTTACAATCTAACTGCCAAAAGAAAACATAGAAGAATAGGTGTCGTAGATTTTTAATTTGAACATATATCTCTCTCACTCCTTCTACCCTACCTATGGCATGTACGGTACAAATGAAAGAGAGGTGTTCGTGCGAATCCATAAATACACACGCAAGTGTTTTACATCTGAGCAACTTAACAAGCAATAGAAAGCAGAAAAGCCATCTAGCCAGCCAGCAACTAAGCAAAAATTAAAGAAAAACAAGGAAAAATACTGAATGTGACTTCAGCCAAATCTTAAATACCCTCCACATTTACATACAAAAAATGGACGTGTCAGGCTACGCCTTTTAATAGTTATGTAACAACTTACTAGAGGGATTCTACACAAAATCAAATTTTTTGTAAATTATGGGCGTGTACTCGCCCATTTTGTGTGTGAAATTATAATTTATGTATCAAATATCAACTTTAAAGCTAAATTTTTGTGGCTGATAAATAGATTTTTGTCAATTGTGGGCGTGGCTTTTGACTTAATTTACCCAATTTACGTAAAACTAAAAACGAAGAATTTCTCTAAAAAAATTCCGCTTGATTTCTATAAATTTACGACCGTGAAAGTGCCAACAACAGACATACACACGGATGGACATTTTTAGATCGATTCATTTTTTTAAAGCTGATCATGAATAAATGTGTATGTTACATACTTTTCAGAGCTTTTAACGCTTATTTCTGTGTTATGACATATATAGTATACCGGCGTCTTATGTGTAGGGTATAATAAAACGACGACGTCTCCATATACTGAGGGAGAAAAGTTGAAAGACCTTTAAACAACCCACTTTTTCTTGTTTATACCTTTTATGCTTGCTGGAATAATGGTAGTAAATGGGCATGCATGTACGTTTGTGTGTGCGTGTTTATAAACACATATATATAAATGATATATATATCATATCATATGCATGCAAACATTGACGCGATGTGCGTGAGACTGATGCTCCACTTGGTCCCAAACATATGGTCTGTATGCTTTTTATGGATTTTTTTTTGAACAGCATATCTAAGGAGAGCACTAAACAATAAGTAGAGATGGGTATATAGGCACATATACACATAAACGTGTATACAAAGCATATGTAATATTTCTTTAGAACTTTCTTCTTCTTCTTTCCAGGAAGAAAAACATTTCAAAATTCAAACATTTTTATAAAATCGTATATAAGGTGTCAGTCTGTCCAATTAAAGCAGTTGAACATCTAAGATAATAGAAAGACAGACACATTTAGATCGATTGATAATTTAATGATGAATATTTTTTTAAACTAAATTTTGGTTAAATTTTTATTTTATTAAAAAAAAAAAATATTTAATTTCAAATACATTTTTACGAATGCTATATGCACTATATTTGGGTAAATACAAGTTTTATACAAACGAATAACGAGCGACAAACAACCAAGTCGGAACAGAGTAAAACAGAGCGAAGGAGTAAACTGGAATTTTTTTAATGAATTTAATTTTGTTGTGAATTTTTTTCCTCTTCTTTATGTATTCTGTTGTTTTGTTCTCCTTTTTCTTCTTCTGTTTCTTTATTATTATTTGTTTGTTGTTTGTTATTGTTGTTATTTTTGCACCGTAGAATTTTAATATCCTTGGGCACACAACGAAAAAATAAATAAATAAACCACCAAAAAAAAATCTATGCTTTTAAAAAACCGCCATTATTTGATTGCACTGTATGCACTGAAAACTGAAAACGAAATTGAAAAATAAAAATGTAAAAGAAAAGGGAATACAAGAAAGAACTAAAAAAGAAAAACGACATAAATGAAAGATCAAAGAAAATAAACTTCGTGTTTGTAATTTGGTCAGAATTACCAATTAAAGGAGTGATAGGGAATCAAAGAAGAATGCACGAATCCTTAGACCCTTTAACACAGTTATCGATTGGAATGCGAGCAACTGAATGAAATCATTTGTTTTCTTTTAACTGTAATTGCATATTGATGGTTTAATCAATTTCGGTGTGATGTTAACTTTTCGTATTACAAACAATTTTACACGCATAAAAAATTATGAATTTAACAAATATTTGTGCACAGACGTACGCAGATGTCTTGTGCGAGAGAATGTGTATTCAAGCAATGTAAAATGTCATCACTGGGAAAAGCATATATAAGGCAATATGTACAATCGATAATTTATTCTATATAATGATTTCTTTTTTAATAATTCAGAGGAGTCCGAAACGTTTTTATTCAAGTTTGTGGCATTTTGGTAGCTTTACAAGTAGAAAGCATTCTACACCTCTAAAATCATCATCAAGAGTCAACTTGTTGTTGCTTTTCTATTGTTTTTCTTTTTTTCTCCGGCTCTCTCATGATTGAGTTGAAATTTAGTTCACGGGGGATTTCTGACACCTTCTTCTTCTAGGTGTTGCAAAGAGACTGACAAACTTAGCATGCCTTTCATTTCAAAATACAAAGATTATATAATAAATGAACTTTATGCACAAGTTGATTCAACTTAAATGAACTTTCTAATTTTGTTCTTCACACACTTTTATTTTATCATTTCATTGTTTTTTCTGCACTAATGAAGTAATACAAGACTCATAAAGAGATGAATGGTATGGAATGAAAATAGGATGAGAAACTAACAACACTTATTGACCATTTGTTTTATATGGTCGAGAAGAGATACAGAGAAAGACAGAATGGTAGAGATTTACATTATTATCCACATATGTGGTATACGTAATAAAATATGTGTATGCGTTGTTGGTGTTGTGGTTTTCAATGAATTTCAATGGGGTTTATTTTGGAGTTTAATGTACAGTGAGCGTGAAAAATACCTCAATTGTACAAATGTATGGTAAACAGAATAGTATGGTACGGAAACAAAGAACCATCATCCCCATCATGAAAGAATTGTAGAATTTGTTTAATAAAACGGTAGAGAATTATGATTCTGAGACAAAACTCTGATAATATGCATGGAATCTAAAGGGAGGCACAAAGTAAAGAATGGGGTTGTTTATGATGATGTTCGTAATTTATTTGCTTGTATTTGTGTATAACTTTTAATCTCTCTGTCTTCTTTTTTCCTAACAAAAACCTCATCATTACGATGATTACTATAAACCCACATCATTAACTATTTAGAATTCTTGCACCGCAACAATATATAACTCACATTTTTTTATTGTTGGTGTTATCATGGTTACTGGTAGTAGTCGGTTGGTAGTTATTATTGTAGTTGAAACCATCATCTCATCCTATCTCATCTTTGCATTTATGCATCGCATCGCATCATGTTCGCTTATGATTTGTTTGGTTTTTGTTTCTATTTGCTGTTCACTTGGTCGTCGTTGTTGCCGCCGCCGCTGCCATCATTATATCTAGTATCTAGGCCTAGATAAGTGGCTTAAAATAAAACTTCTAGTCGAGTTGTGTTGTTTGTTGTTTTGTTTTTTTTTTACAAAAAATTTCCATATTTCGTTTTATTTTTTATTTACACAATTATAACTGATGAAGACTGAAACAGATATCTCGCCCCGAGTTTTTTTATTTTAATTTGTTGTTGTTGCAAACTCTAACAATTATAGTTGGTGTGTTGGTGTTTGTGTTTTTTCTGAAGTGTGAATATTTTCACTTCTTACTTGCCAACCATTTAATTAAATCCACTTTTCCAGTTTAAACAAACTATTTATTATTGTTGTTTATCATAAAGTGTCGGTGGTTGGTAATGTTTTTTTTTCCCTTTATTGACTTAAAACATCCTTGGCTTTGGTCGGGTAATAAATCTATATACAGAAATTGTACCTTTGTACCTTATTATGCTTGTAAAACTTTTTTTTCTTTAATTAGGGGCGTAACCCTTTATTTAATGATATAATGACAAAGCCACGCCCATAATTTAATTTTTATTTCAGGTAAAATTCTACCAATATGAATAAATATAAGTCCTACTTTAATAATCCTTATAAGGGAAAGCTATTGTGATCATGCCGCGCCCACAATTCACTTATTAATCCAGATAGTATTCCAGATGCGACTTAATCCAAAATATAGCCACTATCAAGAGATCTAAAAGTTCTTTGTATCAGTGTGGGCTAAACAGTGAAGGACACACCTCTTTTGATTCTGCATGAGAATCTAAATTCAATGCATTTCATGTAATCAAGCAAATTATTTTCAATATTTTGTTCATGCTTTGGGAAAAGCATAAAATTATCTGGTAGATCCGTTGATTTTGTACATTTTACTTATATTAGTTTTTGTGACATTTAAGTTTCCTTTCATTATATATTTAGAGAATTTATACTTGTTTAGTTGTTTGTTGTTGTTGTAAATTTCATCTTAAATTATAAGCCGTAAGCTTAAACTTTTGTGTCTCTTCCTTTATACACTTTCCCAAATCAAGATATGCTCTGGCTGAAAGTATAAAGACTTTGATTCTATATACACACACAAATACACACACATATATATATATATATATATATATACTCTGGAATGCTCATTTTATATTACTACAAATGCTATTGTTTATGCATCTGTGGATGTGTGTGTTTATATGTTTGTTTATAAGCTTCAATTAAATGCCTGTAATTTGTTTGTAATCAGATTCAAATGGGTTCAAATTGAAAATGAATTTCTTAATTTCCTTTCTCATTGCCAAAAACAACTACAACAACTACAACTACAACTACAACCACAGGATATCTGCTTGAATATCTTTATGCTTTGTACAAGGTAAGGGTGTGAGAAGAGAAGAAGAGAGATAGAGGAAGAGTGGAGGTATAAAGCCGTTTTTGAAATGTAATCGATATTTAAATAGAAATAAATTGTGTTTCTGACATGACAGAAAATTAATTGACTTTTTAAACTTTCTTCTCGTTTTTTTTTTTTGGCAAGATTTCGGTTTGAGGTTTTGTTTACAGACAGTAAAGGATTTAATAATTATATTAAAAGCAAATCGTTACTAAGAAATTATGACGGAAAATGGTTCTAAAACTTAAAAACACAAATTCAGTAGTGCTTCCAAATTATTGTTTATTTAGTTTCGCTTTAAATGCAAATCGTAGGTGGGGGCAACAGAGGAAGCAAAACTCATAAAATATATAAAAAACAAAGAATGGAAACATTTTTTCTAATTAATTATAACAAGTACTTTCCTGTGCTGCACCATTGCAACAATGTAAAAAAAAGAGAAGAGAAAAAACTGAACAAAAGCGATTGTAAAGTTGGTTATTTGTTCTCTATGAATGAATTAAAACGACTACGACAACAACAGCAACAACAGCAATTTTCCAAATAGAATTGAGAACCCTTTTTATAAAAAAAACTTGTTCTCTGGCGAACAATCGAATATGTTCCTTTAGCCTATTATTTTCGAAATTGTCGTACATTCATTGCGGCGGCCTCTTCAAAATAGCACTTGACTAATTTGTTTAGAATATATATGATATGGGTGTCAAATGAGAATGTTATAAGCTATAGGCCTAAATCTAAAGTGACCCATATTCAATATTGGTGTTTAATAAAATCTTCTCGTCAGTAGAATACAATACGTTAAATATTTCCAAAAGAAATTCTAGGTGATGACCGCCGCCAATATGGCCGCCGGGCCTATATCCTATATATATACAATATATTCCTTATAGGTCTCAAGTTAAATAGTTTAACGTGTAAAATGCAAGAAATAAAATACAATGTTTTTAAAATCAAAAATGGCGGCCGTACTACTACGTTCAGAATTTTATTAAAAAAACTTTTGTGATCCGCCCATCTTATTGGTGGATGAAGCGACATAATAATTATAAATTTTCAGATTTCAAGTTTTAGCTTTATGAATGTAAAAGAGTTTTGTTATGTGATCATTTCAAATACGGACATACGGACATGCGGACATTGTTACAAGGATTCTCATTTACTGCTTTATTACTTAGTTGGAATTTCGCATGAAAAATACCTACGCTTGTGTTTGCCTACACAACCTATAACGCAACAATGGCAAACAATTTATATTTAAATTTAAATCCGATTTTTGTTGTTGTTCAGTAAATTTATTATGGTAAAAATGGTATTTTTTTTTTTGCTCTCTCTCCCTTTCTGGGTTTTTTTAACAAACATAATAGTTGTTGTTGTTGTTATTATTATTACGTATTGACGAAAACCAAAAAATGTTTAATGTTTTGGAAAATGGTTATCGAGTTTATTCTATAACTTTATTTTATATTGTTTTTTTTTTTTGAAATTTTTTTACTTGAATAAAAGGAAACAAAAAATTGTAAAAAAAAAAAGAATAACTTGCTTTTTTAGCTTTGAATAAAAAGAAGGAGTAAACGTTTAGAAAACTGTTTTAATAACCTTTTGAATGTAATATAATAACAGCAACAACTGCAACTTTGAATTCTATTTAATAGGCATTGTGTTATTGTTATTACTTATTGTTGTTGTTATATTTGCAAAAACTCTCTAATTATTTACGAACGTGTTGATAGAGAAAAAAACAACATGAAAGTAGGTTACGGGTGGTGCTACGCTTACAATGAAACTTTATACCCTTTAACTATGTGTGTCTGTGTATGTGTGTATGTGTGTGTGTTTGTGTAATAATAATTCAAAATGCAGCTAATAGAGCGTGTTTTATATATCATTTCTTTTTATGTAATTTTATATAAATATATGGCAAAAAGTGTATAATAATAATAAAAATAAAGTGTATGTGATTTTTTTATGGGAAATATTTAATAAATACCTAGAATGACAAATCCTTGGAGAGAATTTTACAAATTACATTTGTATGTAAAATTGTATGCTTTGTAGAAAAAATCAATGCATTGTTGTTTGGTTTTTTTCACAAAATTTTTGTTGTTTTGTTGTTTTGTTGTATGTGTATACTGTAAGAAATTAAGTTTGGGGAAAGATAGATAGATAGATAGATATATACGAGTATATATATATTTGAGACTTTTTTATAATGTACAGGAAATATGTTTACAATTGAAATTTAAAATAATAAGTGAAAGACTTAAAACTATAATGTATTGTTTTAATATCATTTGGTGTTACAATATCAACTTTTAAGCATAACAAATATTGAAATTAGTTTAATTACTCTCAATTAACTAAGTAAGTTTACTTCGAATTTATTTCAATAACTTAATATTTCGAATAAAACTTTGCTTTGAATTCAATTTGCAAAATTTTTTTAGTTATTCTCTTATTAATTATCAATATAACTCCGAAAATAGTTCAAATCCACACTAAATGGGCCAAAGGTCTCTGTTTGTTAACATTTATGGCAAATTTATTCCGAAATTAGTTCAATATCTTAAATATGACTAAACTTCCGCTCAAATTTGACGCGATCGATTCCGAAAATAATACAGATGCCTATTTTTTTTAATACGTGTTCCGAAATTTGTTTAGTTTCTCTTCAATAATTTTATGATCATTCTGAAATCAGTTACAATCTATACCGTATAAGAACTCTTTGATATAATTTATCGCAAAATAACTCTGAATTTAGTTTATTGACTTATATTTGATGAAAATTTTGCTTCCAATCCACCCGCATTTATTCCGAAAATAATTGTTTAACTCTGCTTGTGTTCTAAGTAGATATTCCAAGTTAAGCTTAGAACTACTCCGAACTTTGTTCGAACCTACACTGTTTAAATCGAAGCAGTGTTTTTCACATACATACATATGTAAATTTATGGCAAATTTTACTTCGAAATCAGTTCAGTTTATCTGAAATTATTAAATATTATTATTATACAAAAATATTCTACTTCTACTTTAGCTTTGAGCAAATAACTTGAACAACACTGCGCACTGAGTCCTTATATCGATTAATGCATTTGCATTGCATTGAAATTTAGTTTAGTTACTTTGTATAAATTTCGATCTCTTTTTTAACCCGAATATACTACGAAAATGGTAAGGGTCCCTATTAAAAAAAAAAAAAAAAAAAAAAAATACTTCAAATCTACTCCGAGTGGATAAATAAATAAAATAAATACAAACATTTTTAAAATGACTAAAACGATTCTCCGAAATTAAGCAAAATTTACTCCGAAAATATAGAATACTTCTGCTTGTCGATATTTTGTCGACAAATTAAATTTTTCCCCAAATAATATGTTTGGGCCACATTGCCTCTTCTATACATTTACTTTAATTATAATTTGCTTTTAGTGTTTACTGAATTCATGTAAAACTTTCGACGTGTACCAAACAATTTAATTGTCTTGATATGTAAATGTTAATATTATTACGAATGCCAAAAATAAAAAGAAATAAAAAGCAAGAGAATAACTTTCATCGTTCCCTGCTTCTAACACTCAACATATAGCACTTGCTGTGTGGTGCTGCAATGTATCGAAAAATGTTCTTTATTGCTATGCATTGGGATAAAGTTAGAGAACTCTGAGGTACGCAGACTATGGTTAGTAATGAATTCTAATCACTTACCTGGCTTATTTTGCTGTTGTTGTTGTTGTTGTTGAGTGGAGAGCTGCTGCTGTTGCTGATGATATGTTGGATTTTGTTGTTGATGTGTTGACAATAATGGCTGCTGCTGCTGTTGCTGTTGTTGTTGTTGTTGTTGCTGTTGCTGTTGTTGGCCATTATATTGCATATGTGTAGAGTGTTGATGTGAGGCTGCAGCAGCAGCAGTAGCTGCCGCAGCGGCGGCTGCCGGATGTATGGCTAAAAGTTTAGTTTCTGGTGGCTTGTGAGGAGCAGCCATTGTTAACTGTGCGGGTGCCCCCACTGCTATAGTAGGTGCTGGCATCATGAGTGTTGACATGGCCAGCATAATTTTGGCGAATTACGAATTGTTTTCACACAACACTTAAAAAAATTTGTTAATAGATGTTCTGTGTTTTTTTTTCTTTTTTCTTAAATAATTTTTCACTTTTTCTACAAATTATGTTTATTTCTTAATGGTATGTACACAAGAGGCAAGTACAGGTACTTTTAACTTTCATATGTAAAATGTGTGTGTATAGGTGTGCGTTTTTAGGAATATTTTTGTTATGGCTTTTTTTCTGATGTGTAGAAACTTTTGGTATAAGTCTGTTTAGTTTTCTATCAGACATTCATTTATTTATTTATTTATTTATTTTTTATACATATTTATGGTATGTTTTGTAATTGATTTACTGTTTTTTTTATTTGTTTGTTTTGTTTTTCATTGACGTTAAACTTTCTTTCGTGTTTCGAAACGGTCGTTGCCTTTGTTTAGTAGCTATGATGGCAAGAATCGTGAAATTTTCTTAACTTCTCCTTTTGTTTTTGCAACATACTTAAATATATATTTTTATATATATCACACAAAAGCAATCCAGCTTTGTAAAAAGAGAGAGAGAGAGAAGGTGTCAAGAAAAGTTTCACTTTTTCTTATTCCAAAAATATGCGTTTGTAACTGTCTGTCTGTCTTTCAATTTCTTTATTTTTCATGTCTGCTTATCTGCAACAGATGCTACCAAAACTCGATTCATACGGTTGTGTTTATTCCTATTCCTTTGATGCCATCTCCCTCTGTACCCACACTTAAAATGTTACATACGGACTAAGTTGACTGAAATGTTTGGTATAATGAAACAAGTAAAGGTAGTAATGTGTGATCGGGCTGGACCATTTGTAGCAATTTTGCAATTTTTTTTATATACCCTACATAATGAAAGGAACACTAAGCTTGTCATTCCATTTACCATACATAGAAAAAACTGACATAGAATATAAAAAATTCAAGACGAATTAGTTATGTCCGTCTCAATAAAATGCTTTTGTTGTTGTTATTATTATCGCAATTACTATGTAATTTATATTATTTAACAATGATCTAAAAATAGGCGGTATCAAAATTCAGACACGCTCACAATTTACCAAAATATTCTATTGGTATAAAAGTCATTTTTTAAGTTGATATATAATGAGTTCATTAGTCGTTAACAGAGAACAAGATTTTATATATACATGCCACGCCTCCAGGGTTACATAAAAATGTGAAGGGTATTGAAGATTTGCTGTAAGCCTAAAAAAACTTTGTTACACCAAAAGTGAACGTTTTTTTTTTTTTTACATTTTGTAGCAAATCTTGTGTAGTAGGTGGCTATAGTGTTTTACGAGTATATACAATAAATGTACATTTATATGTAAATGTTTGTTTGTGTTAATGTGTCGCTTTTTTTGCTGTTGTTGTTGGTCTTGTTTTTCCGTCTACTTTCTTTTATGCACTTAAAAAGTTGTTCAACCGGAAATTCACAAATGTTGTACTTGAACAACAATAACAACATCGGTATCAACAACAACAACAACAACAACAAGAAGAAGAAGAAGAAGTTGGCCATAACATGATATCATAGTATATATGTAAGTGTTTTATAAAGGCATTGCATTGCTAAGCATTTTTGGTTGACTTTTACTTTTCCTTTTAATTGCTCTTGTTGTTTTTGTTATAAATTTCTTTTGTTTTTACAATTATTTTATATTAAAAATGTAAAAGAATTGTAAAATGCTGAATTTAAAACAACAGCTTTTTTTTATAGTAGTTTTCTAATAGTTAGCCAGACAAGCCATCATCATTGAAATTTTAGGCTGACTGGTAAATTTCTTTGCCCAACAATTGATTTTTTTGTATCGTCTCGTTTGTTTGTTGTTGACAATTGTGTTTGGCGTGAATTTTTACAATTCCTATAAATGCTCATT
Source organism: Ornithomya fringillina (assembly GCA_963978525.1). NCBI lineage: Eukaryota > Metazoa > Arthropoda > Insecta > Diptera > Hippoboscidae > Ornithomya > Ornithomya fringillina. The sequence goes on along the minus strand of OZ021691.1, from coordinate 30,194,644 downwards.
GGTACGCTGGTCCAAAAAGGAAAACTTTCTTAACAAAGGAAAATAACACAATTGCAAACATGCAGCTTAACAGCCGCAAAAAACTTTCCAGTAGAGATATAAATAAAATAAAAAAACCAACAACAACAAAAAACAACAACGCATACAATTGTTTACAAAAACAATAAAGCTCAAGTTAAAACATAACAACATCACCTAAAAACAATAACAAACAACAAACTGTGCCTAACTGCTTGTCCGTCTGTCTATCTGTCTGCCATTGTAAAGCAAAGAAACATTTGCAGACAAAACATGCTGGCACTTTATTTCACTCATAAGTGTAACGGGAGAGGGTGAGGATGATAAAGCAAAAAAAATATTAGAAATTTTTTTAACAAATTTGTCAGACACGCACACACACTTACCATACATACACATAAATATATGTTTGAAGAGACACAAAGTAAAACACAACAGCACTCTTGAAAATAGCAGCCAACGACTTGTTGTTGCAGCTGTTTGCGTGTTATTTTTCTTTTTTCTAGACTTTCTCCTTTTTTTCAGCTCTGTCTGTCTGTCTATCTGTCTATCTTACTATTTGAATAGTTTCGTTATTCTCTTAAAAGGTTCAAAAAATATTTTATAACAAAAAAATTAAATATTTAAAATTCTTTTAAATTTAAAATAGTTTGAGAATGTTTTTCGAAACTTTTTGTTGAAGAAATTTTTCTAAAATTATTAAAAGTTCGATATAATAGCTGAGCGTCGTTGAGAGTAATTAAAATTGTACAAGTTTTTAACAAAAAATTTTATATATAATTATGTTTATGGGCATGGCATCTTATTGCTTTCGAGAAATTTAAAAAGTAAGAATCTCTGTACGTACATTTCATTTCAATATTTGAGTTTTTAAGATCGTTAGAAATATAAAAGTATTGAGTTTAGATTCACGGACGACATAATTATCGAATTCGATATTAGTGCTAAACAAAATTTCTTCATTGGAGTTTTTGACACTTCTTTTAAGTAATGTTGAAATAAAGCCATTTTAGGGAAGGGAGACAGAGTGGAGATACTTAAACTTGTCCGTCTTGGTGAAAACTTGGTATTGTTGCCTTTTTTTAATCATTTTCAATAGAAGAAGTGTTATGTATGCAAGTACAAAAGTATGAAGTATGAATTTTGATCTTATAAAGACATATATATATGCAACACTTCAATAACATTTCAAGTCAAACCATTGAACACCCTACGGAACTTTCTTTCAGCATTACAATGAGTACAAATTTACCTATAATACTAATTGCTCTGGGAACCATTTCTGTATAAAAGACAGATATAGACTCTAAAAGTTGTTCGTTATGATCCAAAATAGAAAATTAACTTTAAGTTTACTTCCAAACCTATATTTATAGCGTTTTTCTTTCTTTTTGCATCTCGAATCACGTCCAGAAATATTGGCAAATTTTTATTAAAGAATAACAACTTTTTGTCACATAATGGATGAATTTGAAAAAAGTTTTATATGGAAAGACTTTCTAAAAAAGATTAGATAAAATGTATGTTTAAAATACCTGATCATAAGGTTAAATTAATGACATCTGCCCAGTTTTAAGAAAAAATTATTCAGAATTACGATTTTTTGCTAAATGATGCTTAAATTTATATAAGGAGGGGTTCCAAAAATTGTAGAATCCGATTCAAACGGCTAATTTTTAAATATGTTTATAAATTTTCCTCCTTTTTTTTTCTTTGAATGTTTCTTATTCTTAGAAATATCTGTTATATAAAAATTTGTTCCATAATAAAAATTTATGTGGAGACAGGTTCCAAAAATGGTTGGTGATGCAAAAGAATTTCTTTATGTAAAAATAATTTTCGCTTTATTTTATGGCTTTTATTTTTAGTGGTGTAGGGTATAAAGAGGGCGTTATGTATATATTAAATTTCTCAAAGTAAGCCTGCTTATGTTTATATTAACACAATAGAAAATATTTTAAGTATTTAATAGTTTTCTTGTGGTTAAAAATTTAAATATTTTTTTTTGGTCAAATATTGAGCACCCTCCACCTTGGTTCCTTTAAAGAAATTTATGCTTTTTAATTATGGGCATGGTCTATTGACTTCATGATATTTCCCTTTTTATAAAAAAAAACCTAAAAATTATTTATGTTTTTTTATTTTTAAGTGGGCGTGGTCTATTTTTATGGGCTCTAGTTAAATTTCTTGCAGTTTTGTGCAGGGCACAAAAAAAACACTTAAAATTATTATAAAAAACCAAATTTTGTTAGGTTTTTGTTGAATTAGGGGCGTGTCTTTTGACCGATTTCACCCATTTTCAATATCTTCTAACACGAAATAACAATATTTTTGCCAAGTTTAAAGTCAATGATTCAATTTTTCCAATCAGGAGAAAGTTTACCAAAGATGGACACACAGACATGAGAAAATGAAATCAATGTTCGATATTTATTTAGAATATTTATACTTTCTGTAGAGTCTTCGATGCTTTCTTCTGGGTGTTGCATCTAGTTGACAATGTGGTATATTTGTGTATTAAGAGTTTCAAGGGATTGCGGCTTAAAGCGACGTTATGATTAAATTCTTAATAATAACAACTTTACTAAAAATGACAAAAAGAAACTTTTTGTTAATAAAAAAAATTTGCGTTTATTTAAAAAACAAAACTTGTTTAAATCAAATCTCTAAGCTTTCATTTTTTTACCATTTATACAAAACACAACAAATCTCCACTTTGACTAGATGAGCCGCTGAAAATGTTTTTGTTTTTATTACTTATTATTTGTTTCCTTTTTACACATTTAACGAATGTTTATTAATTTTTACAAATTTTAATATTTCATTTCAACGTCTACTGTGCACACTTCTCAACGTTGTTCTAAATATTGTTTATTTAGAAACAAAGCAATCTGTGCCAGCGAAATGATATACAATCGAAACAAAGAACGTTGGTAACACAAAAAACACGAAAAAACGAACAAGTATCTCCTTCACACAGCGACAATAATAATAATAAGAATTGTTATGTTTTGGAAAAATATATCAATGTCAGAGAGTTTACGCAAAGCGTACGTTACTAAACGGTTAGGAGACGCTTTTCTTACTGAAAAGTCACGCATTAGCTGGCAAATCATATAAAAATGCTTTTTCTGTGAATTGTTGTACACTGCTGTGTGAAACGGGCAGCATTTTGTGCACATTAAAAACGAGGAATGCTGGGGCTTTTGGTTATATGTACGCTACAGCAAATACTAAGCCAAAGCAACCATACTACAACCATACAACTCGTAGAGAAGTGAACGCTAAGGCATACAGAGCAGACGACCAGCAGGCTCTGTGTAGAGGATATAAAAATCAAATAGTAGTAGTATGGAATAATTACACATACAAGTTCGTTTTTATATTTTTGCTCTTAATAGAGCGGGATACTATTTGCGAATGTTAGCGTAGCTGTTACTGCTGCTGCTGCTGCTGCTGCTTTTATATGCGTTCTATACTCAACACAATGTGAGCAAGATATGCTTCGTATTTGTATAAAAGAGAAATAGAGAGTTTTTCCCTGCTACTCATCTTATTATTAAATTGTGTTTTTTTTTTTTTTAAATTCCCTAAATGTCATCTCATTGTATACTAAAGGATAATATTCGTTTACACTGCTCACTATAACCTGTCAGTATGTTGATTTCTCTTAAGTTATTTAATAAATTCACCTTTCAGTTAAAATTTTTACATTCTCATTATTGAGAACTGTTTATTAAAATCGATTGCTGGTAAAGCGCTGAATCCAACAAGAAAATACGAACAATTCTGCTTCTCTATTATTCGGTTTTAACAAATTCTCATAACTATTACACTCTGCCTCAGTTCTCTATTTCACGAACAATATTTGAAAGAGGCGGTCTCCATATCGCTTCACTCTATGAAATGGTGAAAGAAATTCTTCAGTTCTTAAAAATTGGTAAAAATTTCTTCTTGCCATCACTGTAAAGTGTACAGTGGTGAAATTTTATATATTCTTTAATAGTAGAAACAGTAAATTGTTTTCAATGGTAAGATTTGGGAAATTTCTAGATTCATCAGCTCGATTTTCCTTCTTCACTTTATAAACATTAAAATTCTTTTTTTCTTTTCAATGAATCTATAAATAGTGATCCTTTTTCTTTTACCTAATAAAGGAGGTATATTAAGGTTGAAAGGAGAAAAGAAATCTTACAAAGTACACACATCATTATCAGCATTCAAATCTGAGTAGACTTTTTCAGTATTTTTATACCCTCCCCATAAGAAGGGGGAGAAGATCGCAAATTTGGTCACAATCTTTAAAAATTTATATATCTGCCACAAAAATTAAGCTATTAAGGTAAAATTTGTTATACATATCATCCATTAATGTGCCAAAAATGGACATGGTCGAATAACAGACGCGTTTAAAATTTGGAAAAAATCATACTCCTCATAAAACTCGACTTGGAAGCTCACACATAAAACATGCACTATCAGAGGGCCTTACCTGCCACGCCCACTGTTGTAGATGTGTATAGTATTTCAGAATTGAATCAAGCAAAATTTAGTTTTCTTACTTGTTTAAAACTAGAATTATTTCTACCTATACGTATAGTGCACAATTCACCTCTTGTTGAACAGATGGTGAGATTAAAAATTTCCCAGTATTTGTTCAATTTTTCACCCTAACGGAATACATACATACGTTATGTATACAAAATTGAAAGGTATAACAGAAATGTTTTCCTAATTCATTACCATAAAACCAATTATTGAATGATATAAAAAATATTTCTTTAAACGTTGAAGGATTTGTTTGTTTAATTAATATATTAAATAAATTCATTTTTAATATCATATTTTGGTTACATTTTTTATTATGAAAGAAACGAATTTTGTTTATTTAATACTAGGTCACTAAGGCGTATGAGTAACAAAAAGTTATCTTCTTTATAGAAAAAACTTCCATAGTTCTCTTTTCTTGTTGCACTTAATTGTATTTCTAAACTTTTGACTTAATGCAGTGTATGCACAACATGCAACAATGTATTGTTATCATATATAAGCAAGTTGTGTAATGCATTGTAATCATCGCACAATATGTGAGTGTTGGTGGCAGTGGTGACGTAGTTAGTCAGCTAGGGGTATAATTAATAAACAAAAGACATTTTTATGCTTTTGAAAAAAAACAAACAAAGAAAACCAAATACAATAACAAGAAAGTATAAACAAAACAATAATAAGCACACACAACGACACATTGTTTCATAAATGAATGAGTCGACGTATTATAAGAATTAGTATAATATTAAATAAATGAGTTGGAGCATGTGAAAATATCATCATCACCAATACTAACACTAACAACAACACCACCTCCACCACTATTATCATTATCGTCTTCATTATCCTTCTACAGCAGCTGCAATAATATATATGTTCAAACGGAGACACACAAACATACAGACGTACATAGCATACATTCGTACACACTCCAGACTGTGCATATGCAAATAGGATAATTGCAAGCAATTTAGCATGAAACATTGTTCGTACTGCCTTTTTCCACTACTTTTTGTTTAGTATTGTATTGTGTTGTGTTGTGTTGTGTTGTGTTAAATTAAAGGCAACATAACGAAATAAAAACGAAAAAAGTTGGACTTGGTTTTGGCCAAATCGTGAATACCTGATGATTTAGAAGAAAAACTTTTCTATGTTTTTTTTTTTTTTTTTTTTTGGAACAAGAAACTAGTTTTGATCAAATCTTAAATACCCTTCATTTCTATATATAAATAAAGGGGCGTTGCGGGGATTTCATTAGGCTCTATGAGCCTTTACGTAATACGTATCATTTTTCACTTTGGATTCTGTATGAAAAGAAAGAGATAGATTGAGGAGATTGCATGTTAATGCAAACCATTCTCGGGAAGCAATGCCTAACGGGGATAGGCATACAAGGCTGAATACAGCAGGTGCGTTGCTTAAAGAAGGATAAACTTTTCATACCTCCATCTCTAAACTGAAGAATATACAAGTTGGGTACAATTTCATGAATTTTACGCCATTTACACTCATATTAGGGTTGCCCCCGGTCTCTCCCTCTCTCTCTATCTCACTCACTTTTTACATGCATATGATATATAATAAATGTGATTATATATGCACACATGTTACATAAAAGCTTAATAATACTGTAGAAAAAAAAATATGATGGCGTCTAGTTTGCAGATTATTTCCAAAGTGTACTAAAAACATTAAATAGAAAGTAAGTGGCAACGTTATGTGTTTGGTTGGTATGCCAGTGCATTATGCAAGTGTGAAAGAAAATGGGAGAAAAAAAAAAGAGAACTCCTTCCCCCTCTCTCTCCCTCTCTCTATATCCTTTCACGCACATCAGTCAACATGCATGTTTCCTAGTTTATATGTTATAACAATACAAACACCATCAACAACAATAAAAAACAATAACAACAACTTATACTTGTACCACGCATTGCTATGCTATGTTATGCTTTGCTTGCTTGGCATGCGTCGGTGTAAGTGTATGCACAAGTGTGACAATTACCCCTTTCGTGTTCTCTTACTTATGTGAGTATGTATGTTTGTTTGTATTGTTTTTATGCTTTTTGTTTGGTATTGTTTTGAATGGAATTTTTTTTCTTCTATTGTTATTCCATTCATTCATTTATTTAGTTGTTTTGTTTTTTGCATTTAACGTTCTCTAATCCTATTTCAATTCTTAACAAGAATTACTTTCTCATCTCCATTGTTATACGTTCGTTTGTGTATATGTGAGGCTTTCATTATCACTTGTATGGCTAAGTAGGTATTTGTGGCATTACTCCCCCACAATAGTCTGTCAGAGGAAAGGTAAATATTATGTTGTTGTTGTTGTTGTTGTTGTTGTATGGAATATAAATTTTTAACAAATTTAATATGGAGTTTGAAAAAAAATGTAAATAAATTAAAAAATGTATTCAATTATTTTTATACCCATCATCATATGTCGGTGGGGTTATCAAAACATTGCTAAATCAGTATTCAAAGGTGATTCAAAATATATACACTTTGCAAGGTCTTTGAGGCCTCCTTCTGGGTGCTGCAAATGAAAAAAAAAAACTTAGTATTCCCCCATCTTATGTGAACTATATGATTATAAAAATATATAATATTGTAAACTATAAAATACTTAAATCGTTGTGTTGATAAAATGACTTGGATCAGCATCAAAATCTGACTATCTAGACATGTCCGTCTGGATGTCCGTATGTCCAGCTGTTGGTAGCTGTTTCTCATGGTCGTAAATTTTGTGATATTAAGCTGAAATTAAGTGTCATTTCGGCTAAATAGCACGCCTCCAATAGGCAAAAATTTATCCACCAATTTTATTATTTATCTGAAATTTATTGTATCCTGGAAGCTATGTATGTAAGTCATCCTAACTAGCGTTACACCTACGTATACATATATGCTTGTATATGTTAAATTTTCTTATAAAATACTAATTGGTAACCGATGAACTATTTGGATCTTCCAGCCTTAACAATGTTAACTCCTTACGTTAATTTATATAAATTTACAATACGTTCCGCATAATTAATTCATTCGTCATGGAAAGCATTTGGCATGTTACGACGACAGCACAAGCACTAAACAACCACATAATAAAATTTTTTAAATAATTAAATGAAATTTCGACATGTTTCGACTCTTTCCGTCTCTTTCTTTGAACATAATAGATTGATTGTGTTGTGCTGTGTTGTGTTGTGTTGTGTGTATGTGTAGGGCTATAAAACCTACTCAGAGTTAAAATTTGTAACCTATACAACTACACAAACAGACACACACACGCACACACACTGTACTATGTTTGTTACATAAGAACAAGTTGTATTCCCACGTTGTGTGTCACTTAAATTAACAATTTTCCAAGATACAGCTAAAGGCGTTCGGTTGTCTTGTAACATATGTTGTTGTTGTTGCTGTTGTTGTTAGTATTATTGTTGGCATTATTTTTTTTTTTATATGTTTTCACTTTTCTGTTCACCATAAAGACAGCATACAAACGTAACAAGATAATACGTTACCACAAAAACAATACATTTACAGCAACATAAACTCAATGAAGCAACATGTCCTCATTTATCACTTGTGTAGGAAAAGTAACCCGGTAAAGTAAATATGTATCGTTTCTGCTTTTGTTTTTGTTTTTGTTTTTCTTGTGGTTACACTTCTGATATTCTATATCTTTCTCACTCTCTTTTCCTCTGTCTTTCTATTTCCTCTATCGCTCAAATCAATTAATTATTTATCGCTTAAATTCTTCTACGCTTGTCATTATGTCATTGTTTGCTTGGCTTAGTTGTAGTTGTAGTTGTATTATATTCCGTAACAGTAATAGTTGTCCCTAGAGCAATGTCGTAAGTATAGATGAGTGAGAAAGAAAGAGAGGGGGAAGGAGAAAATATAAGACACTTTAAGTAAACGGATCTTGTTGATACTAATGCCTGTTCTATGTAGTTCGTGACAACAGCAACACTTTTAATGAGGGGGAAAAAAAAGTAAGAACAACAACAGCAAAATATCATATAAATAAAATAGTTAAAGAAGACAAATTATTTTAATAAACTCCAAGTTAAGCAATCGTTGGACACCTTATACGAAATATTTGTATTAACATTTTTTTTTATGATTTTTGGATAATAAACGAAAAAAAAAAAACAACCAAAAAATTATGAAGGTTTTAAATTTAATTGTGACTTTATTTGTTTTTTAATATTAAATTTTTTATTAATTAATTTATTTTATTTTGAATATAATTAAACTTTAATATATAAGGTAAATAATTAATAAATAAATAATAATACATAAATAATTCATGGCAGCAACAATCCCAACAACAATAAAACCTAAAAAAGACAAAACAGGAGAAAAAATATATAAAAATATAAGAATAGAAAAAGGTGCTAAGTTTAATTTATAAATTAAATAATTAAACTAATAAAAAAATGAAAAAAATGTAACAGCATCATCAACAACAACAACAAAAACAACAACAACAACAACCACAACAAACATAAAAAGATAAAATAAAATTTATAAAAATATAATTTAACACAACAAATTCCTAAAAACTATTTTAAAAATATCAAATTATTTAATTAATAGCAAATTTGTACAATTGAAAGGCTTTTTAGTACGTTAGTGCATAAGTGAGAATTTTTGTATGATCCTAGTATTCAAATAAAAACGTATTTCCATAAGGCAACAAACCCGGACACACGGACGGATATTTATATTATAAATCCACTTAGATTTTGAAGATATTAATCACTCATTATTATTGTGCTTTAATTTTAGTGGTAGCTAATTAGAATGATTTGATGCTCTCCCAAATAATGTGTAGGGTATAAAAACCAGCAGCATCAACAATAACAATCATTTGTAATCGTGGTGGTAGTTGTGTAATAAGAAAACCAATTCGACTTTATCAATTCTCAATTGAACCACAAAGGAATTACTTAGATATATATGTGTGTGTGTGTTACGATTGTACTCATGTACTGCTAAGCTATGTAGCAAATGGCAATAATAGTAAAAAAGCCCAGAAGCACAAGCAACAGTAGCCAGAGCCGTATCAATGGCATCAACTCATATTGACCTGGATAACAAACACACATCGACTGGTGGACAACTAAAGTAAAGTATCCTAAGAAGAAGAAGAAGAAAAAAAGAAATGTTTTTCTGTTGAAATTCTTTTAATGGGTAGTGTTGTGAGTGTGTGTGTGTTTATATGAGCTGGTATACATACTTTATAGTTATTTTCTCTTTCAATAAGATGCTTAAGACTTTCAGCTGCGGTTTGTATATCCCTCTCTCTCTCTGAATTGCTTACCTCCTTGGTTACCTAATGAAATCCCTTTTATTGGCAAACCGATAAAACCTTAACTAATACATAACCAGCAGAAGATGTTGACGACGTAACTACTATTGCACACATATTGTGTATGTGTGTGTGGGTGTGTGTGTGTTTGTAAAGGGAACATATGCTTCTTAGATGAATTCATCATCATCATCATCATCAGATCATTGAATAGCGTTGAAATTCTTCATCATCATCACGCACACACACAAGGTTTCATCACAAATGTGGTGGAGGAGGCCGACAGCTACATATTCATAGACACAGACACAGTTACAGACACATTACATCTTATTACCCTCGAATAGCTGCAATCCGTTTGACCATTTAACGTCGCATCACAACGCAGCAGTAGCAGCAGCTGTTGCCTTACACAATTGAATTTGTCACAATTTTAGGTTTATCACGACTGGCACATAGACAGCGTGTGCAATAAAGGGAAATCTCAGTTGATGGCTTGTTTGGGTATTGCACTTAAAATGACGCACACACCGGACCACAGTTTGTGGTATTTATAGGGGTCACAGCAGAGCAAAACAACAAAAAACATAGTAAATAAATAAAAATGATGAAATCTTAAAGATAATGTTTTGTGCTTAATGTTCAACCCTTCGTTCAAGATGTTATATTGTATGTATTTAAAAATAGCTTTTCAATAAGGACATAACATAACATAACAAAACTTTCGGCGCTTTAGTAGAACAGGACGCATCAGTTCTTCAGTTAATTTGATCCTGGAAAAGTGGAAGTAAAGATTTTTAGCCAAAAGTGGTCACAATGCAGTTTAAAAGATTTCAATCAATTTAATTTTCAACAGAGTTTCTCTATGGATCACTAAACCAAATTTCACTGAAACATCTGAAAAAGTAAAGCCTGTACCTTTGAACAGACTCTTACATAGATAGACAGACGGCGGATCAGGTTTTGATTTCGAATTTGGCGTTGTAAGTGTAGGTGGGTGTGGCATTTGTGATTGAAGAGTTACAAACATGCACACAAACTTAACGCTTTGGCTGGCAAGCGATTGCAGCGTTCGATTTTTGGTATTTTTCAAGTTTTTCCAATACTGTTTATTATAAAATGTTATTACAGTAATTTCCTTGAATAACACAATAACATCAAAATCTTATATACTTATCCCACCGAGTGTAGGGACGCCCATAAGGGGCGACGAATGAACTTAATTGCAATTCTAACAAGCCAGTGCGTTAAAGGCACTAAAATAATAATAAAAGTAAACACAATCAATGCGTGGCACCGTTATAATTTACAAACACACCTATACACACACACACACACACACACACGCACGCACATATCTACACATTAAAAACGAAATAAATTTCAAACTGCTACATACTTATTAGGCACCATGAACATGCAATAGTAATTATACAGTGTGAACGTATAATTATCCACATATGCGATGGAATACAGTTTTTCTTGTTTTTGGTGTTGCTTCGGTTTCATACGCATTTTTGACTAGCTCGTAAACTATATTAACGGAAATATCCTTCTTTGCATGAGAATGCTTGCCTCGCTTGTATGCACATGCATGTTGATTGGTTGGGAGGTGAACGGAAAAAAAATATAGAACGACTACAAAATGTTTTGATGCATTATTTGTCAGAGGTTATAAATGAATTGCTCATTGTTTTAGGCTTCAATGCAGCACCACCACCAAACCAACAACATTCACATCTACATACCAACCAACGCTAGTACGGTTTCTGTTATGATGCGGGTGCTTATTGTTTGAGTGTAGCTGGTATTTACATTCACTTTTTTTATAGGAAACTCCCCCACTGCCACTGACACGGGCACTGCCGCTTCTTCAAATATGCTTTTCAGGTTTTATTAATGCCTGTTGATGGTGTTACTGATGGTGGTGATTTTGTGCTGAACTGAACTGAACTGAACTGAATTGAACTGGACTTCCTCTAAACACAGGCATTCTAAAAACAGGTATACAGCCTTCATTGAGCTTAAAATTTATTCAAGTAAAGAGGGTGTTGATTACTCGCCATCTCTGTAAATTTTCGGCTAGTATTTTGATGAAAGAGAGAAATGGAAGGTAATGAATAATTTTCAGTTCGTGTTATGGCATTAATTATCTCATTCTACATGGGTGTGTAGTTTGCTGGAAACGATGCTGAATTGTGTGTGTAGGTGTAATGATATCTACCCCTCTTATTAACGGTTAATTATGCTGTGAATTTAAAAGCGAATTGATTGATTTGAATCGATTCATATGATAAGAATTCAATAATTGTTGTGTTTGTCTATGATCGAGCTGGACAACTCGAAGAAGAGAAATACAACGTTATCCTGAACTAGAAAAAAAGCTACATTTGGCTAAAACCAAATTTTAAATACAGTCAATATCTATATACAAAAATACGACTGACATAATAAAATGTTTACTTCAACATCATCTTCGGTTCATCCTAAAGAAAATTTATATGAAATAAATTCGTTACCAATGAGATCATAACTTACCCTACCTATAAAAACTAATGCGTTTACTTTGTTTTGATTCTTCTACGAATCTGAATTCCTTTTTTGTTCCACTTAAAAGGTCATAGGTTACATACACTAGAAATTCTTTCTTTCCTTTTTAACTATTTGAATAGAGTTTTATATTAATCACCTGCATGCTTAACCTTATCTCACATGTATCTATAGTTGTAGCCTTTTTGTTCAACTTTAACATTTACAAAACTTTCCAGCTGACATTAACTCGATAATAAATTGTATTTTTTTGTATTTTTTGTTATGAACTTTCTAACTTTTGTGAAATTCACTAACGTGGAAAGGTCAAAAAGTTAGTTAATGAGAGAAGGTTGAGCCGTAATTGATTCCGTTATTCAGTTATGATTTTCTGCTTTGTACGTTTGGTGAATTTTTTCTTTTTTATGGTTTTTTTTCATTAAATTTATTTTTTTTTTTAATATTTTCTATTAAACTGAAATTTTGTCTCAATATTTAAATAGTAATTGTATGAATTAGGTCAAGTTCTATGCCTTCAAATGAAAAAGAATTTCTCTACTCATCAAATGCTTTAATTTTGTAGCTATTAAGTGCGAATTGTTAAGAATATTAATTTAATATTCTAAGCGGTTGCCATAATTCATTTAGTATAAAATCATTTTAAAGCACTTCACTTATAATTGCTTTATTTGAAACCCATATTGATTACATAGTCAAATCAACATCTTGGAGTCGCCATCGTTTTGGATCTAGTATAGTGCAACTTCTTCATTAAATTCTATTCAAAAAAGTCCTTTCATTGCACACCCAACTTTGTTTATAACATAGTGTTAAGATGAGCACCTTAGGGTAGCCACATTGGATTGAGCAAATTTCGATTAATAAATATACATATATATATAAATGTATGTATATAGCAAAAAATTTCTATAAATTTTCTGCAACCATCAAGAAATGAATGCAATATTTCTTTCTCTTTCTTGGTCAGATTACTCTCTCAATATTTTATTAGGTTTCATTGACTATTTTTGATACATTCTTGCTTTAAATTTTTATTTATTTGTTTTATTGTTATTTGGTTAGAAATTCTTTTGTGAATCCTAATTTTTCACATTATTTCATTTCGGAATATTTTCAAGGAGTTTTTTTTTTTTTTATTATTATTATTATTGTGTTGCACATATATAAAAATAATACAAAATTTACGATATTTTGAAACAATCTACAAATGATTGTAAAAGAATATATAAACAAAAAAAAAAAAAACAATAGAATTTATACCCCTTTTGGTATTTGAGGTTATTCATACGTGCATACATGCACATATTCATATGTAATGATCTAAAAAGAATAAATATAAATCACAATTCGGATTCATATATATTACAATGCAATACAAAAGAAGATGACACTCTTAAATTAACCCAATTTCCCAAAACAGCAACAACACTAACTACAAATTAGAAAAAAAAAGAGGAAAAAAACTAGCACACACACACACACACGCACATATAAAGGCTAACTTAAGTAATACAGACGGCCATTGAAACATATACAAGAACAATAACAATAACAAAGACAAAAAGACAGCTTGCGTAAGACAGAGATGGAATGAGAGTGAGAGCTAGAGAAGCCATAGAAATGCATAAATTGTTATGTAAAGAATGAAAAAAAAAAAAAAAAAGAAAAAAACTATCAACTACATTTTATTATCATTGCTCACACATATACAAAGACACTGTACCACATATATACAAAAAGCAACAACAACAACATTCTTTGGATTGGATAAAATGTAATTTGTGAACTACACGAAAACTCACACGCACGCACCACCATCTAACATACACATTCAGCATTTAAATTACAATTGTTGCCAACTTTTACATTTTTTGGTTACACACATACACACATTCATGCATACATATGTTTAAGTGGAAGTATTTACGTATACTTACACACATGTATGCATGAAAGTATTCCCCATATATGTCATTGCAGAGTAAGTGTGCGTGTGTGTGTGTGTAAGTGCCGTTGTACAACAATAAGTACAAGACCCAAAAAAAAAAAAAATTTATGCAGCCAACTTAACAAAATAAATTAGATAAGAAATGTTTTTCCCTTTTTTATATGTGTTATGTGCCATGTCTGGATACGTGTGTGCGTGAATGTATATGTGATGCAATACTTTAGTACAACAATCGTATTGAAGCGGTAATGGGATGATTTTCAAAAAAAAAAAAAAAAGGCTAAAAATCTAATTTAAACTCGAAGAGAGACAGAGACCGAAGGATAGAGAAAGAGAGATAGAAACAATTATACACACATTCCTCCATGTACACTTAACAATTTCTTTTGAACGCAATCAAATTAAACAAAATGTTGCAACAGAACAATTGTAACAAAAATACAAAATTTCTATAATTTAAGGCACTGAAGGGACCATTCTGTACGTCAGTTCATACCGTACACACCAAGCAATAGCAATAGTAAGCAAAGAAACCAATAATAAAACAGCAGCCGCAGCAGTGCAAAGATAGCGTATGGATGCTAGATGTTAGAATAAAGATACAACAACAACAACAACAACAACAGCAGTAATAATAACATTAGCAAATACAACAATTTAGAAAAGAAACAAGAACAACAAGCACAAAAAACTACTCAACTAAGCAAATGAAACAAGAGAGGGTCGCAAAGCAATTTCAAGCATTTTCTACACCAAACAAGAGATCAGAGGCACATAACAACAAAGTTAGCATAACTTTATTTGCACACAGACGTACAGACAAGATGCACGCATATTGTCAGGCATCTGTTTTTCTTTTTTTTTTTTCTTTCTTATACCCACCATCATACGTATGTGATCACTTTGTCAAAACGCGTTTACAACATCCAAAAGGAGGCGCCGGAGACTTTACAAAGTGTATACACTTTGAATCAGCATAGAATATTAAGTCGATCTAAACATATCCGTCCGTTTGTGTGCTTTTGAGCTGAAATATTTATAATGAAATCCGTGGTCGTGTATAGACACGCTCATAATTTACAAAAACCTTTATTATGCACAAAAATCTCAACTTGTACGTTAACAAATGATATAAACACCATTGGAGGGCATATGCCACGCCCACTATGAAAAAATTCTTTAGAGTACTTAAGATTTGGCTTCAGAGAAACATTTAATTTTTTGTCTTGTTATAAATACAAGCGGTTTTTAAGGATATTTGTCCTAATTGTAGAATTTAAAGGACTCATCATATCCTTGATATGTGCTTCATATTGAATAGAAGAAACATTTTCAAGAATCTCAATCTTCTCATCCTTAAAATTTGAATCCCTTACCAGAATTTATTATTTATGGCCATATGTCCTTTATCCTTTATATCCTTATGTAGTCTCTTAAACCAGTTTTAATATAATTTCATGATTTTTTTTTACGATTAAATTATAATTTTTTTATTTTATATGTTTTATTAATTCGTTTATATTCAACACTAACTTTTTAATTTGATCCTCGTGTACGTGGATATGTGACAATGAGTGGTGCAGTGTCCCTCTTTTGCTTTTTGTACTTTTATTTAAACAATTTTAAAACTTTAAATTGCATATTATGCAAAAATTTTCAAAATGCTATTTTCCAAATACAGACACATTCAAACATGAACACACATACACTTATACATACACACACTTTTATGACATTTTAAATGATTGTTTTCTTGCTTGCCCATTTTTTTCTAGTTTTTATTAAAAAAGCGAAAGAGTGAGAGAGAGAGAGAGAGGGAGGTGGATATACTAAGTAAGTTTAAACTTTCATTTATGTAAAACTTTTGTAAAATGAACACGGTAGGTTATTATGGCGCCATGATATCAACTAAGTAAAATTAAAAAATTGATTTGTTCAAAAAAAGCTAGAAAACCCAAAAAGCAGACAGAATCTCAAACATATTTATATAGAAAAATAAACTTAAGTTAAAATATCAAAATTATTATGTAGCGCGCCTCGTATTTGTACATGAAAATCGATTTCATACACTTCACACGTTTCATTCTATTGTCAATTTTCAAATTTTAATTAAATGGAAATATGAGAAATGCAAATTTATTTTTATTACAAATAGATTTATTTCAATAATAACACATCGAACAGGGCCAATAAACAAGTTGATCCCTGTATTAATAAATATCATATAACCAAAATTTGAATAAAAATAGAAAATAAATTTTAAACAATATTATGCGCGTCATAGTTTCATTAGATACTTTCAATGTAATGAGAAAAATAAATGTCAATTTTATTGGCTGTACAATAAGGCTACAAAGAGGTTTTATGTAAGACTAATCCTAGAGTAGGGTATGAAGAGAATATAGTAGAGGAGGATAGCGTAGCTGATTTGGTGGCATTCTGTAGAATGCAAAAGATTAGGGTATGATTGCATATCCTAACAACTTCAATAAATTAGTCGCAATAACCTAAATAACATAAAATCAATGAAACTTTATAATTCATTTTCATATACCCTACCCATAAAAGGGAGGTATATTTAATTCGTCATTCAATACGCAACAGCAAAAAAGAAGCATCGAGGACTTTACAAAATATATGTATTCTTGACCAGCATTAAGGTCTAAATCGGTATACACATATCCGTCCGTTTTTCCATCTGATATAGACACTCGCTTAGTATTTTGAGATATTGAGATTAAATTTTATACAAAGATTTCTAGTTCCTGCAGGAAGATAATTATAAATTGGTGAAAATTGGTTAAGAACCATGCCCACAATTGAAACATTTCTATATATTAGCCACAAAAATTTAGCTACGAAAAATTAATACACATATTATTATTTAACTCTTCCAATAATGTGCCAAAAATATACGCGATAAGATAACAAGCACGCCCATAATTTAGCATAAAATTCTTAGTGTATAATTTAGTACTTCAGTGCACCACTAAATAGTTGATTTTTAAGAACAAATTTATTACATGCACTCATTTAAAAGTTTTTATTAATAACTTAATTAAGACTTTCAAACCTAGACAAAATATTGGTGTTCAAAATTAATTTACTAAGAGGCCACAAAATTGACAATAAAAAAATCAAAAACAAAAACAAAAAGAGAGGAAACAGAAGCAAAGATTCAACAACCAAAGCCTTTTATTTGAAATTCAACTCAACTCAACATGCTTAGAATAATTTTTTTTATAATTTATCTGACGACAAAACAACAAGTAAAAATACAATTACTTTAGGGTTTAGGGTTGTTTTTTTTTTGTATTTTATTTACAGGCCACATAAAAGGCAAAGGATTCTAAAAACACAAGAAAAAATAACATTGCATAGGTCAAGGAAGGGAGGGAGAGAGAGAGAGAGAGAGAGAGAGAGAGAGAGAGAGAGATGGAAAAAACAACTTGAAGACAAATAACACTACAATAACAAATGTGTCGTTTTTATAACCACCAACATAATGAACTGGGGGTATATTGGTTTTGTTAAGATGTTTGTAAGTGCTAGAATGGGTTGAGCTACATCCTTAAAAGTATATATATTCTTGATGAGCATTACTAATCGCGCGTCTGTTCGTCCATGTAAGTGTAAGACTTTTTCTTACCACCTTCACGGGTACCAATATTGAGTTATTATTTAGAGCAGTAGTAATAATTTATTTAAAAGAGGTTAATGACGGTTGATCTGCTAGATTTGGCCTCCGCCTAATGTAGCCCATTTTTACTTGTTTTATTTCATTTACAAACTAACTACTGATGATAACTCTTTAATATACCAACAACAACAACAAAAAAAAGTGTGAATATATAAACGAAACCAGAAAGATGTTAAAAAAAATGTTGAACAAAAAAATAAGAAAATGGAAAAAAATTTTATACGCACACATATGTATGTGTGTATAACTCACAGTACATTAAAAGTAATTGTATAAAAACACTTCAGCAACAAAACAACAACATCAACAGCAATACCAGCAACAACAATGTAATGTTCTATTACATGTGGTAATCTGCTAAAGGTAAAGGTGCCTACAAACACACGCACACACACTACTTAACGACCTTTTCTAACTTTTACACATAACTCTAATGCATAATAATGAAAGCGTATGTGTATGTGTACGTGTATGTGATTACTTTTAATTAAGACAATGACATTTGTAAACTATTGTTAGTTTTGTAGTTGCCATGAAATACCATAAAGTTTTGCTAAGACTCCCTAGACTAGCGCTACAAAAGTACGGACGTACAGACAAATTTCGGAATAACAGACCCAAAGGGTGTTTGTTCATAAGGTTTATGCTTTTTATTTTCATTTTCATTTTTATTTACTGACAACAACATAAAAAACACATGTTTAAATAATAGATTAGATTTCGGTCTTAAGATAACCAACATGACGTTTTTAAGCAAAAAGTAATTATTAGTCAAATATTTTTGTTTGGTTTTTTTAATCTATAAAAGTGCTAACAACGTACCTTTTTAATATAAAAGGACCCAATTTAAATGTTAAACAAATAATAATATGTATTAAAAAGAGATGGAGACTGAATGAGAGAGAGAGAGAGCAAATGAGGTTAAAACCTCAAATACACAAAATTACTGAATTTCTTTATCTTTCGTATACAATCAGAACAGCAAGTAATAACGAACAATAAAGTACAGAAGAGGGCAGCAGCAGCAGCAGCAGCAATAAGAAGAAGAATATTATCATCATCATCAGCAATAACAACAAAAATAATAATTAAAAACGGTAATAATTAACATTTAAACATATATAGATCAGCAGTAAAAAGAAGAAAAAGAAGAAGAAGACGATATCATATTTTAGCAACAACAACAACAACAACAACAATAGAAATCAGAACAGTAATAACGAACATTACAGTAAGTGTATATACCATATATTAGTATCAGTAACAATAACAACAAACAAAAATAAAATCTCTTTATACCTCATAATAAATATTTATTAACCAGCTAACAAATAACAAGAAAATCTTATGCTATTAAAGTTTCCGTAAAAGGAGATTATAATGCATACATATATTCATATGTTTGTGTGTATGTATGTGCATATGTGTATAATAAGTAAATACAAATTGCGTGTGCATAAAATCAATAAATGGTTGTTGTGTTATGTTTCGTAGCTGGAGTGCAATCAATAAACCCCAATAAACGCTCGAGTAAATATTTGCGGAGATTTGTATTTGTGAAGAAGTGAAGATAAGTAGCAAGACATTAAATAACATGTATAAACATTTATGTAGTGGGTGTATATGGCTTAAGAAGCGTAATTGTTTATCTTATTATATCTAATGCTCTACAAACGCACTAATGGATAAATAAAAGATTTTCAGTGAGAAAGGAATTAGGAATAAATAAAAAAATGATTTTTATTTTGTTGAAGAAGAAGAAGAAAAGGAAGAATATAATTTATGAGTTATGCTAGAGATTCTAAAACGAAATGGACTTTGTTGCACTTTTTATAGCACCACGATAATTTTATTCTGCCGATTTTATCACCAACTTGTATATAAATATTTTGTATATTTTAAATTAAATATATAAAGTCGATTTGTATATTAAGTGACCTTGAAAGTAGTCACAATAAAAAATTACCTAAAAACGGACTGACAGACATAATTAACTATTTAACTGTGAAACTGATTTTTTACTACTACCATCCTATGATGCCTTTATATCTAATAGGAAATCACACTTCAAACTGAAATGTACAAAAAAATCAAGAAAGTTAATCACCCCGCACTTCCACTGTACAGCAGTGCAGTTGTATGTACAATAATTTGCACACGGAAAGTTGGCGCATTTAATTAAACTTCAACATTTTCATTGTCAAGCGGAAAATAATTAGTTGCATTAAGTTCGAGGCACATGCACAGGAGAGCACAACATAACATAACATAACATAACATAACGAAGCAACATATAACAAAACATGACATGACATAAAGTTAACATGTTGCGCACATGTGTGTAAGACTTTGCAAGATAGATGAAGCGCCAAAAAGTGAGAGGGAGGTATGAAAAAAATTCACTTAAATGTTTCCCTACAGATATTTAGAGTACACACATGCACACAAACATGCACACATGCACGTTTATTAAGAAGTGAAACATTTATATGCAACTTAGGCCGACTTTTGGATACCCAGCCACCCCTTAAAGGAATAAAATTATTTACATACTGCCTAAGGGGCGTGGTTTTTGCTTAATTTGGCAGATAACCTTTAAACGTTTTTCTAAAATTCAAATATATTAAGTATTCATTTCTCGATCCGCGGGTCCTTCACAAGATTTTCATCAAATCCAATAATTTCCAGCGTTTTTAGACAAATTAAAAAAAAATTTTTTGAATTGTTGTTACCTGGTGGATAATTTCCACACCTCGACACCAAAGTGGACAGACAAACGTTTAGTATTTTATGCTGATATATATATTTTAGGGGTGTTACATATATTGCAAACGTTTTAACAAAACGCTTCTTATCGTCCAATCATAGGTGGGTGATGGGTGTAATATTAAAATAACAATAATCCCCTCCGGGATTCGTTATAATTGTTGCTTGCTGTTGTTAAGTTTTTAGTTAGATACTTTTATACATACACGCATAATTTTCACACAAGTGTGCGTGTTCGTGAATTTCAAGAAATTTTAGGTTTTCTTTCACTTGCAGTTTTACTCGTTTATTGTTGTCGTTGTTATTGATATTGTAAGTAAGATGCCTCTTCATAAAAATATGTTAAAACCTATACATACACACACACACAACACAAATACACATATATTCTTTTTAATGTCTTGTGTTTTTCACAAAGTTTTTTGCCTTTGTCGTTGTTGCTGTTGTTATTTTGGCATTAGATGCCAAAACTAGTTTCTTTTCGATTTGTATTGTAGTTGTTGCAGCTATTTATTGCCTTAAACAATTTTAAGTTTAAATACACACACATAAACACAGACACATTAGGATATATTTTAAAAAAAGAAGAAGAAGAAGAAGAAGAAGAAATGCTGTTCAAATAATATGTATAAGCAGCAAAACAGCACAACTAGCATAATTTACGGGTAAAAAAAGTACTTTTTCTCTTGTTAACCCTCTCCCCAAACTTTACTCTATGGCGCGCTCTCTGGCTTCTTTAGGTTATATAATATAAACCCTAGGTTAAGTAAGATCTTATAAAGATACAAGTATTTATATATGTACACATATTTATATGATCCTGTAAGCTTAAGTCTTAAGAAGAACATAAAAAAAAATTGTTTTTTCTGGAAGGAAAGCTACACTCTTGTTCATTCATATACATGAAATATTAAACTCCATTTTAACTCCATAACCATAAAAAAAAAAACACAAACTTTTAATAAATCTATGCATACAGTACAAGAAAGGATTAATTAAATGAAGGTGAACATATATAGTAGCACACAAAAACAAACACGAAACACAAACAACCACTTGTTTATAAACACAAAACGCATAAGTCAAGAGTATAGAGAAGGCTGGTGGGTATTTTTTTATATAATTAAAAGCAGTTATGCCCAGTGTGAGAGCAATAAAACTAAAAATTCAACAATCAAGTGCCACGCCCAGTATCAAAAAATTCTATTTATCAGCTATTAAAATGCACTTGAGAAGTTGATTTCGCTACACATATTTACAATTATTGTCAAAGTTAGAAAAATTAGGGGGGGTTGTATAAAAGGCGCGAGTTAAACAAAAAATGGTGCCATTATAGGCTACCCTCCTTTAAAAATTGTTTCGTAAACAAAGTCGTACCTAGTTTTCTTCGTTAGCAAAATTCTTATTTCAAATAAAACATATTAAAAAACTGCGCCATTATACGCTACTCTTTTTTCAAAATCCCAAAGAATCAAAGCCTAGTTTTTTTTTAAAAAAGACTTAGTTTATTAAAGTTTCTAAGGAGAGAGTAGCCTAAGATGACACTGCTTTTTATTTACTTCTTTTCTTATTTTATTTGTAAAATAATAAGGACTTTGTGAAGAAAAAAAAAAATAAAAAGCTGAGCCATCATATGCTACCCTGTCTTTTAGAAAATCATGAAAAAGCAAATTCTACTTCAACCTAATTTTTTTTATGTCCTTGTCAGTTCGTAAAGAAATTCTAATAAATAATGAAAATCTTAAAAAGAGAGAGAGAGAAAGAGAGAGAGAGAGAAAGAGAGAGGAACAATTTATAAAACTTGAAAGGAATAACTACATATTTGCGCTTCTACTTTAACCATATATGTACATACAAAACAGCTTAAATAAGTAACCTATACGAGCTGCCTAAAATACCTCCACCCTCATCAGTATTTTATATTCCACAAAATATGACAGGCAGCATTTCTTAGTTAAAGGTGTCACATGATATTCATTTCAATTTTGTTAACCTTTTTTGAAAATCTTTATCACTCAACAACCTCTACCTACCATTGCTTGTTAGTTAATATGAAGTAGTTATACATACATATATATATATATACTACATGTACGTATATACCTACTTACACGATACACGTACTTACTCCTTGATACTGTCTGTAGTCTCATTATAATATTGCTGTTTAAATTCTAATTAAAAATTACGTCGCTTATTATAGCGTTGAGACACTACTGCAGGAACAGAAAAGAAGTACAAAGTGGTAGCAAAAACAATAATAACAACTTTAACACAATTACCGCGCTTTCTACGGGGGAACTGAACGATTATTTATACAATACTTTCGTATGGTGTTTAAGCATTGTTGCATATATTTACAATACCTTAGCACCCATAGTTTTGGTGGCTTTACTGTAGAAAAGGGAGACAACAAGATTTATAGCTATTTAAAGAACATTAGATTTTTTCTTTCCCCTATTATAAAATTTTTATAAAAAGTTGTTTTTTTTCTTTTTTTATTATTTTACTATTATACATTTTCATAATTTAATTAAAAAAGATTTTTGAGGGAAAATAAGAGAAATAAAAAATTCAAAATTAGTTTCTGTCCCACTGTGTTAATATAATACAAAATTTTTTAATTTTCATGAAGTTTTAATACAAAAATGGGGATTACATTAGTTTTGTTAAATAGTCAGGTAAACCGAAAAAAGTTTATAATAAATTTAGATAAAAAGTTTCCGTTCCCACATTTGTAATCTCGTGGTTATAGATGCTTTGATCCAACGTTTATTATTCCCAAAAGAAAGTATGTATATAAGTATAGAGGCGCTTGACTGAAGCATTGGACTCGTAAATTTGTGTACCATGCTTCTCTTCAAAGATTAAGGTACATCATTAACGTTTGCGAGGTGGTAAATGTGTTAGAGATTTGAGCATGCAAAATTCGATCTAACTTTATATAACTTTTCTACACTCTCCTTTACTTCTATTTTACTAACTTAACTATTTATTAGTGAAACGTGCTGCTCGACTGTGTAATTATTAATTACATATAAAAAGCTACATATTTTAAATGTTTCCCAAGAGAATTTGAAAAAATAAAAAATTAATAAAAAAAAATTTTAATTAATTAATTTTTCATCTCACAGCCGGAATTAAATTGAATTTCTTTGAAGAGCAAATCTTGTTAAACTAGGACATTAGTTAACTGTCATCGAGGTACTATTAACCCTTATTACCGATTAGTTTGTTTAATTATTTATTTTTTATTATCATTCTTGTCCTTTTCTTGTTCTCTTAACGATCATTCGTTCAAATTAACAGATTTTATCAGTTTTCTTTCTCATTAAATGGATTTTTTTAATTACATGTAATTCTCTCTTTGTTTAAGTTTTTTCAAAGATGTTTGAAACTTTTAAATGATTTTCTTTTGTATTCAAATTATTGTTATTTAAAATGATTTTCAAATCAGTTTAAGTAAATACAACTGCTTGGCAACGCTTTGCTTGGAGGTTTTTAATATTTAGGTGATGAGTTAGTGGTTAAACACTGTGGTAAAGTCCTTCGCATAAATATTCAGCGTTTGCACTTGCTTGGTAGATGATGTTGAAAGTATCGATACAGGATGAACGGGACCCGGATATATGACAAGGCAGACCGATACTCTGGTGAGGAGATCTTTGATGCTTTGCAAACTCCGAGTATACAATGATGATGATGCTAAAGACCTTTCCACAGTAATATCTGAATATGGCAAAAAAATGCTTTACTTTTTCTTTAAGAACATCTATTTTATTTTATATAAATTTTTTTTGTAAAACATAAATAATATGGTCATCAAAACTGTAATGATTTTTATTTCATTCCCATCCAAAGGATTTCTTGTTCTATTTTCTTTTGTCAAGTAATAGAAAAGAAAGAGCATTTTAAAAATTAAGTGAGTTTGGATGTTTTTCTGGTATGCATGCGTGATTTTGAAGAAATCATCAACTCAGGTGAAGATTTTTAAAAGTGTTTTTCTAGTATAAATACACACATACACTCTTACGCACACATATGCATACAATAAAACATTTTCCTTTTTGCCTTTTAAAGGCTATTAAGAGAAATGTAAAGTTCACAAATTTCCAATTTGATATGATTTGTAATCAATTGAAATTTTTTTTTTTTATTTCACAGAATATTTTAAAGTAAAATGTTAAAAATGTGTTGGACAAGTTCAAAAATTCATATATTTCAAAATTTTTAGGTGATTTTTTTAGAAATATTTCCGCGTCATCACCTTTTTAATGGTGAAGAAAATTTAACACCCAAGGAAATTTGAATAAAAAATGGGAAAAATCAAGTTTTAAAAGCTATGCAAGCAGGAATAATAAAATCTTAAAATTTTTTACCGCGGCTTTGAGCGAAAGCCTTCATCGCTTACACAGATATTAGCGCAATGATGGTTTAGTACTCACTCCAGCTCTGCCCGATATTATTATAAATGCTCACGGCCAATAACCGCGGTGCCGTAATAGGCGAATTCGATGACGATAGTAACAACTTTAACAGCAGCTACAAATATATGCCCAGCAAATATTGTTGATTGTCAAAATCGGCCATGTCTTCAGGTTATCTTTTCTATGATAGGAACGACTGCATTCTGAACAACAATATGCATGGGCTGACAGACAATTCAATCGATATAATAAAAACTTAATTATAACACTTTTGCTTTAATCCGGTAAGAGCCACAACTTTCAAACAACTTCTTTCAAAAGATAGCTAACTTGTTGCTTCTGAATATTTTCTAACCTAATGACAGCTCCTTAACAAAAATTATTGCAGATTTTAGGATTCGAGACTTATCGCCTGTTACCACCTAAAATTTTTTTCAATTTTCTTTCAACATCTTACATTATATGTTTTTCTAACTTCTAGCTTTGTACGCATTAATAACCATTTTTGAGCTCAAGTAAATGGTCAAAGATTTTTAAAAATTACCAAAAAAAAAAAAAATTACAAATAAGAAATAAATGGATCTCCGCATACAAAACATATCTGAATGAAAAGAAGATTCATGCGAAAGTACAATTGCACCACATAGTAATAGTTTGAATAGATTAAGTTCAATGAGTACCAGAAAAAACAAATTACTTAGATAGAACGAAAGTTTCCTTTTATTGGCCCATTATTATTTTCATTACACATGAAGTGTAAAAACTTTCAATAAAACTTAAGTGATTATAGAAAATAATGGAATAATTAGAATAATAAAATACGGAATGTATCCTATATGCGAAAGCGGCAGCTTAACGAATTGATTGAAAGATGAGACAAGGTTTGGTTTTAAGGGATATATTAGTAGGGTCTTGTCACTCATGTTTGAGTGCTGCTGAGCCACTTGAGTGCTACGTTAAACCCAATAGAAGGAGTTCGATTGAAATTTAAAACAATTGTAAGCAGAATCAAAATAAAAATCTTTGGCTTCTATTATATGCATAACCTTCATTACACAAATTGGTTAAGGTTCTGATGTAGAAAACTTTGCTCCTCATCTGCAGCCCTTTGAAACAAATAAGCAGAATAATGTTAGCAAGAAATCGAGTATATACGCATTTTTTAAACAAAAGTTTTATTCACTAACGAAACAACGCTTAAAAAAGAGGTGAAGACACAGAGCATTCGCATTTAAGATGAAAATGGAACCAAGTATAAATTTAAAATAACTGTGAACTAACAAATAATTGGACTTTTTTGGATTCCTAATCGTTTGGTGTGTAGCAATTAGTCGATTAGGAGTTACAAACACTCGCACAAGCTTAATATACCTTTTGGCACAGTTGGTACAGGGTATAATAACTATATTTCGTTGACTACGTACATCCGTGCATCAAAGCTTCCCGAGGTGTATATAAGTAAATATATTTTTTGTACTTTATAAGTAATACGGAAAATTTACTTCAAAAATTGCTCCTTTTGCAGTGTCCAGTGCATTGTGGGCGTGACAAATTAACTATTTTTCCAAATTTTAGTACAAAACTTCATATGAAAACTACTAACATTTCTGCAAGGAAGGTGTTTATCACAGAATGCACACTCATGGACAGAGGGACAGACAGACATTACTAGATCAACTCAGTAGTCGATGCTTATTCAGAATATATATTTCGAGGGTTATCCGAAGTCTCCATTGGACATAAATGTTTTGGCAAATTTATGCATACCCCCATATACATATGATGGTGTAGAGAACGCTCCATTTTTATGCTTTAACATTTCTTCCAAAAATAAAAAAATTAGAACAAACATTCTCTTCACCGCTTATTGCCTCTGGCTGACTAACTGACTGGGTTGATGTTGTTATAAAAAAATAAAGGAAAATGAAAAATCAACGCATTGAAGCTTAAACGGAAATAACAGGCTGATGATCCCATTTCCGGAGCGGTAACTGATGCGTAAGCCAAAAGTCAACGGCACCAATACAAGCCCAGACTGAGATACCCCAAAATATTGTAACAATGGCAACAACAATAAACCAAACCAAACAAACGAATCGAATGTAAGCAAATTCGTTACGATTATACACACAGTACGTAGCAGAGGTTTGTTTGTGTTTGAAGGGGAAGGAAATGCGTAAACGATGTTGTAGTTTTTCAAATTTGTTTCTCCTTTTTTTTTTGTTTTTGGCAAATATTTCTTTCTTGTATGTACAAAAAGATTGTATCATTTTTCAATTTATCCTTTTTGAGAAACTTTACAGCCCTTAAGGTTAGAGGATATTTTGAGATTTATCTCAACATTTAAAACAAATTTTTCATATCGATCGAGTTATCATTTGAATTGGCTTCAATTTATATTGAATAAAATTATAAATGATGGAGATTATATTACCATTTTTTTCCAAAGTGTATACATTTTTAATCAGCAACAAAATTTTAGTCTAGAAATGTCTGTATGTCCGTTTATCATTAGTACCCTGAAGCTCGCAAATTTTATAATACTTGAGTGAAATTTTCTATAGACACTTTTTGTTTTCGGGCGCAGTTTCTTGTTTATATTGGATAAAATCAGTTAAGGTGGGCATGGTCCTTATTGAAGCAAATCTATAAAATAGTCACAAAAAATTCAGCTATAAAGTTAAATATTAGTATAAATATTTAAAATTACCCCATCCATCGCTGTGCCAAAAGTGGGCGTGGTCTTATAACGTATATATCCCCAATTATAAAAAACCGCAATCAGCGTAAAACTAGACTTTCAAGTTAATGTGTAACACATAAACTATTTAAGAGCGCAGTGACGTATCTGCCCATTGCTTATACTAGTATGTAAATTTGGAATATATTTAAGATTTGACCTACGCCAAATTTACTTTTCTTACTTTTATTAATTAACATAATTTTTCAAGTGTTGTATGTTGTTATTGTTGTTGTTGTTCCTTTTAGGTTGTTAATACGTGAGAAAAAATTATTTTATTTTAAGAAGAACTATGGAGCGTATGAGTGATAAATAATTGTTCAATGAAATGTTCACAATTTTCTACATTGAACATATATTACAGATGAGAATATGTAAAGAACAAATGTAACTAATATAGTATACCCTACACTACTTAGTTTCACAAATTTTTTTTATAATTATTTTCGTAAGAGTATCCATATATGGCTGTCTAGAGTCTAAGCCTTAATGAAAGCAGCGTGGACACAAATTTCTTTACACCTCTTATAAAATCTTTACAAATCTACTTTTCGAAGTTATATTAAACAAATGAAGAAAAGAATGCATCAGGAATGTGTATTTATTCACTTGAATGTTAATGTTGATGTAAGCGGGGAGATGCAAGAGAATGTTTTGAAAATTAATCTAATAAAATACAACACCGGTTTACGCTACTCTTGAGTAATGTGTGTGCGTGTATAAACAGCTAATATAACACGTTTTTATGCTTATTTGCGAATGCACACATATCAAGTGTTTGTTGTTGTGGTTGTATTCATTAATCTACATTAAGTTTGGCAACACAAACAACTCAGGTAGAACAGGTAGCTGGAATGTGCCAGAGCAGGTAACCAAAGAACTCTAACGGCTGCCATTAATGCTTAAGATAATAATGCACAAATGTATGAGAGTGTGTGTGTATGTACGTTCTAACATTAAGGCATCGTAAAATGGAGTAAAATTAAAGTTGTCTTCTACTCTTTCTGTGTTCTAAACCAATCTAATATGTCATTGTAATAATAATAATAAGAAGAAGAACCAACAACATCAAGGTAAGCTAGGTTACGTATAAAATTTCTTAATGTAACTTAGTTTGTTTTTCTTCCTTACCAAGAAAAATTATATAGATAGCTCAGTTTGTTGTTCTTGCCGTATAATACAATTTGACATATTAGCTGGTATAAGACACTTAATATAATGACAGTGATAACCACTAAAGCATATGTACAATGCCCCTTCTGTTCTCCACTCTACTCTACCATCAGGTATAGATAACTAAATAGAAACGATAAATATGTCAAGTGAGTGTGTATGGGTGATGAGCAAATAAGGTAACATGTGTTTATATAAATTAGGCACAACGTACGTTAGAAAGGATAAATGTTACACGCTTGTCAGTAGATGGGAAAAAGGCTTTAGTTGAAGGAAATTTTTATAAGAGCTTTGTAGAAAAGTATCAACTGATCATGCTATGTATAGTACAGGCA
Source organism: Ornithomya fringillina (assembly GCA_963978525.1). Lineage (NCBI taxonomy): Eukaryota > Metazoa > Arthropoda > Insecta > Diptera > Hippoboscidae > Ornithomya > Ornithomya fringillina. The sequence continues at coordinate 30,165,119 of OZ021691.1, read as the reverse complement.
GTAAATAAAACAAATTCTAAGGAAAACTTCATTTAGTGTTGGAGCTTTTTGAAACAATGATATCATATAGCTGCAAAATTTCGATGAAATGCTTAAATTGGGATCATTTTGAAACCCTATTTACTTATGTACTGTAAAAATGTGCTGTTTATACCCTTCACAACATGCGATAAGAGAACATTTTAAGTCCATTTTTCGAACAACTTTCCTTATAATGATAAATTACCAAGCGATGCTGTTACTGGTGCAACTAAATTATGTAATTTATGGAACAAAGGTGGGCTGTAGGGTATTAAATGATCCGGCTTGCTCATACAATAATAGAATTTTATGTCCGACTACATGAAAGTCAAGCGTTTTACTTGAAATTCGTCTCCTTTCACTTAACGCACTTTTACTTATTTGTGTCAGATATTAACACATCCCCAGAGAATAATTATACTGTTACCTCGAATATCTACTTTTTCCGATTTCATAATCACATCATCTCTCCCTGTCTATATGTGTGCATTCATGCTAACCTACAAATTTAATACAATTTGGATTTAAAAAAAAAAAAAAAAAAACACATAAAATTAGTTTCTTATGGAATCAGAAATAATAACAAAATTTTTCTGTACATTGTATATACATACAATACTCGATATATATAGTATATATGTATATGTAAAGATGTTTATGGGTTTACTTTACTGGGTTTTTCCTTGAGTGTGAAATGTTTTGAAAATCTTTAACAAAACCTGATAAGAGTGAGTTCAAGTGAGTGTGTATAGATACCATGCATGAAAATGAAAATGTGTTATTCTTGTTGTTGTTATAGCAGAATGGGGTGTTATAAAATGTGAAAATTACACGCTTTGCATAATAACGATGATTATAAAATGTGCGCTAAAGCAAATAATAATTCAAAAATTTTTATTGCGTTCATTAAATGAATAACCAACTATTGTGAATGAGCATAGAATGGGAATGTGTACAATAAATAAAACTAGAAACTCACCCTTTACAACACAACGCAACCAATACCTTGGGTCGAGAACACGTTCGTCCTGACATGCTCATAATAAACTGTAGGTGACAGAGTCGCCATCTAAATTAGTTCACATTAGTTGGGGTTTAAGTAGAGAAGTTAATAATCATTTATAGCCAACTAGAATATATTCACTTACTTTATTTTTTGCATAAATATTGATAAAGCTTTGAATATAATTTCGTTTCAAGCATATTTCCTTTTCACTTTTTCCATCATAGTAAGAAAGGTATACTAAGTTCGCTATCTCGTTTGTAAGAGTCAAACGAATACATCAGAGATCATACGAACTAAACATATTCTTGATTAGCATTAAAACGTAGCATGTCTGTCCGTGTATCCATGTGTTGTTGATACTATCACGGTCGCAAAATTTAAATATATGAGCTGAAATTTTGTAAAAACACTTTTAGTGTATTATTTAAATTGAGAAAAATCAGTCGAAAGCCACGCCCACAATTTACATAAAACCGTACATAGCGTAAAACTCGACTTCAAAATTGATGACCTAAATCAGGTTTATTTTTAAACTTGTTTTTTTATTTTGTGATAT